>CM029367.1:18387863-18762351 GCA_017165825.1 Hepsetus odoe | reverse complement strand
TCTCTCTCTCTCTCTCTCTCTCACTCTCTCTCCCTCTCTCTCCCTCTCTCTCACTCTCTCTCTCTCACTCTCTCTCTCTCTCTCTCTCTCTCTCAGCCTTGTTTTAGCTGCAGGCAGTATATTTGTCTCTGTGGTTCTTATCAGTTTGGTTGTCAAGGAGATTGTGAGTAAGGTGATGGAGACACAGGACAGAAGATTTATGGTGGAAGGAGCTGACCGGGTTAAATAAAAGAGCATTTTTCAGCCACTGTCGTGCCAGTGGGTCAGATCAGATTAGATAGCTGATTTATGGTAGCTGGAGAGCCAGAGGCGGAAAGCGAGGTGCAACTTATGAAACCTAGTAGAATTCTGTGTACAGTCGTTTCATATTTTAAAGTTAAATATTTTAACCCTTTTAAATGCAGCA
Source organism: Hepsetus odoe (assembly GCA_017165825.1). NCBI lineage: Eukaryota > Metazoa > Chordata > Actinopteri > Characiformes > Hepsetidae > Hepsetus > Hepsetus odoe. Next base: position 18,761,945 of record CM029367.1, on the reverse strand, counting down.
TGTGAAAAAGGCCTTAAAATGAAAACACGGCAGAACAACAACACTCAAACATGTTAAGTTAAGCTTTGGGTCTTTTTTCTATTGGATCAGTATGGCAACATGAAATGTTAACAAAATGCATGGGATAGGTTTTTTGTTTAAATTACATGGAAAAGTAAAAACTTACCAAAAATGCAGATAGGATTTAGATTTCTCTTTTGAAAGTGACTGTTCTTGTCATTGTGAGGTCACAGCAGAGCACACAGTGAACCACAACGAAATTGGACCTTTGCATTTAACCCGTGCAGCAGTGGGCAGCTATGAAAGCACCTGGGGAGCAATGATGGGGACTGTACCTTGCTCAAGGGTACCTCAGGACAACCAACTGGTAAGGGGACTGTGGATTGTAACCCACAATCTTCCGATCCTGTGGCCAACTCCTTAACCACTAGGCCACCACTGCCCCATTCACTGCATTTTGTTGATTGATGAAAAGAAATGATTAACACTTCCAATTTTTCCCTGTGACGGGCTGGTGACCTGTCCAGGGTGTGTCCCCCGTCCTTCGCCCTATGTGAGCTGGGTTGGACTCCAGCACTTCCCTGCGACCCCGCTTGGGACAAGCGGCAGAAAATAACTGAGTGACTGACTGACTTCCAGTTTTGAAAGCATTCTTTGTTTACAGCATTTTTTCACACCTGCCTAAAACTTTTGCACAGTACTGTATATCCCAATATCGGTTTCAAATTAAATATGTTTAATAAATATGGAATAGGATTTTGGATTAAGTAAACCAAACATTCAGTTTCAGAAAAAACTAAAAATAAATGAGACAAGTGATGACACAGAGTGTTTATAAACCCATGAATAGGAATGTAAAGGAGATTTATAGATAAGCAGCACAACAAATACTGATGCTGTGAAAAGTTAAAAGCTCCTTCACATTTCACCCCCAGCAAATCATCTCTATCAGTCTTTAAGACGTTAGCAGAACTGTGGGCTCGTCAGTCCCCCTCTCCTGTTACTTTTTTCGACTCGAGATCAGATGTCTCATTCATACCCTTAGGGTTAAAGCATTCTTGAACATTCTTGGACATAGGCTCATTCCTTACTACACAGATAACACTGTAGTATGGCACTGCTGACCCTGGTGCCACACCCTGTCCGGACATACTGTCTCCAGGTCCAAAGGAGCCTGGGGCGCTCACCTCTGACTCATGCTGCATGTGGCCACAGTGCTCCCAGGATGTGAGAATGCAGTCATTGTACTGGAATTCATTCCAGCCTGTTCCCACTGCGCACTTCCTGGAAAAAACTGCAACCATTCTAAACTACGAGCTATCAGGTGTGTGCCAGACTCTGAACATGTGGAAACAGCTAGACCTTGAACAGTAATCCTCATTTTCATTTAACTGCTAATATCTTTTTGGATGTTACTTTGTCTTGTAATAATCATCCTCAAAAACATTCCTTCTTTTGAGCCCTTGGCAGAAATGTGGACTACATGTCGTATACCTACTAGAAAATCACTAGAAAATTTTCTGAACTAATACAAAACAATGATTGATATATATATATATATATATATATATATATATATATATATATATATAATGATCATGATATGTTTAATTTTGATGCAAGAAAGAAACGTATTGAATTAACACCAATACCTGTTTCAGAGCAATTCTACAGACGGACATGGGAAACTACTGGAAAAAAAAAATACTGGGTCAGTAGTGGTCAGGGAGTTGGCCACAGGATCACAAGATTGTGGGTTCAAACCCCTTACCAGTAGGTTGCCCTGAGGTACCCTTGAGGTGGTGTGCTCTGTGTTCTCGCAATGACATGAATAGTCACTTTCAAAAACACCTTCTTAAATAGAAAACTTAATTTAATGAAATAGTAATTGTTTTTGTCTTGCTTTTGATTTAGTGCTTAATCACTAATCCAAGTATACCCCCAGCTTCAGACTCTATTCAACACAGAGCCAGAAACATTTGATTTCTGTCCATAAGGGCTGATTTTTTCCCAACAGTGCAAAAGGGTCACAGTCGACTTTTTGTGAAGTCAAAGTGTTGACAGCAGCGTTGGCTGGCCAGTGACAGCACTTTAAGAAAATAAAGAGGCCATCAGCACACTGGCTTCTGACTGCCAGCATGAGACTGTTCCTTCTTTATGTGAAGGTGTTGAGTGCCTGAGACAAAGTGCACAGACAGTAGTTAAATATCCAGGATGCGTACTTTTGCAGTATCTTTATCCCAAGGCTGACAATGTGATTTTGCTGTTTATTCTGGGTGTATAAACATCTGCTGACTTACTTGGCCAGTCCAAATCTTTACACTTTTCCCTTCAGTTTCCCTTCATTCTTTGTATACTTGGCAGTGTGCATTGTGCAGCTGATTAGTTAGGATGCATTTCTCTGTGAATTTGCAGAAATAAGTGTTTCTGCAGACTACTAGAATCATATCATCAATAAGGATTATTCAAGCTGTTCTAGATGTAGCCATGCAAGCTCAAGAAATGACACCACTTCCAGCATGCTTGACATATAAGTTTTGGATCTTTCACTTCAAAGGGGCACACACCATATCTTCAACTAACTCATGTTACTCTCGCAGAGATTAATCGTTGTTCTTTTAGTTCAAAAAGCATTATTACAGAAACATTTGGTTCTTTGGTCTGATTTTCTGATTCTTTTTTGGTGCTGAATGCAATGCATCTGCTGACCTACAGTTACTGGACATGTTTAGGTGTAGTTTTTGCTGCACAAGAAGATCACAGTAGATACTGAAATCAAGGTTCACACACTTTTGCCACTCACAGATATTCAATATTTGATTATTTTCAACAGTAACTAAGTTAACAAATGTTATGTTTCAGTAGTTTAAATGTAGTCCTTGATATCTACATTTAGGATGTGCATTTTAGATTATATTAATGCAGATAAAAACAAAATGACAATGATTTGACAAACTTTCAAACACCTCTGTGATTTCTTGTTTCATCTTCTCTAAGTAGATAAATGGAAAGATATTAGATGTGATGGAAATGGCTTTATTCACAAGGACTGTAAAATTAGACAAAATGTATATTATTCCCCAGCAATGCACAATGTGTTCACTTTCATCTAGAGACTCTCAGAAATGTGTTCTGAGTTATGTTTATTTATTTATTTTCACAAAAACTCACAGGGCCCAAAGGACTAAAACTAAATTAAAATCCCAACTAATGAATTTTCAAATTGCTATATCTATGTCAATCCATGGATATGTCTATATATAGATTTATATATTTTCAAAGTAGTAATCAGGCAATTCCCGCTATCTTAATGAGAGTTGTGTACATTGTGCAGGAGCCATGCTGGTCATAGGTCATGGTGTTGAGTCATATTCAGGATATTTGTGTTCTCTCATGCTAAATGGTTATAGAGTGACATCATGGCATTGTGTTTTACAGCTGCCAGAGCAGTAAAGGTTTCAGAAAAAATACATGACACAAACCAGCCCTTTAAATCATGCAGCATGTGCGCTGTACATTACCCTCTATGTTTTACTAAAACCACATGGGGTGGTGGTGGTCTAGTGGTAGGGTGCTTGCCTATGGACCAATGGCTCAATAGGTCCCAGGTTCGAATCCCACCTCTAGAACTACCATCACTGGGTCGCTGAGCAAGACCCTTAACCCTGAATTGCTCCAGGGGGACTGTCCCTGTAATTAGGACATGGAAGTCACTCTGGATAAGAGCGTCTGCTAAATGCCGTAAATGTAAAAATGCCAACAAGTCACAAGTTCATGAACAAATACCAGTGCAAATCATTACCAGTTTGTGCTATTGGTTTACTGACAATTAAAATGTATAAAACTAAATGAAATGCCTCCCTTAAAGCATAGTTATAGACAACAATTTAATTATCATGTTTGCCTTTATTTAATTCCTGTAATTTGCTCTATATGAATAATGTTTGGTGTTTTGACAAATATTTTCAAATTTGTTTAGTGAAAAAAATCTTGCCCATAAAGAAAACGTTTATCCATCAGGTTAGCCTCTGCAAACTACTTGCCTCAACTATACCTCATTGTTAAGAAATATTAAATAGACTCATTTATATGGGAAGGGGTGGCCCAGTGATTAGGGAATAAATCCCAAGATCAGGAGATCATGGAAATGAATCCTAGACCAGTAAGTTGCCCTGAAGTACTCTTGAGCAAGGTACAGTCCCCTTCACAGCTCACTGCGTACTTTGAATAGCTGCTGCATGGTATGTATGTGCTGTGTTTCACAATGACAAATGGTCACTTTCACTTGTGCTTTTAAACAGAGTTATGACATACTATTGTCTCTAAACAGGGACACAAATATGTTGCATGGGTAAGTCTTAGAAGCAACCTCAGAAGCAAGCTTGCATATTTTTATATAACCACTTTTATAACCAGGGCAATGGTGGCCTAGTGGTTTGGGCGTTGGCCAGAGGATCGGGGGTTCAAACCCCTTCCCAATGGGTTGCACTGAGGTACCCTTGAGCAAGGTGCCGTCCCCGTCCCGCTCCTCCCTGCAATGGGCTGGCGACCTGTCCAGGGTGCGTCTCCCGTCCTCGCCCTGTGTGTGCTGGGTTGGACACCAGCACTCCCCCGTGACCCCGTTTGGGACAAGCAGCAGAAAATGGATGAATGAACTTTTATAACCACTTTTTTAGATGCTATGCTAACCTGGTGTGTAAAATCATGTTACTTAGTAGCAACATTTGTTGCCCTTCTGCAAAACTAAATAACAAACCTATATGATATTTGGCACAAGTTTTACTTTAAGGTAAGTCTCAAGCGATCACGCAAGTCTATTAACACTGATAAGAAGAATATTTTAACCAAATAGTCATTTACTTCATGCTTTTCTACCTGCTTTTTTGTAATATACAGATCCTGATGTGACCCCGGATATAACTCTGTGTCAAATTTAGGTTTGTTTGGCAGAGCAGATGTAAACAATGTTCTGATTTAGTCTGGAAAAAGTGCATTTTTAATGAAGATGCTCTGCAGTATAATTAGTGCACATGTGTCCTGTACACTCAGAGAATGCCATGTAGCCCCAGAGCTTCCCTCCCTGTGACCTGAGCTCACTCAGACTGTCTAAACAAATACCTCATCCCCAGGACTATCACAGTGCTTCAAAATAACAGCCCTGCAGTCAGGCCTGCTCCCCATGCACATTTTCCACAAGCCTACCGCTCCTGCTGCTTGCTTTTCTGGGACTGCTGGCTAATGAATGCACATCCGACCAGTCCACAGTGGCTTCCCATGTCGGATGTACTGGGAACAATTAGAAGAAGAAAACATACTGAAAAAGAGGCCGTTTAACCTTTGTCATGCAAGTGATGGTTAGCTTGCTTTAGTAGAGGAAAGTGGCCTGCAATTTTCTGAAATCCACAGTCTATTCCATGGACTTTTACTTTTCTTACATTTTTGACCTTCTGAATTGTTTAAAGAAGGCAAATGGGATAAACACAAGAACATTTTACATTTTGACAGATCTGGTGCTCAGTGTTGCATGAGAAAGCAAAGCACACTTTCTTTCATTTTGTTGATCATGAACCAGTCCTAAACAAGCAAAGCATTCATTTATTAATCTTGAATAATTGTGGGGAGCACAGTGGCATAGCTTTAGAGCTGCTTGCTGCCTCACTGCAAAAAGGTTCTTGGTTCAGTTCCATTCAGGGGCGGTCCTTTCTGTGTGGAATTTGCATGTTCTCCCTGGTTATCTCACTCAGTGGGACATGCACAAAAATTTAACTGGAGTCGTTAAATTTTCCCAAGGTGGCACTTAAGGGTAAAACAAGTTATTTGGAAAAAAATGCTATGGTAGCCATTAAAATATTTTTAATGGTTGATTCTTTAAAAACTTTTATGAATGCCTTTTGGTTTAGCTTAAAATCTTATAAATGCCTTTTAGTTTATATATTTTTCTTTGCGAGAAAACATTTTAAAAATGCATACATATGCATACATACAGACATTCTTAAAAAATACATGTCATGCATTTTGATGTACAATTCACTGTGTGGCCACAGACAAAGTGAAAAATCAGAAATTTTATTCTAGCTGTAAGAGTGTGTGTGTACAATGTGAGCAGCAGCGAGATCTTATCAGGTAACTGGTGTGCGATGCTGCTATAAGAAGCCATTTGGATTTGACCAGCAGCCAATAGCATACAAGGGCAGGAGTTAAGCAGGCAAGAGGTGAAGCAATATGTTCTCGGCCATTACACCTGTCTTCAAACAGCAAGGCCATTTCTATTGTTTATGCATTTCTTTTCTTGTACATTTTGATCTTTGTTTACTCCTATGACGTCTGAGACCTGCAAATAAATAGACTGTTGATGACCTCTTAGATATGAAAGTAATGCCCTTGACATACATTTTTTATGGTGTAGATTATGACAGTGTGGTGGAGGAAAGAGGCTGGGTTGGTTTCCTATGCACTCTCTTTCAGCCATGTGTACTGGGGATGTTAGTGGTCAGATCAGAAGGAAAAAATGAAGTCTTCCCTGGCCTTGTGGCTGCATGTGACTGACACCCTGCCTTGGCCTGAGTACACACACACACACAAACACACAGGCTGCCTTTGCACAATTAGGCAAAAAGGAGGTTTGACTCAAATGGCAGGGATGAGATATGTGTGGGTGTGTATATGTATGTGTATGTATAAGTGTGTGTGTGTATGTGTATGTATAAGTGTGTGTGTGTGTGTGTGTGTGTGTGTGTGTGTTAGTGTGTGTTTGTGTGTGTGTGTGTGTGTGTGTTTGTGTGTGTGTGTGTTAGTGTGTGTGTGTGTGTGTGTGCATGTATTGCCACTGAAAGCTACATGATTTTAGCTTGATCTTCCAGTTCTGGCTGCTACCCCTGCCCCTCAACAATTCCCGTGACACTTAAACAGTGTCACATGATTTATAGCACACGGCATAAACAGAGAGGCACGCTGGCCTTGGAATCTGTGATAAGGGCTTAAACCCTGTCAACTGCTTTGAAGTGTATGATCACTTGCCTTGGAGGGAGATCACTGCACACATAAATACAGTTCTCAAATTCACGCCCTGTATGTGCTATAACACATATAGCGTAGAAACAAAGAGTGCAAAGAGTGTAGGACAGAGCGAAATGGAAGGAGAGAGCTTTCCAAAACCCCAGTGTGCTGAGAAAAAAGAGAAGAAAAGAAAAAAAGAGCACTTGATCATAAATCATTTCAATGTGTGTTCAAAACCCACTCACTTCGGCAAGACAACCATAAAAGTTCAATGTTTCCCCTACTCTTTCTGCCTTCCTCAGGACACTTAAGTAATTGCGGATCTTGGCTTGATTGTGTGGTTCTAAGAAAAAAAAAACGTGCTAGAACATAATATGAAGGTTCTTTAAACTTTAAGGCTCTCTGCACACTTTATTTACCAAAAATATCTTTGAAGAACCTCTTAAAAAATCCTCCTCTGAGAGGTTTGTTAGGGAATCAAGTGTTTTCTAAAGAGGATTGCAAGCTCTTTCCGTTTTGTAATCACCAGTCTGTTGATTAGACTGTGTCTGTAGTATGTCAGCATGTTGTTGAACGTTGCTGTAATGTACTTTTTTTTTTTTTACCCTCCATTCTTAAATACTGTGGAGAATGGCTTGTGATTTGGCTGACCACAACCACATTCTCTTCCTCTATCTTTCCACCTTCTGCTGTGTTTGCTTCACTACAGAGGTTCTGGAGAAGCACAGTAATCATTCCACACCATGACTTGGCAGGTGATAACCTTCAACGCTCTTGGATTGATGGATGTGTTTGGGTGGAGCAATGATGTAAATTAAAAAGTGAGAGGGAGACATTATGGCAGTGACAGTGCACTTAATGAAAAATCATGAATCACACAAATCTGCTCTATCTGAGTACCAGACTTGTTTTACAGTGGTGACATGGTGTGGGCCTGCACTTCCTGCAGGTGGAGCCCCAGGTTCAGCTCTCAACAACCCCCACAGTTCACACACCTATGCCCCATATCATCTGTAATCTCTCCTTAAACCCTACTTAAGCTGCATGAACTTTACCTGGTAAGCCAGGATAATGTTATTGATTGCCAAAATGATCCATGAATCCAGCATTGAGCTACTATTACTGATGTAGTTTTTACGCAAGTAAATGTAGCAGGTAATAATTCTAGGCATTTCAAATTGCCATGGTAAAATAATAACAAACCTGCTAATAAGCAAGGCTGTGCACTGTTGACGCTGGTGCTGCTTGCATAATGCTAACATTGACATCCAGCCCATGAAGTCTGAGCTCTCTGGGGTATTTAGTCGTAATACTTTGTATTTTATATGAATCCTCCTGTCAAACCATTCATTACAGAACCTGTTCTAATAAAATCCAGCTTGAATAGGCAAGCATGCTGTGAAAAAAAAAAAAATTCTTTTTTCTATTTTCTATTTTTACTAAAACCAGCTTCCTTTTCCTAAAACATTAACCCATACATGAAGAAATTGTACTTGGTGTTGCAGATGGATTCCAGAAAAAACTCTTGCATTTAGAGTATATTAAGTGTTGGAGGATACAGTTATAACATGTCTGTTTTACTGGACTCAACCCTGCTGGCACATGGTCTTCTGAATGCAAGCATTGAAGTGCATTTCCACTTCTCAGGTGGATTTGTTCTTGGTGCTGGTAAAGGCAGTCACACAGCATGAAGAGTACACTCAGTGATTTGCCTCTTATATCAAAACACTCTCTCTTTCATTTATTGCAAAACCAACTCACAAACGCATTTGACAAGCATCACAACAGTTTAACCCTTATGTATCACAGGTATCATATGCAACAACAGTCCTGCAATTTTATATGAACATTTTGTTACTCAGCAACTCACTGAAGCAAATCACTGAAGTTTATGTCTAAATGTGACACTTTTGGTTGATAATATATTTGCATTTGTATGAATATTACTTTGATTTTTAATAATGTCACAAAGTGTTGCTTTGCATATATCATTAGAAAGAATCCTGTGTCACTTTCTAGGCCTTCAAAGAATCATCGTGCTTGCTAAATCTAAACTCTTGTATATAGGTCATGTTACTTTATAATAATAACATGATGGCCTTGAGGTCAAGTTGGTATTTGCTATGACACAGAATTCTTTACAAAATAATGTGCACTGCCATTTAAATCTGGATCAGAAATGTTACTTACCTTAGAATTTTGTCCACATAGCATTCAGTTGTCACAGAGGACTGTTTGATCAGGTTTAGGAAAGCTTTGATTTTTATTGCTGCAGCAGGCTGTAGAATATGGGTGCTGTGTTGCAATGGAAATACAAATTAGGACAGTGGACTAACAACATAGAAGAAGCATTGCTTGACTTTTAATTTTTTTGTATGCAATTAATACGCTGCACTCTTACAGTTTGGGCCAATGTGCCTTGATGCTCCTGCAATGTAGGACCCTAAAAGTGCTTGAAATCAAAAACTACTAAGGTTGCAGGCTATCAAGCAAAATGAATGTATTCCTACTTACTAACTGGACACTTGTGAGGCACAGGATTAATGAAATAACAAAGTCCTCAAGACAAAACAGAACATGAAAAGTCTGTGACGTAGAGGCAGTGGTGTAAATCAGCTTTGCTTGCCAAAACATTTCACATGGGTATTATTTCAGACTGACGGTGACTGCAACAATGCTTTTTTCCTGCCATGTCTTCTCACTTTAGTAAATCTGATCCAAAATGTGTAATCTGGATAAGTTTTTTTCCAGCATGAGTTCAAGGATTGTGCCTCCATCTAACCGCTTTGATCTACTGTTGTTAAAGGAAGTCTCTTGACAATATGTCTGTCAATGTGCAAATTGTCACCTTTTTTTCTAAAATTACTAGATAGTTTCTTTTATTTAATCCCACATAAAAAAATCCCAAATGATAACAAACATCTGAATGCTCATTAGCTCTATGAGACCATTTCCCATCGATCATTCACAACAATGGAGCATTGTATTTGACAACTAGCTAGAACCAAACACAGAGAAAGCGGTCTGTTTGAATTGCTGCCACTCTCCACTCAAACCCTGGCTTGCTGGAGGTCTTTGAAATGACCACAGATACTGCATTTAGTCTTTAGACAGTGGGCACAGATTATTTAGTCACCCAGGAGTGAAGATCTGTCATATACCTGTTTGCTTGTCAGGCCACATTGACACACTGACATATTGATTGGCAAGTTATCAAGTTATATGTCTTTGAGCCCCTGTCAGCCCAGCACCTTTTCACAGGGACCAACTTCATATCAATGAGAAAGAGTAGTGGGGGAGTGAGAGTGTGTGGTGAGGGCACTGAGGGAGTAAGGTTAGGAAGGGGGTGGCACAACCTTAATGACCCCAATTCTTCCGCTCTCATAGAACGTTGTATATAACCCCCAAAAGAGGCATTGTGCTCACCCCCCTTCTGACATGGGAACTGTGTTTGAGGGGGAGTTAGAAGAGGTGGGCTGCAAGAGAAGCAATGGCAGTCAGCCATTGCTAATGAACAATGCCACAGAATAGCTTTATTTGTCAAGGCTTCCTCAGGCAGTACATAGAAATGCTTTGGAGGACTTGAATGGGCTCAGACTGTTGTTGCCTGCAGCCAACAAGCACACACACATACTTTCCCCTGACCCAGCCAGTGCACTCCATTGATAAACCTTATTCTGTGTCTAAATGAGGCTAACGAGGCAAAGTCTAAAGTTTATGTCAATTAGCAGTCATAGAGCGATTGGACAGCTGCAAGTTCTTGAGTGCTGGCTGTCCCATCCTTCTCAAGCTTGGCCTGAGGTCCCAGTGGTCAAAGTTAACAATACTGTCAAATCGTTTTAACCAACAGCGTCATTGTCTGTGACCTTTCTGACAACCTTGACCTCCAGGGGCCCTACACTGATGAGACTGACAAAGAAGTGACAAAAGAGCAAGACTGTCATCTGGGAAATAGATAAATTTATTTGATAATGTTGTTTATTCCACAGCATTGTAGGTGCACTTGGTAGAAAGGCTATTGTTGTGAAGTGGATGGAAGGGCTGGGACATTCACAGATACTGTTTTTAACATGAAAACTAGGATACTTAAATAGTAGCCCTAAATAGTAGCCCTAAATAGTATGTATGCCATTACAATGTTTTTCAGACATCGATGAGTCTTGCAATACCTCTGTATTAGATGGCTGCTTTTACAGCATATCCATTGCTTTGTTAACACATGAGCTCTCTGGGAATCTTTCACTTTTGCTCAGTCATTGTTGTTTCAGTCTTTCTTCCAAAAAACATTACTATAACCTGTATAGCACAATTTATATTTCTTTAATCTCTTTATTTATTTTCATCACTGGGCCTTTGTTACATACTAGTCAAAATGACTGAATTATATTCCAAAGCATCAGATTAATCAGGTTATATTTTTTATTTGTTAATTTTTTTGCTGAGTATTGTTGCCCATTGGAGGACACATATAATGTCAATTATATGTGCACAATAACTGTTTGCCAAGCGGCTAACAACAGAGGTTACCTCAGATGCAGAATGTGTGGTTAACAGCATTTATGCGTTTTGACTTCATGAAGTAGGCCATTTTCGCACCTTTCAAAATGTATAACTGTGTGCATGAAGCAGCATATTTAATATTAATAAAACAATATATTATGGTTTTCTTTGCATTTCAAAATGATAACAGGTCAATTTCAGTTAATCTTTGGCCTGGGCACAAGCACTCTCCCTTTCCATATCCTCTGCATACATTTGAACTATTTATTTATTTGGTCCATGGTCTTCACATGGTGTTAATTTTAATATACAGAGTGCTTAGTTTAGGTGATGTGCTAGGGCCTCAAATTTGATAGGCTATGTTAAACAACATACCCATCAAACCAGCAGCCTGAGACATCCTAGCAACACTGTATATAATGGAACTGCTTTTATACTGTTAGCGGTGGAGATGGGAAACATCCCTAAGACTCCTTACACAAATAAGGCACACAATTAGTTTCCCTTTACATGGACGAGCCTTTGGGCTGGGCTGTGTGGGGGTCACAAGAGCTTGTTTCAGACCTTACACAGCTGCCAGAAACTTTCTATTTAGATTAGAGCACTGGTGCTGAACAATATACACACCGCCTAGTCTACATGACAGTGTGCACTGACTTTGTGAAGGACTTACTCGTCTGAGTTGGTGATTTAAATGATTAAAAGTTAATGTATATTTGGACCCCACTGTAGCAACTAATGAGCCCTAAGATGATTTTCTTCAGCTTCTTAGAATACTGACAGTATAAATGTGTGCTTTTCAATGGCATAGAGCATAAAAATATGTATCCTAATTTTCATTAGATCTACTCGGTACTCAAGTGACTTTAATTCAGAAAAGACATTGGTAAGCAAACATTTAGGTGTTTAAAGTCATTAACTTATATGTTTTTTTTTTTGTTTTTTTTTTTTGCAATAACATATTATTGAGCTATTCAAAAGCACTAAGCAAATACAAACAAAGATGATTACAGATTAGAAAAAACTGATTCATAAATCTCCCTGAAATCCAGCTTGCTGTGGACAATAAGCTGTTGGAATTGTGTCCACTGAGACAGGGCTGACCTGGGTGATAACAGGATAGATATAAATAAGTATCCGCAAGAGCAAAGCAGAAGATCTAATATCATATTAATGCTTATAGTTTCCATAGATAGACCAATTCATTTTCTTTTAAACGTACCTGTCTAAATTATCATGCTGAAAAGTGGAAATGTAAAGGAGTCAAATCCTTTAGAGATCAGGCTCATTAAGAGAATTTGACCTCACTTAATTTTTTTGAAAAAAATCAAAACAAACAAATAAACGAATAGCTTTAACACGCTACCTTTAACATGGCATAATTGGTCTCCAGTTGTCATGACAGATTATGCCCCTTAATATAATAATGTCATGCTATCATGACAGGTTTATGGCATGGTTGTGTCAATGTTATGTAGCATATTTAAATTTTGCCAAAGCAACAACATTTTAGTTGTCAGAATTGAATTGTTTTCATTAATGGACATTCATTGAAATGCAGCCATGTGGACAGAATATCTCGAGACTAGTTGTGTGGTTGGCCATCTATGTGTGTGTTCTGCCCTTACGTCTGATATAAATCAGTAGAGTCCCTCTCAGATTTTTCCAGGTAACTGCTGAGCACAGGGCGAGGCTATGCAGGAATACCACATGTGAGGCTCAGACACTTCCTCAACAACACTTCTCTGTGTACCCAGCAGTTTGTATTGAAAGAAAGTACCATCCCTGACTACAGTTCCTCCCCTGTGGAAAACAAAATACATGCATGTTAGCCATAATACTTATTATTATTGTACAGTAACTGTTTGAAATTTAACAGCCTTTGCAGTATCAGTCCCATGTCCATGCTAAAATCACCCAGCTGGGCAACTGGCCATTGAATCACCTTGCCATCTGGAAGCACTCTCACCTTCTCTTGGTTAAAGAGGAACTGCCTGTTTAACCACAGAGCTGTGCAGCCCACTACACTGTCATCAGCAAATCTGCTTGCAGCCAGAGTTTCAGAGGTTTGATCAGTACGTAACCCGTAGGTGGCTTTCTTAGCTAAGACATAACAAGCAGTATGGCCTGTAGCATTTACAAACAGCTGAAATGCATGAGTAGGTAATCATCACTTGCACCAGTTAAATGATGTGCTGAATGGACATAGTGGATGGATTTATGACACAGCAGCAGAAGGTCAAGAATTTGTGTCTGAGAGAATCTAAATAGGCTGATGCCCTCCAAATTTACATGGCTAGCAACTAGCAAACTTGTGAAAAGGTGTCTGCTATCACTGTAGCAGTGATAGAAGCATACAAAGGCCCTATTCTCTGTCTTAGCCAATAGGCCGGAGAGATTATTAGGAAGAGAGAAAGAGAGAAAGAAAGACAGAATGAAAGGCAAGGAGAGCTCTTGGCAAAGCACTGCATTCCCAGTGATATTAACCTTCCAGGGAAATCAGTCTGACACAGAAGCTGACAGAGGATCTAAATTACCTTTTGATTGCCGGTGTGACGGCCTGTTTATATTATCGGTCATCTGGCACAATGCAGGCCCCTGTTCGGTCCTTCTGCAGTCGTCAGGCTCTTATTAATTATGGTAAGCGACCTTTGAGGAGGTGATGACAGAGGCATGAGGGTTGGGGGCCAGGCCCACAGACAGATGGCCTGTTTGATGAGCTCCTATGACTAGTCTCTTTTTCTCTGGATGCTCTCTCTGTCTGTCCATCTCTTTCATTCTCTCTCAGAGCTCCGTTACTATCTCTTCCTTGTTATCTCTCCCCTCCTCCCTCTGCCTTTGATTTGCTTCTTTTTCTTGAGGAACGTCTCATCCTTTGAGTCTCTAGACTTTTGTTTCGATGGTGTCTTGTAAATATATTTATTTTTCTTGTTGCATTTAAGATATTTATGATTGACTTTAAGTCTGCTGTATTTACAGAGTTTGGAGCCTCTATGTTAGTTACAGTGATTTTAAGGCTCCAAGTAGATGACTCAATAACGTTGCAAGCAGATGACTCCATGTTTATTCACCATGTTAAGTACAGTTTCCTTGTCCTAATTCTGTCTTTAGTATTACTCCCTTCCTCTCTTTAAAGGAAAATTGACATTTCCTTTGGAATATGATCTACTTTCATAGTATGATCTACTATTGCCAAAGCCGCAAGAAGTTTTGTTATGTGAAAAAAATAAAACAAAATGAATGTAGATTTCCCCACAATACCACATTTGTATGTCACAGATAATCCACAGGAGCATATGAATGAAACTAAAGGCTGCCTCCATGCTTTAAAGGATTGTTACACTCTATAATGGCTTAAGAGAGATTTTGGACAAATAGATCAGCCTTTGGTGCATTAAAGCCTTGGTCCTCAGGGATCCAACGTGTAGGATATGGAGATATAGAAAATTGTGGAACTGAGAACTAGTTTGAGAACCCTTGCCACTGGAACTATGTGAATGGAAAGAACTTTTTCAAAGTTTAAAGAACATTCACACATATAGGTTCCATACAGCCATTCAAACCCCAAGAACTATTTTATTCTTAAAACTATACAGTGTGTGATGTTGAGCTGGAAGTACAGATGGTGGTGCATTTTTTAATGAATAGCTTGAAGAAATGTCTAATTTTAATGTTAATGACACTTCTGGGGACAGCAGTGAATGTAATGCAGGGAATGCAAGGTGTGATGTAAGCTGTGTACAAGCATGAGTGTACGTCGATTAGCTGCTTGTTTAAATGGGAGCGTGGGAGAGTGTGTGTGAGTCAGTCTACCCACCCACCCCTCTCGACCCCCCCACCCCGCCCCCACCACCACCACACACACACACACACACACACACACACACACACACACACACACACACACACTGGCCATCAGGCTGCTTATGTCAGACCCGCAATCCTATGTCCCAGGCACAGACAGAGCCTCAGTCACTGCTGCATTAGAGGGCATAAGGTCAGGTCTCTGAGACCACAGCCTGCAGGATGAGAACAGCTATCAATCCAGCTTCTGCAACTTTCACATGTCTCTGTCCTGGCACAACTGGAGCTGAGAGCAAACAGATGGAGTGGCAAGTCTTTTCTTATTGTGCTGATTCAGCTCTCTGAGTCTAACTGCCCATTTCAAATAGGCCATGGTTCATTTAAAACATGCTGGATGTTCTCCCGCTTGTCTTTGCTTTATTGCAACCTGCTGATTGGTTAATGCAACAATATTTTTGGCAACAAATCTCTAAATTAAGGAGCAATTGCCAAGGGCAAGGATAAGTTTTGTCTGAAAAATGAAAGTACCTAAGCCTTGGAAAACTAATTTTTTTCACAGAAAAATCATAAAGTATGTTAACAATGTGTGCAAACATACCATTCATTCCACAGTCTTTTGAAGCAGAGCTGCAGAAAAAGCCCATTTGTTACATAGAACAGCTAATGTTTCACACTGTTTTGGGATGGTTATGAAAGAGGCTCAATACTGGGTAGCCAATCAGAAGAAAGGTCAGTAACAAAAATGACACATTTGATACTAAGAGATTAAGAAATTTGGGGAAATAGTCCTGTAGAATGAAATACAACCAATGCACAATGCAAATGTCATGAGTGAATTTCAGTAAAAAAAAAATATATATATATATAAACAAATAAACAAATATATAAAATGCAAAGGATGGGCCTTTTAAGTAAAAAGAAGAAAGAAAGACTGAAAGAAATTGAGAAAGACCCCTTATTCACCTTATTTAGAACTAATTTAAGACATACAAAGCTTTTTTAATGATTTTATCATTTATTTCAGAAACAGTGAATCCAGATGCTATGCCTGCAAGATTTAGTTTCAATACCGTAGAAGTATAACTGAAGCAGTTGATAATAATTTCAGTTAAAAAAAAAAAAGAATGTTTGATATTTTAAAGAAGGAATAAAGAATGAAAGATGCCAGCTATCTCACCAGCAAAAGTGCTGGGTCAGTCCAGAGTCTGTTTCCGGCTGGCTGGTCTGAGTTGCACTCTCAGGACAGGGAAATGGTCCAGATGCTGCTCATAGTCCAACTGTCCAACATTCAGGGACAACCGCAATGAGTTATCCTTCTCCTTCCTCGACAAGAACCACATCTCAGGTGGCCCTGTATTCTAGAAGGTTTTTCATAACCATAATCTTATCTACATAGAACACAGTAGAACATTTTCCCTTCATATCTACAAAATGAAACATAACAAGGAAAGCTAGCTGGCACTATGTTTTCAAAGTGATGTTCAGCTTCTCAACAGAATATTTGTGTACTGATTGTTTTCCCTCTGATATCAGCACAACCAGCTTAACATGGTTTTGACTTTTTTTCATATCAGTCCTGATAATTTGGTGCCACTCTTTGTGGGAAACTGTTTCCAGGACAAAACTGACGTTCCATCTGTAACAGTATATTTGGGACTGAAATTTGATCTTTTGCTCTAATAAAGAATTTTCTTTAAAAAGATTCTTTCAGCATATACAGTGGGCACTAAAGAAGAAATATAAACAGTGCTGAAATACCAGACCATTAGCAAATGAATGATTCCCAAAGGTAGATTTTGGATAAAAAACTGTACGTGCTAACTGTAGTAAGGAATAGGGGTTCAAGGAAGCAGACTTGAGTTATGTGGTCATTGGTCACTGGAAGACAGTTTGATAAGTTGGGCACTGATGGGACTTCATGTATTTGATGGCAAATTTAAGCTCCTTGCTCTTCTTATCCCACTTGTGGATAGACATGAGCAATAACTGCTGATCAACTTTGCGGCCCATGATGAGGAAATTGCTCCCGAGGTTGTCCAGCTGGGAACAAGGGCAGTTCGCTCCATTCTTAATATACAATGTCAGCTTCTTCAGGTCTTTTTTGCGCAGGATGCCCATCTTCAAAACCTTCTTCTTCTTTTGTGCTGCGATAAGCTTGCGGTCACCTTTCTCTTTCTTAACTTCTTTTATCTTCATCTTGAGGACTGGAGGATAGATGAAAGGATTAGATACTTAAAAACAAATGACATTCTCTAAGCCATACACCATATGTCAATGGAAAATGTCATGTTTCTATGTATACATACTGTCACTCATCTTTGCCCGCTGGAAAAATTGAGAAATCCCCCTACCACTTTTGGGACTCCCTGTGTCACACTGGTTCTTCCATTCATTTGTGCTAGCCCAAGCAGCAAGAGATTTCACAACAAGCGCACAGGAAGAGACTGGGCATTCCCATTCAGTGCAATACTTTACACCTCCCCAGAGGAGCATCATTTAACCATGGACGGCACTAATTGCAGTCACCCAGGAGAGGACGGAGAGACGAATGGAAAGTTTCAAAGACAGATGTGAAACAACCCCTCACTGGCCCTAGCACATCCCCACCTCATTCACTGCCTCCGGCCCTAGAAGCAGAATGGAAAGTGCCTAGCCAAAGAAAATCATAAAAGTTTTTAATGTGTAATAAATGTACTCTTTGACAAGCAATTAAATATTCAGCATTGGACTGTTAGATTTTTGCCAGTTTTTGCTGACCTCTGTAAATCCTTTTTCTAACAATTAAGACTAAACGTAATCTAAAATTAGGGAATAGTAGACATTAAAGCGATTTTTACAGAAAGAGCAGACACTTTTTTCCTGTTTCCTGTGTTAATTAACAGAACACTGAAGGAATTCTTTTTTTTTTTTTTTTTTTTTAAGTTGGCACCATAGCTCTGGAATGCATAAAATCATTATCATGGTCGTGACTTGTGTTTTATGAACACACATTTTTCACAGTAAGGTTACATACACATACATTATCTCTGCATGCTTTCTGCCAGTGCAAGTTTAAGTGGCTTCACCCAGCCACTGATAAATTTTCTACTTTGCTCTCTTAATGGTTTGGTAACTACATAAATATTATTTCAGGACAATGTTTGGCCAGAATCATCAGACCAAGAGAAGGCAAATAATGAAAAGAAAATATAATTGTTTGATTAACAAAAAAGCACAATTAAAAAGCACATGTTATCACTCCTACATGAACAGTATGTGGGCTGAGAAGATCTTTGGCGATGGAGACAGCCGAGCAGGACCATCTGGGAGTTCAGTCACGGTGAAAACTAACCAAGCCGGATTCACATCACTTTTAAAAAAGGGCTTCTTCTACGTTAAATATTACTAAGTCACTTGAAGATATGTTTTAAAAACTGTGTGTGTGTGTGTAAATATTGTAAATACTCTAATGCAATGCTTTTAGTTAAGTGTAGAATGTTACTGAACATATTTTGTGATTTTTGTCCCTGCCCATAAGCCATAATGCTTGGTGAATTTAAGCCTGCCTGGTCAATATCGTGATGACAAGCTGAACCCACTTTATAAACAAGAACTGGTCTAAATTACAGGCGGTAGGTCTGACGAGCATATGAATGCAGGTAGCGAGAGGTATTCACCTTGAGCTAAAACAGATCGCTCTCTCTTCAAGAGGCTTTAAGTGAATATAGCGAAAGTGCTAAATACATGTGAAGAAGCTGCACTTCATAGCAGTATAACTACGGGAAGCTGTTGCTTAAACATTCCATGCAGTTTCTCAAAAGCTACTTCTGTCAATTATTCTAGATTCTTCCTGCAGTAGGCCTACATCTGCAAATATCAATTGGCATTAAGTTGCTGACGTGCCAGTGTGAAGACACACATTTGGACTTGTTTTAGGCTTTAAAAACAAATATTGATAAAAAGAACATCAATAACTGAATCTTGACTGAGCTCCCATATTTCTGGTGGTCTCCAGCCAATAAAACTATTAAAATGAAATTCATTTTGGAGAGCACATTAAAGTACTCAGAAAACAAATGAGAAACCAATGAGGGTGAGCAAATGACTAATGCAGTACATGAACCTATGTATATTTATACTGAAGTCATTCTTGGCAATCTGACAGCTGTACCTCTATAACGCATGAACTGCTGTGATCATCTCTGGATTCTGTTCCGTTCCAAAGCTTGTCTGCTCCAAACCACAGATTAATGCTTCAATGAAAATGTCATTTGTCTTATGCCTTCACATGTAGTTATGTTTTATATAAGTAAGTTAGTTATTGTTTGATGTCAATTACATGTTGTTTAGCCTTCAGTCTATAAATCTGTATCTGAGCACCTTCCAGTGGACTAAACACTTTATACATACAGTGAATTAAATTGGCTAAAGACAAAGACCAGTGTTGCTAAAAATGCAAGTCTCACTTGACCTTATTTACATTGTATTTCTATTCCATCTTAGATCAGAAATGTTGATTTTTTAATATTTCATTTTATCTTCCTTTTTAAGTAACAATCATCTACGTTGATCGTGGGTTTTACTGACTTTTCAGACTCCTTAGAGACAGCTGCCCTCACATCGAATGTAGAATTATTGATGAAAAACATATGCTTAAGGGTTGACACACCTGATCAGCGCTATGCAAAGTAGCGCATCATTTTAATGACTTCTGATCAATTATAATACGTATAGGCAACTAGTTCTCTTTTATGGCCTTTGTATGGAAGTTTTCTCTTAAATATGGAAAAGCTCTAAATCACGTGATAAGTATGCTGGCTGTGTAGTTAGCACAGAAGCACTGAAGCATTAAATTTTATTGCCTTGCGGTAGCTGGAAGCAACATCGAAAAAAAAAAACAATTCCATCAATATCCAAGTGAATCAAATAACCCATGAAGTTTACCATGAAACACAGGCTGTCATAGATATTGTACAGGCAACCACTAAATGTGTCAGAATGAAACTGGAAAAAAGTAAAATGATCTTTTATTGGAGGGAATCTAGGTATCTATCTAGGTAAACTAATTTAGAATTAGCTGACTGGGAGAAATCAGCTTTGGTTGTGGGCAGTGGCAAATATTTCTTAACAAAAGATTACTTTCTCTTCTAATTGCTCCATGAACAGTCAGTCCTCCCACTCAACACACTGGTGAGGGTAATCTGTCATACTTAAAAGTGGCTACACACAAAGGGAGTGTCTACATCCAAGTGAAACACACTTCACAGCCAAAGACAACGGAGGAATGAATGAACCTGCTTTATTTTGTGTCCTGTTTTCTTTATGGTAGGCCATGTTGTTGACTTTCAGGGTTATTTGGCATTCCAGAAGCTTAGGAGACCACATTTTAAAACAGAATTCAGATAAACAGCATTCATCACTATTGACTGATAAATTGATTGATTCATTCAGTGACTGGCTGATTGACTGGTTTTCTTACTTTTATGTTCGTTCTTGTGTTGCCACTTTACTCATATCTGATATCAACATTATTTTCATTCTAAAACTATGACAACTATGAAAGCAGTTGCTTTCCCACACAGCAAAGTTCACCAGTTCACTTAAATGAACAAATCACATTTATTTAATCAATTTAGAGAAATTAGCTAAGTAGACAAGCAACTGTTGTCATTTTTTATATCCAGTTCTTTCATCACAGCATTCTGCTACACTGCATTTTTCCCACTAGTATCTAATCATCCTGCTACTACCAGACTAACTTGACTTCTCAACATTAGCATGTGTGTTTGTGTTTGTGTGTG
Organism: Hepsetus odoe; assembly: GCA_017165825.1. Classification (NCBI taxonomy): domain Eukaryota; kingdom Metazoa; phylum Chordata; class Actinopteri; order Characiformes; family Hepsetidae; genus Hepsetus; species Hepsetus odoe. The sequence continues at coordinate 18,740,865 of CM029367.1, read as the reverse complement.
TGTGCGTGTGCGCAGTGTTCGAATCTTACTTACCAAAGTCACTGGCACAGAAGTGTTCCATTACAGTGTCTGACTTCAGTTCATTGTCACAAGGTGGACACGCTTTGGAAACTGCCAAAAGTCAATAAAAACAACAACAAGGAAAACTTTATTTGGTTAGCTGAATTCCAGGAAGGACTTTTTGATTTCATTTATACACTTTCATTAGTTCACTCTTCATGCAGGACTGACACAATGCCTGGTCTTGTATGACAGCTTGAGAGAAACATAGGCCTACAGTAATGCTCACTGAAGCACTAAGCACTTGGTAAGCACTTTGTAAATTCCATCTTGTCAGATGCTATTTTCTGCAGAGAGGATATGCCGAGCAGGACTCTGCTGCAATGTTTGCATTGCAATTAAGGCGATGAAAATGTTTGAATTCAGATATCTGTATATTTTAAGTGAACAGGCATGCTAAAAAATCTCATGGGAGAACTGTCCTTTTCTGAAATCAATTGGTTAGTGACAAGTAATATGTTGAAGAATTACATTTCCAGTTTGTGGGCCACCATCCAGACTCCAATCTAAAAAAAAATACAATCTATTATCTTTACTTGATCCCAGTTCCTTGAAGGCATATTGCCTTTCCTCTCAGTTTATTGCACAGATTTTACAGATTACTTTATACCATGTTAAAATAAAATTACTAGATATCTAGCTACCATGAATTCCAGCCTGTTTTAACAGGTTTTCACATGTATGTATGCATTCTAATAGAGTGTAATGTGTGCAAAGAGGAGGCATGCAAAATGCTCTAGTTTGCTGCTCTCACACAGAGGCTAAAGGCCAGTGCTAATGGTGTTTAATCCATATATTTCAGAATAATGAGTCCAACTTTTGGCAATGGGATGTTTGATTTCTCTAGTGTGAAGGAAAAGTCATGCACTTCCGCTTATCCCACAAAGACAAGCAGATCCTGACAATCCAGTGCAGCTATAAACACGTTGATGAAGTCTTTCTGCAAAAATGTACTTTGTTCCAGGTCGTTGGTGTGAAAGTGGTGGTTTGCCAAATCCATAATGTTGCAGTGTACGGACCTGCCAGAGTCTAACAGCTCAAGTTGAGCTAATGCGCAGAGGCACTGGCCTACTTGTGTACTATAGCCAGGAGTTGTCAGCACAGTCCTGTGGTTAAATAGGCTTTAACAAAGATTGACCAAAATATGTTTGACCTCATGAAGAGTCAGGTTTGAGATTTCTGGTATTCATAGGAGCCATGTATAGATTTCTTTAACTGGTAATATACCAGAAGTTTTAAACTTTGTACATTCAACAGAACTGGAGACACAGTCAGTTGTTCTGCAGTTGCATATTCGTAAAAATACAATTTCAAAAATATTCTTCTCACTGACACATTTCATGTATAACAATGCATTCCTGCATTGAAAGGTTATTTTGGAAAACAAATCAATTGCTGCAAAGGACAATTTTGTATCCATTTTATCTTCCACTTTAAGAGTGTAAAAGAGATATTTAATTTGAGGGAAGCAACAAGCATGTTCACTTTTACTGTGTCCCTAAACCCTGTGTGAACACAGATAGGCTTTTTAATGATTAATTAATACTCAATCTGCTCTTTCCTCTAGCTGTTTCCTTTATTACTAGCCAGCAGTATTGCAGGAAAGTGTTGCATGCTCAGTTTGCAGACCTCTAGGCCTTCTATCACCTCATTGATCTACTAAGCAGAGAGGTTTGGAGCTATGCAGGATGTGGCTAGGAAGACTTGGAAAAGTTATTCCTTAAAACAGCTTAAAATGCAGAAATCCAAGTCACTAGCAGGCTCGCGAGACTGAAAAACCATGATCACTAATGTTTAGTTGGCAAGATGCACAGTATGGAAATGCTGTGGAGTCTAACTCTTTTTTTCACACTTGCACTGCTTGTAGATGAATGCGATTTTGTCATACACTCATCAGCTTCTGCAATCCTTTGCACCAGCTAAAACAACAGAAACTCTTGGGGGTAGGCAGTTACAAGGCTCCCTGCCTGATTCCTCATTCCAGGTTAAAAAGCGAGGGTCAATGTTTATCACCCCAGTCCCAAATGCAACCACAGTGGAAGATAATAAGCAGGTCAAAGTTCAGTTTCAGTGCTTGGGTTGCAAGGAATTAAACCCCCTCTGTGTGCTATAACATTTGGAGGTGGTGCACAATTCCTTTACTTTTGCTGAGAGCACTGCTAGCCAGTGGGTCAGAAATGCAATTGTCTGCTGCCAAGACTCTTTTTTTTTATGCAAAAAGAACTCATGGCACCAAGCGTTTGCACGGCCTGAGAGCTGAACTCTTGAAGCTGTCTTATTGGAACTGCAGAGTAATTTATTCACTTTTGCAGGGTGGTTTACTGGCAGGCTGCCTTCTTGATGCAGTGCCAAAGCATGTGTCTGAAGAGCAAGCATTGGGAACTCTGCAAACTGAGTTTCAGTGTGCGCTGTAGATTTACTGATTGACACATTACTAGACTGACACAAGTTTTTTACAACTGATTATTGCAAGGGTTTTGTTGGTTGCTTCCTGACTGCTGTGTACATTTCTTGTCATTTTCTTTCTTTGTGGGTCTCTGTTTGTTTTGTTAAAGTATATACATACACATACATAACAACAGGTGACTATATCTATGTCTGAAAATGGATATTGATCATGGTTTGTGTAAGATGGTAGAACATGAGCTGGATAATGCCGTTCTAAAAACCATTCTTAAAACTTTTTCTTAAAAAAGATAATAAAAAACTTTCTTGAAAAAATCTTGGATTATTTAAATAATCTCATTTGTAAAATCTTTTTATCATCTCAAAGCAAGATTTTCTTTTTTATATGCAAATTTATCCAATACTGCAGTTCTCTCCTAACAGTTTTCTTGGACATATCAGGAAGTGCGCAGTGAACAGTGAGCTATTAGGATATTTTGGAAGAGTTTGAGAAATAGAGCCTAACTTGTGGACTGTCACTATGTGTGTCATTGAGGCAGACTCTGGTTTCCTCCTCTCAGCTGTCAAGCTGAAAGCAAAGGTTTTTACTTCAGACATGTCATCTTTTTAGGCATTTATCTAAGTTTTTGTCAGCATGTGTTCTCCAGTGTGCTTCTGTAAAAGAGAATTTTTATTCTAGAGAAAGGGCTTTCCATTTAGACTGCTCAGAGGTCATAATTTTATGACTCATTTGGACCCTTGTTAAGTTATGAGCAGTAACACATATGACATAAAACATTACTATGCTGTGAATGAAATACAGCGTGTAATTTATGTCACAAATCCCAACACATCTGGTTAAATGTGCATGGTGTATAGGAAGAGGCTGGTTTAAATATCTCCCCTTGAGCAACCCCCTAGAGGTCCTAAAAACACAGCACTTCTGCATTCACTGGGATCTCATAAATAACAGAATGCATGTTTGCTAAAGGAAGATAGAAAGTGTTCTCCAGTCTGTTCTGATGTCGACTCAGAGTGCTTGTGGCTAACATCAACCAAAAGAATGAGCTGAGTACACTACAATACAGGACAGCTACTGAAAGTAATAACAGGCACAACCATACATGTTATTTAGCTGTTGTTTAGACATGAAATTTCTTGCAGTTTAATCCTACAATTTTAAAGATGCCAAAAAAGATTCCTTGGAACGATGCCATCAAGAACTACCTTTGGTTCCCCTGAGGAACTTCCAGTAGATGCTTTTGAAATATTTTTGTGAATAAGCTATGTGAGTGTGATGTAAACTTTTTTTTTATTAGTAGAAATGAAAACTGAATGTTGCACTGTATGTTGAAACCAAGAACTATTGAAACTTTTCTTTTAAAGGTCTATGTATTTTTTATGTCATTACAAAATCCTATCTCCAAAATAGCTAGCTTACAGGTGAAGGACTACACATTTTGTCATTTTTAATTAATGTAATTAATTGATTTTATGCAATTAAATCAGGACATTTTACTATTGCCATATTTATCATTTAAAATGTCACCATGTACAGATAAGTGTGTGAAGAACGAAAAGCACAAAAAGAAAATGGAGCTACAAGTTTTTGTTCCTGCAACGATGGCATATATTCTTCACACTCCTCTCTGTTAATACTGCTGAAAAAAGAAAGAAAGAAATAATAAATCAGTTTTTCAGTCAGCGGTAAACTGATGACTCAGTGCTTTAACAGTGGGTCACTTTTGTTAGTCATTCAGTTTGGCTTTAGATTTGAGAGAACAAGTTGCTTGCCTCACTTTTGAAAAATGTCCCTCTGTTAGAGTAATTAATGACTGAAGAAAGCCCCTCACTTTGCTCCTCCACTGTACAAATGTCATTTACCAGCATGTATCCATCATTTAGCCATGGCAGTCTCTAGATACCAACTCAGGAACAAGGATCCCGGCTGTGAATCGGTCTCCCTGGACCTCACCTTAGAGCACAGAGAAGAGAAAAAAAACCCTGTTCTTTCTTCAGGCTGCTTTTCCATGCAAGCTGGAGCTGTGCTCTTCTCTAACCTCCTGGTAAAAGTCTAGGCCAGCCCATGTCAAGTGTGTTTGTGTTGCCATGCTATCTGTAGACTGCTGGTTCAGATCATTGAACACTCTTACCAAAACTGACGTTGATGCGATCCTTTGGCTGCTCTCCAGCTGTGAGGTGGAAAGTGAATTTTACTCTGTTCTGTTAGTTTCCACACAAACACTCAAACTATGCATTATTGTGTAATTGTAGAATGGCTACAGTGTGAACTGGGCCTCATGGCATTAAGTTTGCTAAGAAGGCATTGACTGACACTGGAACCCTCACGATTATGTTTAAGTGGTCAGTCTCTAAGGGAATTCAGCACATCTTTTAAGCAAAAAATACTGCTGCAGCAGAAACCTGGTATATTGTTTCAGAAAATGGTGTAAACGGTGAATGCATGTCATAATCCATAAAGTAACTATATGATATAATATAAAGGCAGATAAATTGAGAGAATCAGGGAAAACATGTGTTACACGTTCCTTTCTTTTGTCAGCCAGTGCACATACATTCATTTCAACTTCTTTGCCCAGATTTGTGAATAATAGCCACTCCTTAGTGAAGTAATCATGTGTACTGTAAATCCAGTAGTGTTCAGTTAGCTTCTTAAAAGTAAAATGAATGTCCGCAGACTATATATGAGCTCAGTCTGCCCAGATCTGAGACAATCTGGAGGATAACATTGCATCTGTTAATGTTTTGTATTTTGTTACAGACAGTCTTTTAAATCAGTGGAACTAAATGGAAAGCATTATTGCTGTAAATATGAAATGCAGAACAAAGAATATAACTCCTCATTATTATACAACCATGCATTAGATTTTAAAGTTACTCTTTCCTTTCAGTTTTGTGGACACAAAACAGAGCTAGCTTTTTTAATGGAGTGTCTTTGATGTTTAGAATTCAGTATTGTGAATGCTTATCATTATGCATCTCTTAAAGGAAAGCGAATGCTTCATGCTCAGTAAAAGAAAAGAATGCACCATGCATGTCTTTCATTATTTCATATTTTCTTTATCTTCTCTGCACATATCGGCCCAAGAAAAGCACACTTCTCAAAACCTCCATTATGTGTTATGTGCTTTCAGATTTCTGTTCCTTTCCGTTCCATTTTCCTTTTTCTTCTTTTTCTTTTAGCTCCTTTCTCCATTCATCGTATCTAGGTCTTTAATGACACTAACTAATGTACAGCCATCCAGACAAATTAGTGATCTTCAGTAATTGGCTCGCTGTCTAATTGGCTACCTAACTGCCAGATTAAACAAAAGAAGAGAAAGGCCAGACACAACAGGAATTGCCCCTTCACATTCCAAATGAGATTTCGCTTTCAGATAGTAAAAGCTCAAAGTACTTATTGTCTTGTTAGGTATACAGTGAATTCACTTACTTCACTTTCTCAAGACATTCATGGCTCACAAAGATACAATGTAGGAAAGAAAATTTCTTTTGGCCATTTTTGGCCATGAAAGCTAATGTGACCATTTTACTTTTGCGATATTACTCTGAAAAAATATTCAATTGACATTTTTTTAGATAATAGAAAAAATGAATGGCATTTTCATGCATCGCTTCTGAGAAAGTTTGATAATTAACTTTAAAATATTCCTAAACTTAATTACAGAATCATAAGACTTGCTGATTAATGGTTTTGATTTACCCACAGTCATTGTCAGTGTCTTTTAAAGCGGCATGGCAGTTATGCATAATTGCATTTTCTGGTTGGTTAGTTTAGATTTTTTTTTTTTTTGCCATTCACTGGACAGATCATTTAATTGGACAAAGTCAATTCTGGGACTCTATTTGGATTTTTTCCAAGACTGGAATTGGGCATTTTTAATGCAATCTTTGTCTAGTCATTTATTTTGCTGAATAACTCCTTTTCTGGAATTTTTTCTTTTTTAGCAGGCATATCTTGTATAGTCCCTCATGCTTCTTCCAGCTCACTGCAGCATGTTATATAAAACCCAAATTCAAAAACTGAAATGGAAAATTATAGAACATTATGCAAAATAAATTATTAGCATATGTTGTCTGATTATGCTGATAAGGTTAAAAGGTTATACATTTATGTTACAGAGAATAGTTCATGATTTGCTTGTTATTGACAAAATTATACAACACTCAAAACTCAAAACTATAGACTTCCAGCTCATACCTGGGGCCTGAGTGGCATGATTCCCAGAGAACTGCATGGGGATGCAGAGGTCATTATCGATGGGAAACTTGTCGCACTGGAGCATCTCTGGCCAGGGAAAACCATAGGTCTCCATGACAGGAGCACAGCTGTCCCTGACGGCCTCACACAGAGAGCGGCAAGGATAAATGGGCCGGTCCAGGCAGACTGGAGCAAACAGAGAGCAGAGGAACACCTGTGTATCGGCATGGCAGCGCTTGGCCAGCAGGGGCACCCAGCTGCCCGCCTGCTGCATCACCTCAGGCATGGTTTCGTGGTCCAGCAGGTTGGGCAACCGCATCTTTTTGTACCCCACTGTGTAGCAGAGGCGCAGATCAGCTGGAATGTCCACACACTGAGGCTGCTTGGCATAGAAGCGCCCGTTTTGGAAGTTGTCAGACTGCCAGCTGTAATAGTCATACTCCTCAGCTGAGGTTCCTAGGCTGATGAAGAAAAGTCCTAGTGCCAATGTCAACCTGGCCATATAGACATGTTTCTTCTGTCCAGACATGCTCCTGAAGTTCTGCTGTATGTCAGGAAAATTATTTGAAAAAAAAATAAAATGAAACAAACAAACAAACAAAAAGTAGTCCTTTTCTTCTGGATATATAAAATAGGAATAGGAATAGGTGAAAAAAGCAGTGGAAAGTGGTTAATTGTCTTGCAGAATGCTCCCCTTTGCTTCTTATTCAGCACTGTCCTGTTACTCTTAGGAGGCTCCTGACCTTCAGTGCTTCAGGTAGCTTTTGAAGCTGTAGCTGCTGTGCTCTTTTCTGGTCTAACTGAGGTGCACTTAAAATATACGGAGGAGTGGATTACTGGCCTTACCAGCCGACAGCCCCCTAGCAAAGCTGCAAGTCCACTCCACCTCCCTCAGGCTTCTCCTGTCTTCTCAAGTCCCACCTCCCCCGAACCATGGCCAACTACTGCACGGTGGGCGGCACCCTGAGCTACACTGGCAATCCCCCCAATCCAGACACTCCTACAAGCAGTCACATAGCCTGGCCTGCAGCACAGTGTGTGTGTGTGTGTGTGTGTGTGAGGAGTGTGCTCAGCACATTGCTTTTAGACACACACTCGTAAGCATGCACCCACACATACACACACTTATTCACACACTTATGCACATCTACAGGTGGTCAGGATGTTTGGCCACGCTGTTTGAGATATGCTAATGCACAGACTGGATGTGAATAGAGTCAGGCTTTTTCTCTGTCGTATTCTATCAGCTGCCGTCACACACACTGGGGCCCTGCCTTTAGTCTGTAAGCACTGGGCAGCAGGGGGTCTCACTGGCATACTGCAACTCAGTCCAACTAACCTTTAACAGGTTTCAATATCTTATTGGTCTTATTCATAGACCTCACACCACACCAGCATCATTTTAAGCACTGATTTTTATTCTGTATCATAATGTGTAGCATTGTAAATTATCATTACTGTTCAAAAAACAACAACAAGTATTACCAAAACCATAAACTTACAGAAGGCAAAAATGCTCTTGTCAGTCAGAATAAAGGGTTTTAGAGTAAATTTGAAGTAATTTTGGAGCATTTCAATTGGTTGATAAGATGAAAAGATGGTATATTCTCGTTGACATAAATATAAATGATCAAAAATATGTGGTGGCTCTGTTTAACATTTGTTTCATGATATTGAGATGATCTGACATAAGGTAGGGATGATTTATGCCTCCTTTTTTTTTTTTTTAAAGTTGCATTCATTGCATAAATTATTTATAATTCAACAGTTACAGTCTGCATTTTCATTAGTAGGAAAAAATAGGGCATAACCACTAGGGATGCACAAGCCAGTGTATTTTGTTACACAGGTCCAGATAAATGGGGGGTTACATCAGGAAGGACAGATAGAGTTCCAAGCAGGACATTGAAGGTGATAATGAATGTGGTTAGTGTGGTTAGAGTTAACACAGGCAATGGGAAGTAGTGAAGAATAACCAAATTGCTGGACAACCACTGCAAAAGTAGTAAGTAAGACCATTAGAAACGTACTTGATATGACATCTGGAAAGAAAAGGGGGGATAAGGAAACCTTTTGGTGGAACCCAGAAGTTCAGGAATGTATACACAAATAGAGGCAAGCAAAAAAGAAATGGAAGAAGGTAGACAGGAGTACAAGGACATGAAGTTCAGGGCAAAGAAAGCAGTGGCGAAGGCTAAAGATAAGGTGTTTTGTTTGAGAGGTTGGATAATAAGAAAGGAAAGAAGGACCTGTACTGATTAGCTAGACAGAGAGACAGAGCTGGGAAAGATGTGCAGCAAGTTAGGGTGATCAAGGATAGAATTGGAAACATACTCACAAATGAGCAGAGCGTGTTCAGCAGATGGAAAGTGTACTTTGAGTGGCTGATGAATGAAGAGAATGAGAGAGACAGCGAAGATTGCATGATGTGAGGATAGTGAACCAGGAAGTGCAGCAAGTTAGAAGTAAGGGAGTGATAAAGAGGATGAAGAATGGAAAGGCTGTTGCTCCAGATAATATACCTCCGGAAGCATGGAGGTGTTTAGGAGAGATGGCAGTTGATTTTCTATACAGATTGTTTAACACAATCTTGAAAAATGAGAGGATGCCTGAGGAGTGGAGGAGAAGTGTACTGGTACCGATTTTTAAGAACAAGGGTTATGCACAAAGTTGTAGTAACTATAGAGGGAAAACTTAATCAGCCACAGCATGAAGTTATGGGAAAGAGTAGTGGAAGCTAGGTTAAGAAAAGAGTTAATGTTAGCGGGCAGCAGTATGGTTTCATACAGGGAAAGAGCACTACAGATTCAATGTTTGATCTGAGGGTGTTGATGGAGGAGTATAGAGAAGATCAGAAGGAGTTTCATTGTGTCTTTGTGGACTTGTTTATAGCATGTGACAGCGTGCCTAGAGAGGAGCTGTGGATTTGTATGAGAAAGTTAGGAGCTGCAGAGAAGTAGATGAGAGTAGTGCAGGATATGATGGCATTGTGACAGTGGTTAGGTCTAGAGTAGTGACTAATGCATTTAGAGTAGAGGTTGGATTACATAAAGGATCAGGGTTGAGCCCATTCTTGTTTGCAGTAGTAATGGACCAGTTGACGGACAAGGTTAGACAGAAGTCCCTGTGAACGATGATGTTTGCTGATGATATTGTGATCTGCAGTGAGAGTAGTGAGCAGCTTGAGGAGAACCTGGAGAGATGGAGATCTGCTCTAGAGAGGAGTGGAATGAAAATGAGTAGGACAAATACAGAATTCATGAGTGTGAATGCAAGGAATGAAAGTAGCGTGGTTAGGATGCAGGAAGCTGACAAAGGTAAAGGATTTTAATTAGGTTTGCAGGACAGCAGTAAGTATAGCTATGCTATATGGACTGGAGACGGTGGTGCTGATAAAAAGACAGGAGGCGGAGCTTGGGGTGGCAGAGTTAAAAATGCTAAGATTTTCACTGGGACTGACAAGGATGGAAAGAATTAGAAAATAATATATTAAAGGAACAGTTGAGTTTGGACATTTTGAAACAAAGTTAGAGCTAGATAGCTTTGTGTTTTATTATATTATATTGGGATGTAATAATTATATTGGGAGAAGGATGCTGAGGATGGAGCTGCCTGGAAAGGGAAAAAAAGAGAAAGACCAAAGAGAAGGTTTATGGTTGTAGTGAGCAACGACATGCAGGTGGTCATTTTGAATAAGGAAGATGCAGAGGGCAGGAAGAAATGGAAACCGATGATCCTATGTGGTTACCCCTCAGTGGGAGCAGCCAAAAGCAGAAGAAGAAGAAGTATGTAGTGATGTATGCCTCTGTAGTTCATTGTCAAAAAAGTTAATTAAATGTGAATAACCCCTCCTCATGCTGCGCTCAGTGGAAGAAAATGATGCTAGCCAGCAGTGGTCTCTGAGGCTCTGCTCTAGTCACTCTTCCTCTTGCATGAAAACACTTTGTGCTGCCCAGATTGTGTCAAAGTCTAGCTGAAAAAAAGTGTCCTCAACCTTTGCCCCTTGAAAAATCAATAACAGAGACAGCGGTTATAAATGAGTCTTATTGAGAGGAGAGAAACAGGAACGTTATCAGTGTAAATATTTAAATGAGTTTATTGTCAGACCATCAGGCATTTGCAATGTCTATAAGAAAGTCTGTGTGAAAGGAGATTTAGTGTGATTCCTTTTCACCTGTACTGTGCTATGTCACAGTGCATTGAAAAAAATGTTTAAAAAGTTTCTGGTCAAGGGTGTATGACTCTGGTCCTGAAGCACAAATGACATTTGCAGTTTCATGATGTTCCTCAAAAACACTTGATTATATCATCTGTTCATTTCCCACCAAGCCTCCAGAACTGGGGTTAACACTTCTATCATTGATAAAAGTTATCATTCTGTCACGGGGCGCCGACCATGGCCACGGTCTCGTTCTCCGGATTACCGGGAAATCCTCACTACCAATCAGCACTGACAATCAGTACAATCAGTCACACCCAAGCAACCAGGTATTTAAGGGCTACCATGCCGACCCCATATTGTCCGTCCTTTGTTTGGAGTTTGCCTTTTCCGTTTTGTTTTGTATTAGATAATAAAGTCATCAGGGAGTTAGACAGTTAAAGTAGATACAAGAGTTTCAGATTGACCCTCCAGCATAGATATAATATGTAACCTGGATATAATTCACCTGCGTATATCAGCCACCACTCTTATTTATCTCCCTGTGCTCCACCCTCTTCCTATAATATTTGTATGAGCTAAAGCCATTTTTCCTTGACACCATACTGTACCTTCCCACTACGTCCTCATCTCCTTTGTTCTCTTCACCAACATGCCCAATAAAGTCTGCACCATTCACCACTGTCTCTCCCCTGTTAAAACTATTCATTACCCTAGAATTCTTCTTTCTCGATTATCTCACAACAACCTTGGGCATATGCACTAACAAATGTGTTCTAACTAATATTATGTTTTTATTAATCCTATGTTTAACTCATCAGTTGTCAGGGTTCACTTTGGTGAATTTTGTAAGAGTATGTACATCTTATTGTTAGTTACCCAGTCTTAATATTCATTTGAATGCCTTCTCTACACCCAAACTTTATTTGTGCAAATTTGAACAAGTTCCTAAGAAATGATTTAAGAAGAACCTAATGAAGTGGCACTTAGATATTTGCTTAAGCAGTTCTGAAAGAGCACTTTAAGCCAGCTAAATGAATTGTTTGGGTGATCATAATAAAGGCTGGAAAGGTGGCCCACTGCCCAGATATGCTGTGTAAATTCTTGATAAGCCATGAAAGGAAACCCTGAAGAATGGAGAAAATCTACAGGGCCCGACAAAAGTACAAATTGTTTATTTCCTCTCAGTGTAAATTTATTCTTGTACACAATGTTGACACTGATGTTCTCACAGTATACAATGCAAATGTGTTTACAGAACAAGCTTCTCCTGTTTAAGACGGGGAATAATATTAATTTATTTGGGCATTGTTGAGCATTGTTATGCAATTTTGAGTTTTTTTTTTTGGCTGAAAGACTGACATGTTTTAAATGTCCCGCTACAGTGCCACCTCGAAACCATCAAACAAAAGTAAGGGCAAATAGAAGCAGCTCTACTGTGATGATCAAACATTTCTTATTAAATATTGCAAGTGTATTTTGTGGGAGATGGATTCATACTGAATACCAATCAAGAGAAATGATCAACAATATCAAGTATCTGTAATCTTCTGAAAATGGCAAAAATTCCTTTTTTATTTGTATTTTTATAGTCTAATCTTCTTTCGGCCACTCCCATTTTGGGGTCACTACAATGGATCATCCATTTCCATTTCTTTATTTCACTAGTCTAATACTAATACTAATATGGAAGTAGCAACTTTCATTCGTGTTTGTAACATTTATGAATTTCCAATAAATGGATCAAAATGACTTGGAATACATTTACATGTATGTCATTACATGGATGTCAGTAACTTTTTTAGCTGTCAAATAAAGTTGCCACTGATGCTAACCAAGTGTTTCATTTTTCACTTTTTTTAAAGGATCATTTCCCTAATTAACTGTACTGATAAAGATGATTTAAGAACACATCTGACTTTTGACTCTTACTTTGCATAAGATCTGTTCATTTACAAACACAAAAATATACACAAAATATGCAACTATTTACCTAAAATTTCAAAGAGGACAGCAAACTGAACTAGCAGAGTATAACAGGATGTGTTCAATTTGTAGGAGTATGTAGTTCATACCGTGTGTTTCATGGGAATATTTGGGTGTAAAGGTTTTAAATGAAACATTTTTGTCCACTTGTAAGGTTTTTGCACAGTGCTGATAAAAAGCCACAAAAAGGCAGTCTGAAACACATCCTAGAAATCAGTATAGAAGTCTCCGATAAATTAAACAGAAACCATTTTCAAGGTGACCTATGCCTATGAAGGAAACATTTAAAGGAAGGCTGTTTGAAGGACCACACCTGGCTCTCTAAAGAACCTTTCAGAATATAATTCTACTCCAAAGTTCCTTTTTTGTGAGAGAGATGTCTGAAGTGTGATGTGTAAATAATTAGTGTGAAGAAAATTTAGTAAGGGCTTTATTATGATTAAAGGTTTTGTCCAGACCAATAATAATTTGTCCAGAATAAGAAAGAACCTGTGTTTTTTTGTTTGTTTGTTTGTTTTCATTAAAGAACTTTTAATTTAACTTAATTTAACTTAATAATTTAACTTTCATTTCAGTATGGTGTCTTGCAATACAGTATAAAGCAGTTTTTCACACCAGTGTTGGTTAATAATAAATGAATTGCTGAGAACAGACCTGGAAGATGGTGACATAACAAGTGATTTAGAATGAACTGAACCTGACACTTTTGGTCAACAAGTCTCAACCACATCAGGTGATACAGCTATGCTTTGTGCACTTTGTTAGCAAACAGCCCTCAATAGCTAAAACTCTGTAATCCTACTCATAACTGAGAGCGCAGCCCGGATTCAATGTGGTCAATGTAAATAACTTTTTAGAGGCAAACAAACAGTACTGTAGAACTTAACATGCTAAAATGCATGTTTTTCTCACATTTTGAATTATCTTGAAATGTCATTGTAAAGGTTTCTGTTGGCCTATTTGAAAAGACTTCAAACAGGCTTCATTAATAAATGACTGAAATCCAGACTTGCATTCAAATAATAATTTGCTCAAATGCGACCTGATACTAAAACAAGTTCCCTGATCCTGGATAAGGAGCAGAAAAGCAATTTTTTATTATGCCAGGAAGTTTAGGCTCACTTTCTCATTGCAGTAAGCTCCCTGGCTGGCTTGCTGCCCTCAGGTCACCACTGGAGGGTCACACTTTCACAGCAGCCAGGAGTCAGGCATGCTTGTGGGCAACGCACTTCACTTCAGATTGTGCTTCCTCCAATCATGGGGTAGCTCTTTTAAAGGACCCTTGAAAAGATTTTGGTCATGGAACAGAATTCAGAAAGACAGATCAGAGAATAGCAAGGCCTCAAAGGCAGGAGCCGGCCTTCAGCGTGGGCCAAAGGAGGCCTGAAGGCCTAGGGGGTGTGTGTCTCTGTGGGCTTCATTTCCACCCAGAGCTAACTCAAATTAGGATGTGAAACTTCCACGGATATGCTCTAAGGGAGATCAACCCATAAGCACTCAGAGAATGTTTAAACATCTGGATGTTGGGACTGCACAATATGAAGGCATATTATAAATGTGTTTGAATAAGTTCAAAATGTGTTAGTGGACAGTTGACTGATCTGACTTCACACACACTGACTTCACACACACAAACACAGCAATTCTGAAATTCTGAAACACATTTACACAATGGTTCAGGGCCGAGATATAAAAAGTAAAACAAATACGTTTGTACGGTTCCTTTTTCAAGAAAAAAGACCTGAACTAAAATATGTGTCTATGTATAAGCGTTCTGCACCCTGAACACACATATATTGTGCAGACATACTGTGTGAATGTGAAGAAGTATTAATTCAGTCTTCTGAACAATATATAGACATAATATAAGATGCTTCTTCAGTTGTAATATAACTGGGTGATTACTCCAGCTGTGTGCTGAAACAAACTCTGAGAAAAATCATAAACAATATTCTACTCAGCCTGGAGAATGTGCCAGTATCACTTTGCTGTCTTACAGACCATCACAGAAGGAGGGGGTGCTTGGCAAACAACATTGCAGCTAGGGATGTGGGTTACTATGTCAGCAATGTCTGCACGAATTAGTCCTAGAAATCACACAGCTAGTGTATGCGCCTGGGTTTGCATGCATGTTCTAGTAAATGCCATGAAATATTATGATATTGTTATTTTTTCATATGGCATACATGTACACTTCCCTCCTTTAAAAGTATTATTGTGATTAAAAAAACAAAAACCCACAGTGTGCAACACAAACCATATCTGCCAATTGCTTGTGGTGTCACAATACAATAGATGAATGGGGCATCAACAGATTATATTCAGATCTGCTCTGGCACTCAGCATCAGTGTTAAAACAAAACTTTGACCCATACAGCTCCAGAGTGTTTCAGTGTTCGTCTGCAGAGGCTTATGGGCCTGTGCTTCTTTCTTTCTCTAGCAATTTCATTTCCCCTTGCAGTGCCCTATGAGGTGGGTCAGGGCTCTGTTGCAATAACAATCTGTCATGGTAAAGCTTCTTTATGTGAAAGGAAAATGGAGTGAGCGAGACAAGCTCTTAGATTGTGCCTAGAGATCTGAGAAAATAAGACAAAAGACAAACAGCACATAACAAATCACATGTTCATGTAGTGCTCGGCCTGCTGCAGTGCATTTGAAACACAAACTGGAATAATTTTTCTTATGATAATAAAACCCTTATCTACCCACTTTACCTGCTGCTTTGAATTTGTAAGGGATGTGTGCATACAGAGACCACAAGTTAGATACCCATCTTCCTTATCAATCTTACTCTCTCTTTCTCTCCCTCCCATCTCCTTCACTCCCCCTCTGTCCTTCTCTCCCCCTCTGTCCTTTCACTCTCTCCTTTCTCCCTCTCTGTCCATCACATTCTCTCTCTCTCTCTCTCTCTCTCTCTCTCTCTCTCTCTCTCTCTTTTATTCTATCTCTTTTCTCCTCATCTCTTTGACCTCTAACCTTGGTCGAGATGTGTGCTGTTACTTGGATTACATTACAAGCGCTTGCTTTATTTGCGTTTGCTGTGTTTGTGTAGTGAAACTCATGCGAAGCAACCCTCAGTTTCAAGCTCATCCTCATGAATCTTGTCCGTGTTCTTTTCACTTGTCTCAAAGATTTCCCGTGACATGTACAGGGTCATGAGATGAGAGCAGAGATCTTTGTCATGAGAGGAGATATGATGTGAATTACCTCCACTTTAGGAAATGCTCACCTCTTAGCCATAACACCACTGTTTTGTTTTGAAAACTGGTCTCCTCTGTATTGTTTAAAACACTTTTGCTCACAAGTTAAATTATTATTATTACAGTAAACAATGCTCAGTATTTGGTGGTAAAATGAAATAATCTAACAGTCAAGTGCAACAACAAACACTAGTCAGCTTTTCATGGTCCAATATTTTTGCTCACTTGAAAAACTGGGTGGTCAAATAAAAACCATGCGTTGTTCTACGTCTTAACCATATATGAGCACAGAAATCATTGGCTTCCATAAAGTGTAGCTTAATTATTTCCCCAAACCCTTTAAAAGAACCCAAATGGTAAAAACAAACAAACAAACAAAGAGGTGAATGAAATGGATAATTTCATTACAAAGGCACTTCTGAAGGGTTGGGAAATATTAGGCTGCAAATAAAAAAGTCGGTTCTTGAATGACCTCTGCAATTTTCACATTTAGAGTTAACTCCAGACAAATGGGACAGAACATCCCAAAAACAGCAGGTCCTATGTTTTCTTTCCCAGTGTATAGTGGTTGGAACATATAAAGGGCCCGAAGAAAGGCAACCAATGTACAGGGTCATGGATGTCCAGACCACTGTGTGTGGGGAGTGAAAACTAGCTTGTCAGGTCCCGTATTAAAAAAAGAGCCACTGCAGTATAAATTGCTGAAACAGTTAATGCTGGCTATGAGAGAACGGTATTAGAACTTTTGTTATGGGGCTGCATAGCCGCAGACCTGTCAGTGTCCTTACTCTGCCCAACTCCGAAAGTACCTAAAATGTGTAAATGAGCATTAGAACCGAACCACTGAGTGCTAGAAGAAGGCAGCCTCATCGTTTACTTTTCTTTTGCATGAAGATGGGTGGGTGCAGATGTATCATTTACTTGGGGAAGGGAGAGTACAAAGATGCACTATAGTTAGAATGTATGCCATCGGAACCTGTTTTAATGTTGGAAACCCTGGCATTCATATGGATGATGCTTTGCACCTACATCAACATGTTGCAGACCATGTACATTCCTTCATGGCAATGGTATTTCCTAATGGCTGTGGCTCCTTAAAGCAGAACAATGTAACCTACCACCCTCAAAAACTGTTCAGAAATGGTTTGAGGAGCATGACAAGGATTTCATGGTGTTGAATTGGCCTCACATTCCCCAAACCTGTATCTGAGTGAGTCTCTGTGGGATGTACCAGACAGACAAGTTTAAGGCCCATCTTGCAACTTGCAGGTCTTGAAGGATCTGCTACTAACACCCTGGTGCCAGATACCACAGAAAATATGCAGAGGTCTTGTAGAGTCCATACTATTTTACTTTGGGTAGGTAGTTAGCTATCTTGACAAACTTTACACTAATTAAGGGCAATAGTATTTCTCTACATTGGATTGCAGGGTAACAAACAGATTTGTTTGTTAAGTAATATAGACAGGTTGAAAGTAATATAGCTGGCTGCAATTATACATTGGAAACATCCATCTACATCTGATAAATCTGATGTTAGATTGGCTAGACTGAATATTTTTTAGTCAGTCAGTCAGTCATTTCCTGCCGCTAGTCCCAAGTGGAGTCGCGGGGGGGGGGGATGCTGCAGTCCATCCCAGCTCACACAGGGCGAAGGACGGGGGACACACCCTGGACAGGTCGCCAGCCCATCGCAGGGATGAATATTTCTTACTTATATTAAATTCAGCAAAATGCTCAAAATTCTGAATCCAACACAATCCTAAAATAAAACTTTTTCCCCTATATTTATGGTCACGGTGAATAAATATTATGGTAGGAGTGAATAATGGGTGATTTTTTACACTTCTTTATTTAAAAAATTATAATGTAGTTTTTATTTATCATTCCCCAGGACATTTAATTGCTTAATTTATGCAAAAATGTGGACTTGAGGAAAGCTGTGCTGCAGTGATGAAATTTTGGCAAGGTTATTAAAATTCTATCCATGATGCTGGAATTATTCATTCTAGTTGTTTTAGGTTTGCAGCAAAAGCTAAATAAATAAAATTAATACAATGAACCTTTTCTATTCTACCTAACCTTTTTGGCTGCTTTTTCATGGCATGTTTGTTTCAACACATAGTCTATAGAAAAAAATTATATTGGAATGAGCAGCTACACACAATCCTGTGGTGACTAAGCAGTGACCGAATGCAGTCAGATGCCAACAGCAGCAATCCAGACTCTTTGCAAAAGCTTCTTAGAAGAGTAGAGACTGGTACTGTAGCAGAGTCTATGTCTTTCCATTTGTTTTATATTTAAATAACTAAACTACCAATGGTTTCTACTTTTTGGTTCTTTGGAGAACAGTTTTTAACCAAGAATTTGGATTTTTTTAATGTGTTTAAACATACAAAGGGTTCATAATTTGCCCAAGATTAAAGGTTTTATGGTTCTGTGAGGTTATTAAGTGAGGGTACAATCTTACTTGAGGTAAAATATGGATGCTCTACAAATACAGCATACTTTCTTTTTTTCATTGTAAAGACTGAGCAATGTAAACCTTACTGATCTCTACTTTCTCTGTCTGTATCTGGATCCTACAGCTGCAGGTGTGGCGTTAACACTCATAAGTTTGAGAGGCCAGGAAGCTGCTGAGTTGAGGAATGCCTGTAAGGTTAAAAATTCAGCTTGGCTCCTGCTCTCGAACTTCGCATGCAGTGCTCAGCATGACCCCTCTGAGGGCCTGATTGGGCTTGATCCAGGAGACACAAACTACATCTCCCACCTCCACCACAAGATGGAGTTGCAGTGAAGAGGGTTGGCGAGAGAAATACTGGAAGACCTGTTAAAGGAATGTTCCATGGATTTTTTTTTTTTCAACCAAATCTCTGCTGTGTCTGTATTTTATGGTTCACCACCTTACCTATGGCTTCCAAGTAAAGATTTTCATGAATGTATGTTGGAAATGTACTGAAATGATCTTTGGTAGCCAGTCATATGCAATACATGTTGCAGGCACAGATTACATAAAAAATTGCTGGAGCTTTTTTTAATCCTCCAGTGATCAGTAGGCAGGCTTTGAATGTGACATCACCTATATATTAGTAAGCCAACTCCATAAAGTTTATTCAGTCATAACATTTAAAAATGGTTCAAGGTATGGAACGGAGTCAGCTGCTGCACTCCTTAGCATCAATATATAAACCCAATTGTGTAATTACTGAGGGTGATTTTACAGTACAGTTTTATCAGTCACAGCTGCCGCGCAGTCATGTCTGCAGAGGTCAGAGCACACTGAGGAGGAATGAATTGAGACCAGAGTTCATTGCAGCTTTTCTTGAAAACCAGCAGGGAGCTGGACCTGCACCAAACCTTGATAATGGCTCTAATAAGCCCTTTTCTCAAGACATGTACTAAAGACAGAAGAGCTTATTGATGAAAAAAATAGAAGCTCTCCAGTTTTTCCTCTGACTTTGCTGAAACAGCCAGGTGGTCCACCTGCAGTCTTTTTCTTCTCCAGGAAGTATTCTAGTAAATTTCTTGGTGAATGTGTATGAGGCAGATCTTTTAAAGACCTTTTTCCTTTTCAAAATGCAAGTGTCTCCAAAAGCAGCAGAAGAATGAGAACACTACTCTTTGGCAAGCGAGTTACAGACACATGCTCACTTTTTAGCAGACCTATGACAATATTGAACATTAAAAAAAGAATTTCCTGCATTTTAGAACTTACTTTAGCGATTATTCATGAAAAACCACATTGCTTTTTCCGAAATTAAAGATTTTGATGAAGTTTCTTAACATGGTTAAAGCTTCAGCACAGTGTTCTCCAGTCTATGCAGTGCAGATATGTGGACAATCAGTAAGAAAATAGAATAAATGAAAGGAAATGCCTTGTGCTGACACACACACACCATGAACAGAGAATTTATCCTCTGCATTTAACCCACCCAGATACACCTGACGTGAACACACCCACCAGAAGCAGGAATAGGGTTGCAATGCTAGCCCTCTGTGGGGAAGTGTTGGGGGATGGTTCCTTGCTCTAGGGCACCACAGGGTAACTTTAAGGTCAGGGGCTCAAACCTACAGCCTTCCTATCATAGGACCTAGTCTCTAACCACTAGACCACCCTGCCCCACACAAAAGCAGTTTCCCGTCCATTAACATTGTAGCTGTTATGGTACATTTTAACGAAAGCACAAAGCAACCAATCAGAACATTTACACATTCCAATCCTAAGGGTACATAAGAGGAGAGATGTAAAAATAGCTCTTTATGATGAATGAACTCAAAACAAATATAATAAGCAGGCCTCAGAAGGGCATCTTATACTTTTTTCATCCTGGGTTCCTTTTTCCTAAAGAAAAAAAAAAAGATTTAAGAATTGTGACGAAATCTGAACTGAAATTGTGCCGAAAGATAAATAAATGAAGAGGTTTGGATATTGTGTCAGTAATATGGCATGTCAGGCTGTAGTTTATTTGCAGTGTCAGTTTGACCTATTTTCAGCCCGAGGGTCTTATATTGTTATCGCAGAGATCTAAAATAGCTTGATTTCAGGCATATCTGATAATATCTTACTTTTGTCTGGAAAATGAAGACGTATGGAATATGTAACTTGAATGTTTACTCAGTGAATTAACAGGAAATCTGTTGTCAATCAGGTAGGCCACAAAGGCACAACAAGGTAAACTAAGCCGTTCTAAAATTATCTACTATAATTAATTTTGCAACAATGCTTAACTTATGTTAAAACTTTTTCTGTCCTGGTCATGTTATACTTACATCTACTTACATTACCGTTACATTTTATTGTTCAGTTTTGACTTGATGACTTTTATCATGCTCACACTGATTCCTTCCAGCATGGATTACACTTTTGCTGGGTGTTGTTAGTGTGAGGGTAGCTGTGCAGAGACAGAAGCACAACCTCTGAACTAAAATATCTGCTCTTCGCAAGTAGAAAAATATTATCTTTAGAAAATGATTCATTAGTTCCATCATTAAATTATGTGTAATGTTATTTCTTTAAACAGAACAGGGCTTTCTCTGATCATCTGGTATATGTTATGTTTTGCTGAGTCCAAAAATACATTTTAAATATATTTCTAAAATAAACAATCTGTATACATTTTGTGAACCATTTCACAAAAAGGTACATTTATTTTGAAGGACAGGCAGAGCAGACTGTAATGTTCAATGTCGTGCAGATTTAGACTATTTGTTCAGCGTGAAAAAAGGCTAATAGCTATTTCAGCACACATCATAGTCATTATCACATTTTTTCTTGTCATTTTTTTCATGGTGGTCAAAAAGAGCCAAAGGAGGACTTAATCAGTCATCCTAAAATCCCTATCAGTGGTTTTGTTTTGGAAATGTCACTGCAGACTCTCAATGCACTCAAACGTGACTGGCAAATTCCAGAATTACTTTGGAAACTTTAGAAGATCTGACATCAAACTTTAAAAAAGCAAGAATTCCTTTAAGATGAGTGCTGAAACACCACAAATCCAATAATGACGTGTGGGGAGATGCTTGTGAAATGTTGAGTCGCTACATTGCAGTACCGCATTCAATAAAAAAGCTAATTTAGGGAGCAGAGAAAAACGCTCACGGATCCCGATGTACAGACAACCTCCAGTGACGTTTATACGTTTATTAAATGGTTGATTGTAATCCTTTTAACAGGTTTTGTTTTGTGATGATATGTTTGTAGAAATGTGAAAGAAATGACTCTGGTTTTTACATTTTTATGTGCTTACATAACCAAGGTGATTTTGTTCTGAATCAGAGCATGTAATATCTTGATTGTAATGTAAATCATCTGCCATGTTACAGCTGGGGAGCAGCAGACTGGAGAGGCAAGAAGGATCTGCTTTGGTCCAGCAGGTCCTTCCTGTGTGGAATGTGCTTGTTGGGTGTATGAAAACACGTTTTCATGTCTTTGCAGCTCACTGCTTCCTATATCCACTCCAATCATCGTTCAGCAAAGGCTAATAAACTGGCCTTTACAGCCTGTACTCATTGCATATTGTCACTGTTGAAAAAGGTCTATATAAGACAAATGGGAAACATATTCTTGACATCAATGTGTGTAAACCAGCAGCAAGTAGCTAAAGACTTTGTATGAATTATTAGACTAAACATTCAGTCAGTCCTATAACTGAAATAGAAATTAGGTTTTTATTAAGATGATACTTTTTCACAGAAGTCCATACTTGATTCTGCTGATGCCAAATGTAAACTCAATTCAGACTTACAGAATTCACAAAATTATCATGTAATATGCTTTGTGAATAACCAGGAAAATACATATGCTTCTCTCCACATTTTCCTCTGTTTCAAGAGCAGAGACACCAGAGGTATTGACACACACTGAGTGGATCCACTGCATGTATGCAAATGCAGGGCCATCCTGTTGACAGCAGTTGCCTTTTCTCTTGATCCCAGTCCAGGATGTGCTAGTGCTCACAATCAGATCTGTCATTTTCTTTCATTTCCTGAGTTGCAGATTTGATTGGATATTAAGCCTGGTTAAGATCGGCTCTGCTCTGAGAGCAGAACATGATCCCACTCAGGGCTTGCGCTGCACTCAGAAACTCATAAAACCTCTTTTATTGGCAATTTCATTTTAATATGTGAAACTTTGTAAGTTAAAAGACAGGCAGGATGGGGCGTGCTCTTTACTTGTTATGTCCCAGAGCAACATGATTTTTTTCAATGAGAAAGACGTTATCCTGTTACATAAAGAACACTCATACACATGCACAGAGTCCCTCACTTGCATTTACAAGTCACTCATACCAATCACTGCAACTATGTGTGCAAGGAAATTCACTTTCAAGAGGCTGGTGGTAAACATACATGCCCCTCCTGATTGCAACTGTGTACAGTGAGGTACAAAGCAGCCTGATCATTTTTTTCTTTCCTTTCTTTTTTTCTCTTTCTTTCTTCCTTTTCTTATTTTTTTTCTTTTCTTCATTTAAAGAAATTGCCCACTTCTAGAAATGGCCCCTCGAACACATGTTAGAACAGATGGATTCTGAAAACTGGGTATTTGCTAATTTATGGGTCTTTACCATATTTTTGCCAGAAGCCCTGTGCCAACAGGGAGAAAGGTTTCAGAACAGAATTGTTCATGTCTGGTCTTAGAAGGCAGTGTCCAGAATAGCTTTGCTGATTCGACTCATCCAATAATCCCAAGGTCTTCTAGATATATTTTAAGTAAGATTACCACACTGCGCTGAAAGTTGCAAACTTGCTATAAAAAAACAAAAACAAACAAACTTTTCTCTCAACTTCTCATTGCCCACCATCAGAATTGCATATGTGCTTATGTTCATTCTGTTCTGCTGCCTGCCGTGGCAGTTTTATCTGTGTAAAGCTTACTTGTCAACAGGATTTTACAGTGTAAGTTTGGGTATCATCTATGCTGGGTTTCACTGGTAGTGTAAAAGTAATTTATATGTGTGATGATTGGTGGTTCTCTCAAAGGGTTGGTTCTCAAAACATGCTGCCAATACTGACACCTTACTGTGAATGACATAATCTCAAACATAGAACATACTGCTGTTTAACACTTGTGAATGACTGCATGGGAGTCATTTGTAAACAACATTGGTATTGCAGGTTTAAATTCCATTTGAATTACATTGGTATTGCTGTTTTAATGGCCTATATTAATATATTAAAATAATAATGTGAGTTATGCATAATTTATGCATAATTATGCATAATTTTCTTGTGTTTCTTGAGTTACTTTTAACAGTAAAGTATCTAGTTGTTTGTGGTTGTAGAAGTATTGGTGTATAATAATGCTAAATAAAATTCATTTGTAAATTTAAGCTAAATTGACTTCGCTAAATTGAGTCTCCAACAGAAACTGAATTATAATAGAGTGAAGTGAAAGTGATTATTTGTCATTGTGAAGCACAGCACAGTACACAGTGAACCACAACAAATTGTAACCTCTGCCTTTCACCCATACTCACCATGCAGCAGAGGGCAGCTATTTTAAGAGCCTGGGGAGCAGTAAAGGGGACGGTACCTTGCTCAAGAGTACGTCAGGGCAACCTACAGGTCTGGGATTTGAACCGATATTCCGATCCTGGCACCTAGTCCCTAGCCACTAGGTCACCACTGCCCCAAGATGGTCAAGATGGTGGAAGAAAATGGCAAAAAGGTTCTAAAACAACTGACTAAACTGTTAATTTCATAGTTTCTTGTTGAGTCAAAATCCAGTAATGTTATTTCATAACATAAAATCTGTGATTTTAAGCTAACAGAACTATAATAAAAGTCTATAATAGTCTAGTGCAGCCTATCCCACAGGGCAAAATGGTGGAGAAACTTTGGAACGGGTCACCTGTCCATCACAGGGCTGACAGACAAACACTGTCTTACATGAATACAGTCACAGCTCGGGGCAATTTAGCATCTGAAATTCACTTGACATGCGCGTCTTTAAACTGTGGGAGGAATCCGAAGCACCCAGAGAAATTTCATACAGACAGGAGGGGAGCAGGCTAACCTAACACAGAAAGGATCCCAGCCACCCATCTGTGAATCGAACCTTGGACCTTCTCAGTGTGAGACTCAAACCTTCTCAGTGTGTTCAGTCTGAATAGGCTGTGTTTTTGTTTATTTATGCTTTCGAACTCTGCATTGCATCCATGCTCATCTGTGTGTGTCCCTGGGTATGATCGTGGCGTCCTAGCCAATGTGTGTTGGCCCTTCTCAAGTTTATGAAAGGGTCATATAACTATTTTTTGGTAAATGAGATATTAAGCTTTTTAGGATTATATCTTGAAGCCAGAAACAATTTAAAAAATTTTATTTCTGAGAATGAATTCTTTGCAGTTTTCAATATCTTTGAGATTTGCTTTAAAAACATTATTTGCTTTAAAAAACATTCTTTGCACAGACAATACAGAAATTAACCCTCAATATCCATAACAGAGTGCTAAAAAGGGATGGGGCAGTAGTACATGGGTGTGTCAGCATGCAGCATATGATCAGGGAATGGTTCCCTGGTGTCATCGCTATGCACACACACTGCTGTGATTATCAGTCTCTTCACCATAATGAGGCCGCCCAGCTTTTGGCACGTTGGCCATGGGCGATGTCCAAGGCGAAGGGTGGTGTGCTTTGACGGTTTGGAAAACAGACATGACTTCAAAGTGTAAAGGAGTTGGCAAATCATTCGTAGAATTGAGCAAAGGACAAAGAAAGGGAAAGGGAAAGAGAAAGAGGGAGGGTAAGGGGAAGTCTGACAATCCAGAGAGGGAGGGCAGAATGGATAGAGTGGGGTTGGACCCCAATCCATTACTCCCAGCCACCACATACATATGTTGTTGAGGATCTGTCCTTTTCATTTTTTTTAAAAAACCATGCTGCTGAAGAAAAGACTCTAGGCCCATTATACTACCTTATGGTACTTGGATACCAGCATGAGAGGAGTGTGCGCAGTGCTTTCACCCTTTAACTGATCAGGCAGGGGTAAGACAACGTAGTGCTTCCGAGAACAGGGAGGGAACTTGGCTTGTGTGAGATTCTCGTAAGGACACTAATAGAATCCATGATATGGAGTCCAGTACAGGGCTAATGAGCCATGACTTACACCATTCACAAGGAATGGATATAAGACTTTTTAAAGAGAACAAAGAACAAAGTCCTCCTGGTATCTCATTACTGAGGTTTTCAGCTCACCTTTTGTCATCTGAGTTGGACTTATATCTCATATCTGCCTCAGTGCTCTGGAAGTGCACATTTGCAGAGTTCTCTCTTTTATTTCATACCCTTCACCTTCAATGAGAGCCTGTGAGGCTTAATTGATTCCCCTGGCTGATTACACACTATACTATTATACACACTATACTTTTTTTTTTACATTTTTTACATTTTACATTTTACATTTTTTACAAGATTTGATGGTTTTTGAGAGCAATGTCTAAACTCTCTACTCTCTGAAGATTACTAGATAGTTCTAGACTTGGGGCTTCAGTTAAAAGAAAACCTTACTGGTATGTTAGTAATTTGTAGCTTTTTTTTTACGTATATATTAAAGGTCCCTACAAATATGAAATTTCCTTCATTCATTTTTACTGATCAATCACACAAAATGGAGCTATAACACATTTTCATAAAAGGACTAATTCCAGTAGCTTATATAGACTTATTACATAGAAGTCCTAGAAATGTATTAATAATATATATATATATATATATATATATATATATATATATATATATATACACACACACACACACACACACACACACACACACACACATATATATATATATATAGATATATATATATACACACACACACACACATATATATATATATATATATATATATATATATGTGTGTGTGTGTGTGTGTGTGTGTGTGTGTGTTTTCTTTTACATCATATATACTTTAATATACTGGTGCTAAATACTACAATGCACCTTCATTGTAGAGCCCATGATTTATGTTTTGGTAGCATTTTGGACAATATTTGGCAGGTGGTTTTAATGTTATGGATGATTACTATATGAACACAGTCATGCAAAGGCCACAGAGTCATATTGAGTCATATTGAATTGATCATACAGATATGTACTTCTAATAAGTAAGATTCCATGTCAAACATCATTTTGCGATGTGTAACATTTATTGAATGTTTGCTCAATCTCATTTTCTCAAAAGGCCTTTGCTTTATTCTTCTCTCAGAAGCAGTGTTAAGTTTCCTTTAATAGTCCAGTTTTCTGTCTTAGATTAAGTATCTGATTATTTATCCTGACAGTGAAATCTTAGGTTTATTATGGAATGATTAATAACAGGCAGAATAATCCTACACGATTACTTTTGTTATTTAATACCACATATACTACATACAGCCTTTGGTTGTTTCCTATATGCTGAAACCTAATCATTGCATTATTTCCGTTTGTATTACTTATTATTTGGGCCTAAAGCAATATATGAGACAAGAAAATGGATGGTCTGGGATAAATGATTTTCATTGTTTCACAAGTGTTTAATGTTGAGCTGTCCTTGCTGTGTTCCTGTTCTAGTGTCCTTCTTCAATTCATCTGTGTCCACTGGGAGGCGCTGAACCATTTGTCTGGCCTCCAGCTGTCTTTGACCTAAGCTATAGCTTCATAAACTCTAAATATAGAAGCTCCTTGTTCCCTGCCATGTCATCTTTTGGTTCCACCATGTTGAATAGACAAGCAGCAGAATGACAGATTGGCTAATATATCAGGAAACATGTCCTATACAGGGTTACTCTTACCCATGCTGCTCTGTGTGGGCTGATGGAAACATGCCACTGGTTTTTCATGGCAAGCAAGATTCACTGTTCCTGGACTGAGGGTGTGTCCATCTGCCCTGCCATATGATAACAGGAAATAAACCATGATTTTGCCATTCTGCTTGTATGTTCAGATTTAGGGACCAGTGGATGCTTTAATTAAAAAACTCCGAACCTGGTATTCTAGTTTTATATATATATATATATACAGTACTGTGCAAAAGTTTTAGGCAGGTGTGAAAAAATGCTATGAACAAAGAATGCTTTCAAAAATGGAAGTGTTAATCATTTATTTTCGTCAAGCAACAAAATGCAGTGAATGAACAAAAGAGAAATCTAAATCAAATCAATATTTGGTGTGACCACCCTTTGCCTTCAAAACAGCATCAGTTCTTCTAGGTACACTTGCACACAGTTTTTGAAGGAACTCGGCTGGTAGGTTGTTCCAAACACGACTGTGTTTCAACCTCCATGTGACATTGATGATCATCAGCACCTGTTTGGTAAAATTGGTTGATCATAGACCGACTATAATCCTACACAATCCCTGACTTTGTGCAAGTGTACCAATAAGAAGGTAGTAACACCAAATATTGATTTGATTTAGATTTTTCTTTTGTTTGATCACTTTGCATTTTGTAAATTGATAAAAATAAGCAATCATTATTTGTTTTTCATAAAACATTCTTTGCATTTTTTCACACCTCCCTTTTTCACAGTACTGTATATATATATAAAATATATATATTTTTTTTACTTTCTGCATGAATTATTGCTGTTCAAAAACATTCTCTACCTCATCGGTTTCTATCATAGTGAGAATTCAAGAGATTTTCTTCAAGAGTTTTTTTTTTTTTGGCTAACATGTTTCAAAGTTATTTTTGGAAGCCTCATAAAGTACACCTTTTATACAGTTTTATCTCTGAACGAAAGCAGACACAAATAGTCAGTGCTCGGGTCTTTGATGAAATGAGAGGATAGCTAATTTTAGCCATCCAAAATAGCAAATAACACATACTCAATAGTGACCTTTCCTAATACACAAAAGGCTCTTGCTGTTATGACGTTCCACCTCAAGGAGCTCTTTCATTGCGATAGAAAAGTGCCATTTTTCTTGCAGCATCTTGACAACCTTCTGATTTCATAATCTGAAAGGAGCATGGATTGCACTGGCTGCTAGAAGCATCTCCTGAGCCAAGTGACAGATCATAATGTGAAGAGTTTGGCCAGATTCTTGTGACAGAATGATTTTTCTCCCAGAGGCAAGACCACTAGTGGTTAAGGCACAGAGTAAGCATTCTTGCAGACACTCAGAAAGCTCTGTGCTTAAAATATATTACAGGGCTTAAACAAATAAGGTCCCTGTATTAACTAATCATACATGTTTATGTACAGTTTTTTTCACTTTACACATCATGACATAGTGATATATATTTTTGAGAGGCTTCTAATGCAGAGTTTTTCTGCAGTTTAAATGGTTGTTTACCAGTTATTATTTGTAATGATCTGCAAAGCATATTTAGTTTGCTTTAAGCTGATTTTGTTCAAAGGTTTAGTTATTTACATTTACATTTACATTTACATTTACGGCATTTAGCAGATGCTCTTATCCAGAGTGACTTCCATGTCCTAATTACAGGGACAGTCCCCCTGGAGCAGCTCAGGGTCTTGCTCAGGGACCCAGTGGTGGTAGTACTAGAGGTGGGATTCGAACCTTGGACCTCTTGAGCCATAGGCAAGTACCACTAAACCACCGCCACCCTATTATTATTTGTTACAAACCAATAATACAATAATACTAGTAAATCTTTATTCAAGAAGTGTTTGCATATAGGACTGCTGATTAAAGCAAAATATTTAACCTTTGTCACTGACATCTGCATGTGTTGCTTTTCTCTAGCTCCAAGAACAAGATTGGGACACATCTGCCTTGAGGAACAAAAATTCTGTATTCCAGCAGATGGTTTCATAGAGCTGGCCATATCATTTTGTCTGCTCACAGGTCTCGGACAAAAGCTCTTTCTCTGTGTTCAGTCAATATACGTCTATTACATGCCATGTCAAAGACAAGGAACGGTGTTTTGCTGTCACTTCAAATGTAGTTTAAATCACTGACAGTCAGTTAAATCACCTACTAAACTTGCAGATGTTGCCTGTGTGTCCGGCTCTGTAGGTAGTGAGGGTGTGGATGAGAATTCAGGGTGCATTTTAACCTTAACTTCAAAAGAATAACTGATGTCTAAGGTTGGTCTTTTACAGACAATTTGTTTCTAATATTTAACGTAATATGATGGTCGAGAGACTTTCTGCACAAGTAAGGCCATTCTATGTTCTTTCTCCATTCTAGAGCGGTGTAACTGTTGAGTTCATTCATGCAGAATGAAAATATTGAAGTAATCATATCGGATTAATCAGAAACAGACATGTAGAGGCTCAGTGAGCCACAAACCGCCAGAGGAAAATCCATGCAGAACATCCTGGGATCACAACAGGACACTCTGTCTGTGTATCCAAGGCGTGAAGTTAAATGTCATTATGATGATTACCTCTTTTGGGGGCCCCAGACTGCCATTCATTTGCTTCCATTGTGCCTGTTTTTCCCAAAAGGGCCTAAAACAGGGTTTAGTGCACAGTGCAGTGCAAAAGGCTGTGCATGGCTTGTGCTTGTGTGTTACTGTTTGTCAGTGTGTCAGCCAGATTTTCATTAGTTATTCATGGATGTTCTATTTTTGGCACAAGGCATGCGTTACCTGTTCATTTCTTTTCTTTTTTTTCACAAAGGCTGCAGAAAGAACTACTATAGCTGAAACCATAGCAACAGTATATGCAGCATGTTCCAATACCTCAGCCTAAAGTTATTTAGACTACAGTGTCCTCCTGCAGGAGCAGTAAGAGAGAGCAGTCGGAACCAAAACATTTCCTCTGCTTTGGCTTCGCCTTAATGGAAATGTAAACCTGTGAGTTAGCCTCAATATTCCCTTTTAAGGTGCTCTCCAGGGCCCAGTGAGAGGCCCTGATCATATGTAGCTCCAGCTTTACATTGTGCCTGATTCCAAAGATCTAGGATGTGCATAGTGTGTGGAGGTTTATATGTGTGTTTGATTAACCTCCTGGGAATTAAACAAAAGTTGTGGTCAGGGTGTCATTTCTTTAAATGAGGTGAGAATGAATAATTGGTCAGATTAGAGGAATGAGAGTGAAAGACAGGCTAATGATTCAGTTTCTCACCTACATACAGTAATGTGCAGTCTTCATCCATCCCCTCATTGCTTTATAGTTTACTAGGGAACTATCTTGCTGGTGTAAAAATACTGTTATTCCTGTCTTATTTGGAAAATTGAGTAGATTAAAGAATTGGGAAGAAATATTTTACTGCAAAAAGCCATAAAGCATCTAAGATTCACAGTGACTATATAAAGAAGGGTTACAACCACTCACCATTCAGCATCACCAGTATGCTCAGTGAAATAACCCTTCTTGTTCAGTGAAATAATTCTAAGACTGTTGTTGAGACTGAAATGTTTCTGCTAATACTTGATCTTTCATGGTACATCTGGTTCGGATGGAGCTTACTTACAGTGGGGAATGAGGTTTGATCTGGTGCTGTAGATAGTCCGTCGCAGGATAACATTAGGCTTAGTGAGCCTGTTATTAATCAACGTATTTGTGTGACCATGGAGTAGTGTCTTCCTTGTGATGTGATTCATTCAAGCATACTACATAGAGATTTTACACAACTGTCTACAGTGAGCAAACTATCAATATATTTACCTATAAGACATTGTTTTTTGAAATTTTATTATGTTAACCTCCTTATTTGTGTCACCTTATTGTTGCAATTTTTTTTCCAATTCTGTCATACTTTCAGGGATTCCAATTACTGCATATAAGCTCAGTGAAAATAGGAAGATTTTATATGGCTGGCTGAGAGCCAGCTTCACAGTTGTTTTCCTCTGTAAACTAAATACATAAATGTAACAACTTCCCAATTCACTCCCAAGAAAAAAACATTTTGATTGCATGTTAATTCTTTAAACATTAATACTGGTGATCTATATGGGTTCAAGGGGCAGCGGTGGCCTAGTGGTTAGGGTGTTGGCCACATGATTGGAGGATCAGGGGTTCGAACCCCTTCCCAATAGGTTGCCCTGAGGTACCCTTGAGCAAGGTGCCGTCCCTGTCCCGCTCCTCCCTGCGATGGGCTGGCGACCTGTCCAGGGTGCGTCCCCCGTCCTCGCCCTGTGTGCGCTGGGTTGGACTCCCCCACGACCCCGTTTGGGACAAGCGGCGGATAATGGATATATGGGTTCACTCACGTATGACCCAATACTCAGATTCCCTGGAGGATTAAACTGGACTAAAAAGAACCAAGGCAGTAAAACTGAACTGATAGATAGAAAAGACTAGTACATATCATGTTATAAGGTTTACATAGACATGCTCCCTGATATCATACCATCCTATTTTAGTTCTTCATTATTTCAGGATCTGCTTGAACCCTTTGCATAGTGCCTTACCTGACTGCTGCACAGATGCTTATGAGTTATCAGTAAGAGAGGTCAGTCAGTTCCCTCTATTCATTCTAATCAACTTCCCAAAGGACAGATCCAGCATGAACTCCTCCCCTGCTCCTACTTTCAATCTCATTTATTCCCATTAATAACACTGGCTTGTCTCAGTTTGCTGTTTTGGTGCATTGTCTACAGTAGAATGTTTTGTAATAAAACATAATTGTAATTACAAATAAACAAATACATTTGTAATAAAATAAAGTGGATGTGAATAATCAAATTGCAGTGTTTCAGCCCTGTTTGTCATTTTTAGGAAATTTGCAACCAGTTCTGTTTTATGGGGTATAATCTATAGAACACTGATCCATTGATTCATTATTTGAGTTGTTTATCCTAACCAGAGTTGTCAGGGGTTGTTAGATGAACCTTCTCAATCTTAGAACTAACTATTGTGTTATCATGCCACCCATAAGACAAACTTTTTCCTTTTCTTATTTTAACACAGTGCCCCTGATGCATCAGAACTGGGCCAAAGAACAATGGAAGAAAATGGAATGGTCAATGAATCACATTTTCTTTTACATCTTGCTGATAGCTGGGTGTTGTGTATCACTTACCTGGGGAAGAGATTGCTCCAGGATTCACCATGGGAAGTAGGCAAACCAACAGAGGCACTGTGATGGCCTGGGCAATGCTTTTCTGGGAAACTTGGAGTCCTAGCATTATTGTGGATGTTACTTTGACATGTACCTCCTAGTTTAACATTACTGTAAAAATTATTCCATGCCTACCATAATCCCTAATGGCAGTGGCCTCTGTACGGGACCCTGCCACACAGCAAAATTTGAGTATGTGGCCTCCAAATTCCCCAAATCTCAAATCAGTTAAAAATCTGTGCAATATATTAGACAAACTAATCTGATCGCTGTTGGGCCCTCCTGACATCTAACAAAACAAATCTCTAGCGTGACTGCTACCTCAGCTACCTTCAATGCCCTTACAGCTCAGAGCTTTGGAGGGAAAAGGTGGGTGTTTTAAATATTATGGCTGAACTATGCATATATGTATGCATACATTCCCCAAAAAATGTCAGTTATCTAGATTCACCTTTGAAGTACCTCTAGGCCAATTGCTATTTTATGCACACAGTGTTTAATGCATTGTCTTCTTTTCTCTCACAAGCATCCACTCTCAGAGTCATCATTTCCCGATCTTGTCACCCTTTCTTACCACCCCATTCCAAAATCTCCTCCTCACAGTTCAGCCAACATGCTTCTTTTCCAGCTGCAAACATGGCTTTCTGTGCCACAATGTCCTCTTTTAAATACAGAGTAATCTCAACGCTTAGTGCTGATTTTTTCTGCGGTCTCTTTGTTTTTAATTTTTTCCCCTCAAAGAGCAGCGTCATTGTAATTCAAGAGGAATTGCAAAAAATGTCGGTGAGGGCCTTCTTCTGCTTCCTCTTAATAGCCAGTGAGATTTGATAGCATAATTCAGCATTTTCTGATCAAATGTTCCACACATTCATGAAGACATGCTGTAAGCACTGCCAACCCCAGTCCCACTGAATCAGAAAAAAAAAGAGTTACAAAGTTTTCTTGGCCCGTGGATTTCCAGACACTGCGACTCTGATCAGTGCTTATTTGCTTTTCCACGATTCTGAGTTAATAATATTTTATTTTTGCATTTTCAGAATTCTCATTTCCTGTCTCCAAACATGATTTGATCAGATTCCAGCCGGCTCGTCCTGTTGTTATGTCAACAGTTAGGCAGAAGATATTTGTGGTGGCAGAGAGCCTGACCATGAATGCCTATGCGCACACACACACACACACACACACACACACACACACACACACACACACACACACACACACACACACCATATAAAGTTTCCATTTGAATAACAAAAGACATCAAAAGTCTTAATTAAGTTTGAGAAGAAGCTATCATCGCCCAGTGTCATTATACTGGAGTCCACTGCCAGATGCCATCATGTTGTTCATACAGTTTTGAATTCCTGCAGGGTCAAAGAGCACCCAGGGAGTTTGTCTCAGTCAGTTTTGAGAACCAGACACCCACTGTCCTCCTGTCTCCAGCCTTCTTTTTTCACTGTCTGGGAAATCCTCCCAGAACTGGTACCCCGATCCCTTGAGTGTTACTGAATCAACATTTCAGCATAAAGACAAGAATTTCACATCATTTCAAAAATATGCCCCTTGAACAATAATTTCTCCTAACCTGGGATAAAGTGTTATGTATGTCTAGTGTTGTTGTTTGGGTGAGAATAGGGTATTATTATTATTGCTATTGTTAATGTCTTATTATGTTTGCTTTGTTTCATTTTCTTACTACAAAACATTTTTGTTTACTTTGTCTTTTGGGAAACTAAAATGATGCTAAAATATTTAAATGGCTACTATACTTCTTTTGTATTTTATTTATTATTATTAAAATACTATTATTATTATTATAATACTTGTGATAGAAAAGTATTATACAATTTCAGATTTAACAAGATTCTTTCAGTTCCTTGACATGACATGCCTGAATTCGACAAAATGACATTCCTGAAATAGTCTGAATACTACAAAAAGCCCAGATGAATGTGTTCCTTGTGATTTGAGGAGCAGAGCTTTTCACTTCTCCAGCCTCAGGCTCTTTGCAGGTATATAATTCCTACGCAAGTCTTACAGGCCATCACACCTCCACACAACATGTTTTTGTTTATTTCACTTGCTAGATTTCAACTTTTTAGATCATGATTAACTTCTTTTATCTTCCACATTTCTGCATTCTGTATTTTACAGCTCTCTCTTCAGTCTGACTTTGTACAAAATGCACAAATTGCTTGGTTGCATTTGCTCACAATATTTGCAGTGATATTACAGTTGAATTGAAATGAATAGCTGTAAATGGAAATTGTTCTTTGTTATGGTCTTTGTTATATAAGAAATAGTAAATAATAGTAAAATAAGTTATAATAACCCGTTTCTGTACGGCGAGGAAGCCAAAAACACTCATGCAAGCATAATTAAGCTGGAGTCTGAGTGAAAATGCTGAGGATGAAATATTTGAGAAGAAATCTCTGCTAGGTTTCTGCTTCATATTTATTCAATGCAAACAAATCTGGAGCAAAATGGAATCATGTGAAGCTCTGTTTCCTGCTTGCTTCGCAATGCAGGGCTCCATTCATTTACAAAAGGAGAAGCCAATGTGTTTTCTGAAACCGTGTGCAGGCTCTACTGTAAATCAGTCAGCTTGGAAGAAAAGAATTTGATGGCTTTTCCGAGGTGGCCCTTTTTTCCAAATGTATTTATTTACACAGTAACGTTAGAGTAAACAGAGAAAGCATTTATGTATGGTGTAATAAAGATGTATTCCAGGTAATTTTATATAAGGGGTGGCGATGGTCTAGTGGTTGGTACTTGCCTATGGTCCTCTGGATCAAGAGGTCCCAGGTTTGAATCCCACCTCCAGCACTACCACCACTGGGTCCCTGAGCAAGACCCTTAATCCCGAGTGTCTCCAGGGGGACTGTCCCTGTAATTAGGACGTGGAAGTCGCTCTGGATAAGAGCATCTGCTAAATGTCATAAATGTATAAGTTTTATTGGATATTTCTTTAAGAAATATACTTTAACATTTGGAAATAAATAACATTTGGAAACTCGAATTTAAGATCAAACCTCAAAGTCAAGGTATTTCAAAACTGGAATTCCATGTTTTCAGCTGTCTTAAAAAATCTCTTTAATCATTTCTAAATTTCAGAAGCATATCAAAGCCAGTCTCTAGCCAATACTGTAAATAATTTATTAGTGTGAAAAAAATAATCTGAGAATATCCAAATTCACAACTTGCACAATGACCAAAACATGTGGTCAGGTAACCACAGCCTATTGGCCTAGCATAAAAACAACTTCATCTACACCTTGCTGTGTTGGACCTTTGGGAAAGAAAGAGGGCTCAAGTAACATCTTCAGATAGAAGAACTGGACAAAATCTCTAGGCCATCCAAACGCTGATGCATGTGACTGATAAATTTTTCAAAAACCTTGCTCTCTTCTTTATTAATTATGCAAGCAGCTTCATAAAAGTACAAGTTAGACTGATACCCATAGTGCTCTCAGATATTCACTAAAATTGGCAGTTTTAGTACATATCCTTTACTAAACCCACAGCGATAAGACTATAAAGAACTAGAATCTAATGGGGCACAATGCTAACAAAAATATGAAAGCCCCCTACCATAATGATTAATATGAACAAAAATAATGAAATCGGCCTGTTTACCCACAATTGCTTTGTTTCTACCAAGTTTATTATCATAATCTCATAGCTACCTATGAGTGCATAAGTATTCATTTGATTGATGAAAATAAATGATTAACACTTCCATTTTTGAAAGCATTCATTCTTTGTTTACAGCATTTTTTCACACCTGCCTAAAACTTTTGCACAGTACTGTATGTACATACATACATACATATATATATATATAAATTCCATCAAAACACTTCTCAAGTAATGTTTATTTCATCCTAGATATTGCCTGTAATAATAGGCTGGTACAGATTATCAGCTTGGTTTGAAAAACTACCAAACTTGAAGTGGTTTTTGGGGCAGCGGTGGACTAGGGGGTGTTGCAGGTCCAAGTCCCAGGTCAGTGGGTTGCCCTTAGGTACCATCCCCCAACACTGCTCCTCAGATCCTGCTCCTGGTATGTGCGTCCGCTGCCTGTGTGTTAGGATGGGTCAGATGCAGAGGACAGATTCACTGCTGACTGTTCAGAGTGCCTTTGTGCCTGTGACTGTGTCTTTAGAATGGTCTGTAATGCTTCTGCAGAATCTTGTCGGAAGTGAGAAAGTGTACAACTTTAATTGTAACCATGTGCAAATACATGTAGTGCTACTATTCTTCTTCTTTTATTAGGGGTGCTAAAATTGCAACTCCAAGCTTTAACCACTAAGCCCTCAGACTACCTGTCCACCTCCACCCCTGTAATCCAGAAGATGAACTGATCTGCCTTCAGCGGAATGAACGGGGCTGGTGTGAAGCAGACATCCTCCCCCTCCTGTGCGATGCTTAAAGCTGGTCCTCCACCCTCGTCACTCGGCTCGTGTCTCCCTCCAGCCTCTGTGTTTCTGTCCCACGAGAGGAGACGATTTCAGCACCGGGACAAATCCGCTACCGTCTCATGGCAACATGGCGACAGAGGTAAGAGAGCGTTCACCGTCGATCACTCTCTCCTGCGCGGTGCCCGGCGCTTTGGAAGCGTCTCGCACTCCTGATTTAAACTGAAGTTCATTCAAAAGTCCTGCTGCTGTGCTGCTCTCCGAGAGACTGGCTGGAGATCCGATCGAGTCGGGAGGTTAGGGAGATACACCTTACATTAAAAAAGGTGATTTATTTGATTCCGGGAAGGAACATCGCGTTATGAGAGAACAACATGATGAATTCTATACTGTCCGAAATGATCAATGCTGTTTGCTTGTCGTCTATTTTGGGGCAGTAAGTCGCTGAGGTTAAACACAGTCCCTGCCCACGCTGCTGCCACAGGAAAGAGAGAAAGGCTGGATGAAGGGTGGACGAGGCTGGTGTGGGGAGGTGGGTTTTCAGCACCGTGGACAGGGGCGCCCACTCCACATTCAGCCTCTTCATTTACCGCATCCTCACCTGCAGAAACGAGTGAAACCTTTACCCAGACTCCCTCCTGAGAGGGGGGTGATGACCATATTGTTTTTGTCATCCTGCAGCCTGAGGATGACCATATCCACAGGTGTATGGAATGAGCAATATATTGGACTGGAAAGCACAGCACATACATACAGTTTATGAATACATTTTCCAGTGAATGGTTTATTTTTAGCTTCCTCTGTAAAATGCATGGCAACCCTTCTCCATCATAATGAAATACAAATATTAAAGCTGATCACTAAGTGCTATTTCAGCCACACTGTAACCAAACCTCAATATTTACCAAATGTTAGCATGTTGTTCAACTACAACATAAACCTTTTCCTGTCTCTTTATTGATAGTAAATTTAACAAACATGTATTTACAAAAGACTTTTTAAAGAACTGTCCAGAGTTAAAGATGCTGAGATAAAGATAGAGTTAAAGATGTTGAGATTTTCACTGGGTGTGACGAGGATGGACAGGATTAGAAATGAGTATATTAGAGGGACAGATCAGGTTAGACGTTTTGGAGACAAAGTTTGAGAAGCAAGGTTGCGTTGGTTTGGACATGTCCAGAGGAGAGTAGGGGATTATATTAGGAGGAAGAGGTTTATGGACGTGGTGAGAGAGGACATGCATGTGGTCAGTTTAAAGGAGGAAGATGCAGAGGACAGGAAGAAATGGAAAGGGATGATCCGCTGTGGCGACCCCTAAACGGGTGCAGCCAAAAGAAGAAGAAGAAGAAAAATCTAAGTAATTTAGGCCTGTTATGCAAATAATGTGCAAAGTAGTTTGATTTTAAAATTAATGATGGTTCCCTATTAAAAAAACACAGCTCTCAAGTGTTCCCTCCATTATGGGGAAACTGAATTTGTATACCGGCCATAAAGATATATACACGAATGCAGATGTGTTTATGTGTTTATTACGAAATTTTAAGATGTCTTCATTAACTGATGTGCCCTGAGATATCTTAATATATTGCTGACAGCTAAGCTTGTTAAGTTTTCCTTCCTAATTACTGACTTTGATTCAGTTCTCATACATATTTAATGCAGACTTCATAATTTGCACTATTTTTGGAGACCTGGAGGTACACTCTCTTTTGGTGATTATACTCCAAATGTAATGCCACGTTGCACACAATATTTTGCCTAATTTGTCCATCAGGCAAACGTCCACTTAATAAAGGTCAGTTTTTACTTTAAGCAAGTCAACATTTGTTGGAAAAATGTTCATATTTTCAGTAAACTGCCATAAACATTAGAGTCATTCTGAAGCTCTAGGCTTGTTATGGTCATTTTGTCCTACATTCTGTTCAAGCCAGCTCTACCTTTTCTTCTTCCATGCTGCTGTGCAGCATCTCATTATCATTAGAACACATTTCAGTGAATCATTTGTGTGCCCTTTGTATAATTTTCTTCTTTGGTCCACTGTTTAATCAAGCATTCAGTTCTTACAAAATCACTGACAGGACCTCTTATCTCTCTTGTAACATATACTGTCTTGATTTTTTTCTGCCTCCAAGCTAACTGGAGAAGCCCTATGTTTAGTCCATCTGTTACATAGAGTTTATTCATTCTGACAGCTCAGCGATGGACCCTTGGTTACGCCATACATTAGGCTGCATTTGCTTAGCCTTTCTGCATCAGGCAGCATTTGAGGATTTTGGCTTTCTTTGTATGAACCCCTTGTGCCACCCTTCATTGACTGTTTTTATGCAGGAGAAAAAGCACTGCTTATTGAGACATGCCCTATTGATTTGCTGCATTTCCTGGCAGTTGACAGTAATGTACACACAGGCACCCACACAGTTATTTCTAGTTGCATGCCAGCATATAATTAGTTATACATGTCCTTCTAAATTAAAATCTCTTTAGGATTTTTTGAAGAGTTTTAAGATTTCAACACTTTATTGTATATACAAATATGTAATTAAAAACAAAAATCTAAGAATAAAAGTCAGAGGATAAAAATAAGCTGATTGATAACTGCATCAAATTCTTTGCATTTCTTTGTAAGTTGGTAAGCATATGTATCAGTATGATTAGGAGTGTTCTTAATCCATCTGCAGTGAGAGGGGGACTGTTATCGTTAACCCTTTGCCAAGCTAATTCAAATGGGTGGTCGCTGTGAATTGTCTTTCTGATCAATTAAGTTAAATATGCTGAGCTTTATTTTTCTAATTTGCATTTTCATATTATGTTAAGACTTTAGGACCACAGATGCAAAGAAGAAAAGACTAAAGCGCTTAGGCTTTTAACATTGAAACATAAACATTTTAACATGAACATAGATCAAGTTGGAAATTACATTCCAGTCTTCAGTCTCATGGTGTGAAACAGACGTCAGATACTTGACAGGCTTGTTAGCTGCTTTTGCCTTAGTTTATACATGTCCTATTTTAAGCCTTAACAACCGCTTGCTTTTGCAGGTTATATTCCTTCACTGATAATTGTATAGTGGGCCCATTCAATCATGAACAAGGCAGCTGACAAAAAGCCTACACAGAGTTACTTTATGCCTAAGTGCATCATGAGGCGTACATGTAAAAAGACCAGTTAGTATTCATGAAAGGAAAAGCATAATTCCAAACTCAAAACTTTTATTCTGTTGATTTATTTTTATAATTAAAGTATTTGGACTCTAACTGACATTGGTCTCAGTTATTGCAGTGCTCTTTTAATCTCTGGATAGATTTTTTTTTTTCATTCATTTTACTGTCACCAGCATGACTCTCAAGACACAAAAGCAAACCAATGTTTTGTCTTTGTATTTGACTGTGTTAGCACTGGTTGAACATGTCGAAAAATCCAGGGTATTGATGCATGATCGTATTCTGAAAAGCATCAAAATGATCTCAACATCTGCTTGATCAAGAAGTTAACTTCAAAAACATATTCTGAACTTAGAGATATTCTTTTG
This sequence comes from Hepsetus odoe, assembly GCA_017165825.1. Lineage (NCBI taxonomy): Eukaryota > Metazoa > Chordata > Actinopteri > Characiformes > Hepsetidae > Hepsetus > Hepsetus odoe. The sequence continues at coordinate 18,700,451 of CM029367.1, read as the reverse complement.
TAGAAAAATATGTGTATCAGTTCTCAGCACTAAAACAAATGGAAAAGAAGTGCAGATTTACATCGACGTAATAAATAAATTATACTAATAAAAAATAATTAATAAATAAATTAATAATAAAGATAAAGGATGTTAAGCATAAAAAAAGACTTGGCCTCAATTTATTACCTTCTTGGACTCAATGAAGTTGGCCTTGACTATAGCTCTAGTATAAAGCAAGATAATGACAGAAAAAAAATATTAGTAATTGAGAGTTAGGCATAAGATTACACACCAGATTTTGTACATAAAAGCAGCAAAATGAACTGGCATGCATAGTATGTGACTGTGCTTTCGTAAACCTACAAGCATACGCAAGCCATCGAGTGTTATTTAGTGTTTATAATGTGTTTTGCTAGAAGGAAAAATCTGTTAAATGTTGTGATCAGCATTCTGATGCAATGAAACCTCCTGCCAGACCTTAAAGGCATGAACTGCTGTGGTTTGGATAGCCTGGGCCCTGTATTATTGCACAGGCTTTGTTGTGGAGGCAGATTTCCCCTCGGTTGTACTGCTGTCCAAAAAGAAAAAACTGCAAAATATCTTTAATGACATTTGCCACAATACATATATTCTTTCTCTGGGACCTTTTCAAATCAGAATGACAAAACTAGGGAAGATGTCATGCTGCTTTTCAGTTAATCAGATATAACTGAAACTGAGAGAGACAGACGTGGTCAGGCAATGGTAGAGAGAGGCAAAAAAAGCCATGAGCATGAAACAGTAAGACAGAAAACAGCTCCACTACAGTATATAATGGCTTCACAATCGGTCACAGCTAAAATAAGCTGTAACTCATTTGTTGAATGTGACTGGGTGGCCATGTGGTCTGTTGGCTTTGGCAGCATTTAAATTCTCCTAACCTTTAAAAAGCAGCACTATTCAACACGTTTGCCAAATTGCAGCTCTCATATTCAAGTTATGCTCAGTTATTCTTTCATAGCAGCTTGGAATTTATTTTCTTTCCTTGTGACTTTCATTCTGTTTCAAGTGACAGATGCTCTGTACTTGTTTGGATTTCACACAGGATGCTTTTTAAATCCTTAAACCCTAAGGGTTTATGTGCAGGCACACATTTCATATTTTGCAATTTAATTTCATGGTATTTTTTAATGACTTATAACCCTTACTGCAAAATAAGTCATTATAACTCCTAGGATATTTCCTTTTTTTTCATGTAAAGCCACCTTGTCCATGCAAGGAGTTGTTTGAGTGTTACTTTTTATGAATATTAATAATGGTAGTAATAGAAACAGTAATATCATTATTGTTGTTAAAATGAAAATTAATGACTGATTAATAACCTCTTGCAGTTTAAGAGATTCAGCTGACTCAGTTTGTTAAGTTACACTATAAGTTCACAAGCCTAAAAAGACCTTAAGTCATTTACATTTACATTTATGGCATTTAGCAGACGCTCTTATCCAGAGCGACTTCCACGTCCTAATTACAGGGACAGTCCCCCTGGAGCAACTCAGGGTTAAGGGTCTTGCTCAGGGACCCAGTGGTGGTAGTGCTAGAGGTGGGATTCGAATTCTCTTGATCCAGAGGTCTGTAGGCAAGTATCCTACCACTAGACCACCGCCACCCACCAGTAGAGTAAACCCTAAAAGACTCGTGAAGACGAATGGGGGATTTAAAGTGTCACATAAGAAATGTTGGTTAAGACTAAGAGCAACATTTATTGGTTTCTAGTGGAGAAAAAACAAGCATAGCTTCAGCCCTTGTGTACATTGTGGTCCCTTTGAAACTGCGCATGTGCGAGGGCACCATCCACAGCAAGTAAAAATGATTAGAATGGTTTTTCATTTAAAAGTTATTGTAAACAAAGGCCGACACTGTTACAATGTTCCCTAAAGGCCCCCCAGAGATCAAACCTGGCGTTTCACTCTCTTCCTGGCACTTAATAAAGAAAATAAATTAAATATTACAATTCCCAGATGTATACTCCGCTTAACATAAGCATCACGGACTTCCTTATTTTATACAGAAATTAGCAGTTGATCATTTGTGCACTGTTAAAAAACTGTAAAACAAAGCAAAAATTTGCAATAGATTTTTAGATTTTTATACTTAGTCTGACTTAGCCAAGCAAAATAAAAAAGAGCACCATCCTCTCCTCTTGCAAACAGCGATGCTAAACACTGAAAAACTATGACAGAGCAAAAGCTATGACAGAGCAGTCCATGTTCTGGCATCAGTGATGGTTTTTACTCAGCTCTACGAGACTATCACCATTTCCCTGCCTAAATGTGCAGCATCAGTCACCTCATCTGTTTAAAATCAGTTGGATGCTTCTCATCAGTGGATTCCCTGAAGAGAGAGGAAGTGTCCTGAATGTTTGAATAGCCCATCATTTTTAAAGCAAACTGCTTCTCAATGCTGGCAGTCTTCAGGACAAACTTCAATGCCTTCTTAAATTTCAGTTGGATGAATCTGAAACATTGCATTGTAACTCTGCCGAGGACACATCAGTGCTGTGGGGAAATCCTGAAGATCAATGATACCCACAGGCCTGAGTGAAGAATGTAATGTTCATGCCATTGTATCCTGATGTGGCCTCTCAGACCATTCAGCTTAGCAATACTTGATTCCGTGATAACTCCTCTGGGTGGTCTTCAGCCTCATGACACCTGGCAGTTTGATTTAAATGCCAAGCTTTAAAAGTCATTCACTGCAAAAGTAAACAGCATCTGAGCAAATGAAATTATCTCACATCAAAGCAGAAAATCTTGATTTCTTGATGTGATGTGATTGCTTTGCTTACAAATCACAGTATGTGTATGATTAGAATGGTTTTTCAAGAATAGTTACCTATATCAGTGTCACTTTGAAATCTATCTTTTTAAGTCATTTACAGCCCAAAACAAGCCCAAAGACTTATCTGTTACATGCTCGTTGTGCCTATATTTTTATAGAGTCCCTTGTATCTCATAGCCTTACTTCAAGAACTTTGAAAAACATTGCAAAACAGTCAAACAAACAAAACTATATAAATAATGAAATTAAAAAATGAAGCATTCGCTAGAAAAAATACTGAAAATAATAAAAAATCTCTAAACTAGTAAAATATGTGAAATATAATATATCCTCACCACAAAAACAAATTTTGTAAGGTTTGTTTAAAGTAAAATATCACATTTCCCTTAATATTTTAAAGGTTCAAAGACAATGTTCCATTTCAAATTGTTTAATTTTATACTGAAATTGAGTGTCAAGCAATAAAAGTCTGCCCAGTACACGTGAATAGAGATAGACTTATTTAATCCCTGTATCTTGGATATTCTGTAAACAGATGAACAGATCTGTTTCTAATGTTATATCGACTTAATTTTATATATTGACTATTTTCTTGCTAGTTCAAGGCGATATGGATAGGGAAATCTTGAATTTTTTTTTAACCCATTGACCATTTTATTTACATTAGCATTGAAAAAAATAAAAGCCTTGATTTAAAATTATAAAAAAAAGGGAACATGAGATTTATCATTTTATTGTCTTCTGTTAATTCTTCTAGCCAAGATTTTGACGTTTTGCACCAAAGAGCTCTTATTAACGTCCCACCTCCCTACACTGGGTTTTAGAGCAGAAATCTCCTGAGCTCAGCTAGGATCTCTCTGAAGATTGCCCCTGCAGACGAAAGTGTGGGCCTAATTAAACTTGTCTCATTTGCTTTGATGTTTCCCATGGTAACACAGCAGTCTAATTATGCTCCACATACCTTAATTACACTTAAGTAACCTGACTTTGACTCTCCTTTAGTCGCCCTACTGCAACAAAATTTAAGTCTACAAAGGGACCAAAAGGACCACCGACAGTATAATTTGTCAGTCTCTAGCCTGAACATCCTCTTAAATGCTTTACCTATTATAACAAAATAATCCCCAAGTTGTACTTATTAGAACTTTGCATTTCTAATAACCACACAATGAAGCAATACAGTCTTATCTGACTGATGCTTTATTCTGTACCCAGTCTTTGTGGAACAGTTACCCTAATGAGGTCATACCTTTGGAGAATAAAAGCTTGCTGTCGGGCTGTGATTTTTTGTTTGATGTAGTGATCCATTAAAAGGCTGGATTGTTAGTAGTGTGTGAATTAGGCCCCCTGGACTAAAGAGGAAATAGAGTGCAGAGTGAGAACCTGGTCTTGATGAAACTTAAGATAAGCTTTCAGTTGATCCAAGACAAAATGTCAAAGCATTACTGCAAGAGGGTAGGGACAATGTTTGTGTGAGGATGCAGAGTCTGCATATTACTTGTAGGAATTCAGAAAGCCATTGCATTGCCTATGTGCTGATTTGCAGAATCCATGCGTGCATTTAACCTAAGAATCATACATCAGAGCAACTCCAAAACAGCAGTTTCACAGTATGCAGTGGTCCAAAGATCAGCCAGTGACAGGATAATAGGCACCCAAGGCTCATTCAGTTCATTAAGAGCTAGTCTGTTCTGATCTCACAGAAGAGCTACTGTGGCACATGAATGCTGCAAAAATTAATGGCTTGATAAATATCTGTCAGAAGCTACAAACTGGATAGAGTGCCCATTCTGATGCTGCACACTGAGAAAACATCTAAAATGGCTCAATGAACATCAGCTCTAGACTGTGGAGCAATAGACAATGATGACCTGGCCTGATGAATCACATTTCTTTCATGTCATGTGGATGGCCGGGTGTGCTGGTACTGCTTACCTAAGGAAATGAACTTCTCCAAGCACACTGGGCTTCTGACATTCATGTGGATTTAACTTTGACACACACCACCTTTTTATTTCTTGTTGCAGATCAATGCACCCATTTAGGGCAAAAGGATTCCTTAGGATTCCAAAGGAGACCTCCACAATATTAAGCAGGTGGTCTTAATGTTAAGGCAGACTGAAGTACACAGCCCAGGAAATAAGAGCTGCTCATTGCTGGGTGCTGTAAGATACTATAACACATATTCAAGATTCAGATTCCAGACTGAGTTTTCCTAATTCATGTAATTACTCAAAGTTGTAACGTCGTTTGAAGAAGGAATTTATTTAATGGATCGCTTGCCTGCAGCCAATGTTGTTAGAGTAATTCAGTACTGAACTATTTCCGTTTGGCCACCACCTGTGCTGTCTGTTACAAAAAAGGAGTATAAGGCATATTGTGGTCAATACCCACATAATCTCAAACAGTATCCCAGTGGAAGTTTCAGATATCTTTACATTCCCATAAGAGTTCTTAACTCTTTGAACTGAAAACCTTCTTGTTCCTGAGCTTATGAAGATAGTTTTAGCACACATAGTTAAATAACAACTCATTGAGTAATTTTGGTATTCATTTAAACTAATTTAAGTGGTTTTGAATGTATTCTGGATCTGAATTCATGTCCATATATTTAGATATTTGTAAGTGGAAAAAAGTGAAAGTAAAAGTGACTATTCTTATCATTGTGAGTACACAGTGCAGCACACAGTGAACCATAACGAAATTACACCTCTGCATTTTACTCACACACATGTAGCAGGGGAACTATTGAAAGTGCCCAAGGAGCAGTGATGGGGATGGTACCTTGCTCGAGGGTCTTCTTCTTCTTCTTCTTTCAGTTGTTCCCATTTAGGGGTCGCTACAGCGGATCATCCATTTCCATTTCTTCCTGCCCTCTGCATCCTCCTCCTTCAAACCGTCCACCGTCATGTCCTCTCTCACCACGTCCATAAACCTCCTCTTTGGTCTTCCTCTTCTCCTCTTTCCTAGCAGCTCCATCTTCAACATCCTCCTCCCGATATAATCCTTGTCTCTCCTCTGAACATGTCCAAACCAGCGCAACATTGCCTCTCTAACTTTGTCTCCAAAACATCTAACCTGAGCTGTCCTTCTAATAACCTGAACTCACTTCTTCACCTCTCTTCCACACTCACTGAACTCTGAACTGTTGATCCCAATTATTTAAATTCCTCCACCTTTGTCACCTCTACTCCCTGCATCCTAACCACTCCACTTTCCTCCCTTACGTTCACACTCATATATTCTATTTTTGTCCTACTCACTGTCATTCCTCTCCTCTCTAGAGCACACCTTGCTCAAGGGTACCTCATGGCAACCTACAGGTCAGGGATTCGAACCCATGATCTTCTGATCCTTAGGCCAACTCCCACACCACTATGCCACCGCTGCCCCCTGAAAGTGAAAGTGACTATTCTTGTCATTGCTAAGCATAGCAAGACACAACTAAATTAAACCTCTGTAACCCACACACACACACACACACACACACACACACACATGTGCAGCAGGGGGCCGCAATTGAAAGTGCCCAGAGAGCAGTGATAGGGACTGTTCTCAGGGCAACCTACTGGTCTGGGATTTGAACCCACGACCTTCTGATCCAGGGACTCCCTAACCACTAGGCCACTGTAAAGAATGTTTTTACCTTGTAATAATATGATATCTCTAATATTATGTTTACTTAAAATTATGAGAAACTCTCGGTTCCTGCTTTCTCTGTTGGGCAAATCCACAAAACTAGATTGAAAAACATAATGCTTTACAGTTTGTGTCCTTATGTCTCATGTGTGTTTGTATCCAATTACTTATTGACAACCTAATTCTTGTTTATGTCAGTTCCATAACCTTCAGGATCTAAGGCATACTGCTGCACTGGCCACCAAGGTGTTTATTCAGAGAGACTACAGCGAGGGCACTGTCTGCAAGTTCCAGACTAAATTTCCAACAGAGCTGGAGAGCAGGGTGAGTGGCTCTTGGAAAGTAGTGAGGTTTCATGAGTCCATTAACTAACCACGATCACTCTCTGACAGGCTGGGCTTGAATTGTCTATGGTTCTTGTACACTGTAGGCAAGGAAACTGAGAGACAGAAAGATGGATAAACATACTGACATACACACTGAAAACGAGTTCTTCAAGTGTTCTAGTAAAGGCAATGGTAAAATGCAGAACCAAGGTAACCCATAGAATCACTCAAGTGCTTTTATTTTCCTTCGTTATCAAAGAAATCATAAAACCTTTAACTGGAGAATTTTTAATTTCATAAGGGTAGTAATTATTGGCACCCTTTACATTCTTATGAACAGAATGTAACAAGACAAAACATGAATAAAACATGATCCCATTGACTCACATTTTAAGTTCACCCAAGTGAACAACTATTATTTTACCTGTGAGTTAAGCAACTAAATGGAATCCAGACAAATGAGCATGGGGAAGATTAGACAATGCAAAAATCTAATCTGAAAAAATGTTTTGAGCTTCTGGCTGTAAAAGCAGTCAGTTGCCTGAAAACTTTCTCTCTTCAGACATTCATTTAAGCATTATTTTATAACTACTGGAACTACAGTTAACTTAGATGGAAAAGGACAAATGTTTATTTACCCTGAAATACATTGAGATGCAAGACATTATAGCAAAACTTTGGTTTTATTTTGTCTTCAGATTTAAGATCATAGCATTCTTCATTCATATATCTCAAAACTAAAATAAGGTGCAATCTCCTGTCAATTATTTGCATAAAGACAAAGCTTTTTCTGAGCTCTAACCACAAACACGAGTGTCTGAATTCATTAGACACTATTGGGACTTTGAATGTTACCCATTTCACAAAAATAGTTACAAAAAGGCAAAAACTGAGCTTTTCAGAGACAAAAATAGAAGATTTTGGCAGCAACAATGCTCCCTTGAATGTTTGTTGCCAGAAAGCTCTATTGTTGTTGGTGTAAAAAGAAAGATGCTCATACAAACAATAACCTCATACCCACTGTTAAGTGTATTTGAGAATATGTGCTATTTAGAGGCTGCTTTCCACATTAGAAATCCACATCAGAATGACATGACGAAAATTAAAATGACCATTCTAAACCTCTTAACCAGTTAAAAGCCTGAGTGTTCATGACAGTGTTACAGTCCTTAGGGAACTGTCATGTCTTTTAAACATCTATGTAAACATCACTGAAATATTCATAATTTACGACAGTAAAGGTCAGGTTTTCCCCAGGTAGACAGTAGATTTAAATCCACTTACACATGGAAATAACCTGATTATTTCAATTGTACACTTTTGTACACAAATGTGTAAATTATGTACACATTTGAATTGAGAAAACTCACTGCCAGTATATAATGCAAAAGAGATTTGTATATGTACTACTCTGGAATTATTTGTTTCATAGTAGGTCTGTATGTTAAAATCACATTTGGGTGTACAAGAGCAGCATGTTGTTCAAGAAAATCAACAAACATGAACAAATATGCATCTAAATGATTAAGAGGTTTTCAAAGTCCCAATTAATTAATTGTTTTAGTGTTCTATTGCTTGAGATCCTCTGATTCCAACAGTAAAATTCTTTCTAAATTGGTAGCCTTTGTAATTTTGGACTGCATTGGGGAGAAGAGTGGTAGAGCTTGACAACTTAACAGACTGTATTCTACTTTTTTGCGGTTCATTGAAATGCTTGTATTGACAGATTGAGCGGACTCTTTTTGAGGACACTATCAAGACGCTTAATAACTACTATGCAGAAGCTGAGAAGATTGGTGGTCGCTCTTACTTGGAGGGCTGTCTGGCTTGTGCCTCAGCTTACATCATCTTCCTCTGCATGGAGACACGCTATGAGAAGGTATTGAGATGTACTTCCTTTAACCTATTTAGATCACAATCAGCCGTTATCAAGCAGTCCTCTTATCTCTTTTTATGGAGAAATAGGTCTCAGAAATCCTTACGTGCTGCCATGCAAGCTTTGATGATAAGAGAGAACCGTTCTGGCCGGGTCAGCCAAAGCCTTCAAAGCATTTGTTAAGTTTGAGCTCATTTTTGACCGTTATGCCATCTCATTCAAGTGAAGCCACAGATGCGTTCAGAACAGCAGATGGAAGCTGCCTGTGAATGCAAGTCTTAAGACATTCTGATAAGGTTTTGATATGCATGGATCCACCGTGCTCAACAATGCCATTAAGTATGACTTTGTTTTGTGACTGTTCTGTGCTGAAGTGCTTGCACCTGTTTGCCAGTAGGTGTACCTAAAATGTAGCACTGTGCTCTGTGCCAACCGCCCTTCCTAAAGGTCAATTAACGCCTGTAACTCATGCTGCACTTGCCACTTGTTCAGACAGAACAGACGTGAAATATATACAATGCCCCTGCAGGCCCTGTGTTCTCCTTCTTCTTCCTTCATTTCACATGCTTAAGCCTTTCAGAAGTGAACATGCTTCCATTTGGTTAGTTTCACACACCTCTTAGATCTCATCAACATATGCAGAGCATAATTTACTCTAGCCTGAGAAAAGGAACTCTTCTGAAATGAACGATGAGAAACTGCCCCCACCCACGAAGAATATTTTTGTTTTCTGCTCCAGCTGTCAGAAGGCCACACATGAATAGACATGGATGAGTGCACACATGCCTAAAGCTACAAAGATAAGCATCTTCCTCATCAAAGACAAGTGATTGCGCATGTCAAGGCAGCGATGGAAGAGAATGAGAAGTTACATTGTTTGTGGGGTTCATTTCAAAGTCCATAAATCAAAGAATACTCTAAAATTTCTTTATTTTACACCAAAATATGACTGTATATTTTTTTATATTGTACATCATTGGGAAAACTCCAATATTAAGTACAATGTGCTTAAAATTTTTTTTTTAAGTTTTGCAATGCAAAAAAGAGTTTTCTGCATTCATTTGCACTAAGCATGCACATTCAGAAATGCTGATTCCAGATATTATTACTAAAGAACATATAGCAATGATGAAAATGGACATCTGAGGATTCACAGTAATCACGAAAGTACACCAGTGTGGTGTACTTACACCACTGTAAAGCCTGAGTGAGCATGATAAACAACAACTGATATGGCATGGCATTGCTGAATAAACATTTTAGAACAACTTTTATGCCATAAATCATTGCAAAGTTTCTTCATGGCCACTGAGCACAGACCAGATCAAAGTGTTTTCTCTATGTACCTCCTCTTAAGCATCTTGCTGCTTTTCACTGTTGGTAATGTAGAGTGGAAAGGCAAACAGAATGATTTTGCACAGTTTCACCCCAGTGGGACTGTGAAGCGTCAGGCAGGCAGCTGATGTGATGCCTGTTTGCAAAATCTAAAATCATGTGCTAATGCAATCTAAATAAACTCCTCTCATCAGGCTTTATTGAAGTTCTAAATAGCCCTGACAATTTACTGTGCAAAAGCTGTGCCTCTTCACAGAGTTTTCAACAGAGGTCTTATAAGCTCTAAGCAGTTGCTTCTGGAAAGCAGTTGCAATATTATCTGGGCTCAGAATAATATCTCACTGCATGATGAAAAGATTGTTGTTTACATTATGGTCTGCAAGAAAAAAATACAGTTCACATGTGTTTTTGTAGAAGTTCTGACACTCTAAAGCTCCATGGAAACCACATGAGAGTGGTAAAGGTTTGTTCAAGGTTTTCTAAAGTGCTATTTTCATACTTTAGTGAACTCAGCTGTCTTCTTTAACTTTCTGTCTGTCACCATACAGGTTCTAAAGAAGATCTCTGCATACATTCAGGAGCAGAATGAGAAGATCTATGCTCCCCGGGGCCTGCTCATTACTGACCCCATTGAGAGGGGCATGAGAGTGGTATCCTTAATATATTAAAAAAATGGCAAAATGGCCAGAAGATGGTCACATCATGTAACCATAATAATAACTTGCACAAAGCTTTAGATGGCAGATGGAAGAAAGTGTAGGTGAATTTTGGCATTCTGTCCAGATAACACATTTTCATGAAATGCAAAAAAATAAGCACTCTGTAGGAGATCCTCAGATGGCTTGGCCAACCTGGTGATTTATTCATGATTCATCAGAGTGATTAAATAGGACAAACTTCTGAGTAGGATGTTAAAGTCTTTTGAAAACATTTTGTGCACCTGTATATCTGTAATCTCTGTAAACCTTATGGATTGTGCAATATCTACCCTACAAAATATTCATCATCAATCAAAATGTTGCAGAAGTGTATGTTTCAGTAGACTGCAATGGGTAATTAAATGTTCAAATATATTCCTACTTACCCAACCTAGATTTGCCTACAGTCTTCAAGTACAATGCTTTAATGAGAAAGCTTTAAAGGCCACAATCCTAGCTGTCTTTGGCAAAACTACAACAGCTCATGCAGCTTCCCTTGGGTGCCATCACCTCTACTGCAGTGGTCCAGTAGCAGTCTTTCCATAATAGACACCAATAAACTGTCACAGGGCTTTGGACTTTCCAATGGAGACATCAGAGTGAAGTTGCTGGGCAAAATGAACGAAATACAGTGATAAATAATGAGTAGCTAGGGATTTAATCCAACCATTCCAGAATACCTAGAATTTCCAGAACATCTAGAAGATGTTTTTTCCCCTACAAAATTAGTTTCGTGCAATATAAAGTAAATCATTTCTAATTTTGTTGGTAGTCATTAAAATATGTAAGCCTTATGTTCAGTTACAGTGCCATTTCTATATATTTGTCTACAGATACTACAGAATGAAAATACCTGACTGAACATTTTTTTTAAAATATACATATATGAAAAAATCCATTTGCTTTTACATATATCCATAAAGGCCTCTCCTTTGACATAAGATGCTTCTTAACTTCATTCAATGTTATGACCACAAATGTTCTATAAAATGATGAGCTTTAAAGCAGAACATAACCAATTAATGTATACATGAATTACTATTAGCCTTAACTATAGTGTTTTAGATAGAAATTTCCATTTTTGAAGATCGCAGCTCCAGTGGTTCCAGCTCCAGTGGTAGCTCCACATCCAGCAGCAGTGCTCGGTGACTGGAGGAGCAGCATCAGGGTTATGGGTATCGGGGTGCGAGGGTGCTCCCCAAGATCCGCATGTTGAAACATGAGAGCACCAGATTCTAAACTGCGTGGAAGTATATCAAACTCCTCTTCCTTTTTCTCTGCTCTGCCAATTATCGCAAAGCAAGGAGCATAAAGGTCTGCCATCACACTTTCCTCACCATGTCCTTTCATTACATTCAATGTTCTGCGTTTCCATTAGTAACAAACTGGATCTCAGAGCTATTTTCAACATGTTCCATGTTAAAAGTTTTTCCCAACTTTTAAATTGGATCGATATTGTGCTACATTGAAAAGTTTTTCCGTTCTTTGTATAGTTACTATTATGGAGATTTTGTTGCAGCAGGGTCAGTATGCCTCAATAAAATTACTGTTAGAATACCCATCTATTCCTGTACATCTTGGGAAATAGTTTGCATTTTGCAGCTGGGTTGTTTCTGGATAGTGGCCGAGTTCTCCTCGTTCTTCTACCTGGTCTACTTTGGAAGCACTGATGTGGTTCACTGCCAGTCTTGACCCTGTGCAGGGCTTCAGGCTTCCGTTCACTCAGCCAACTATACTATTCACCTGTGGCTTAGTGTTCTGTGGTGCGGGCAGCATGCCCAGCTGGACAAAGTTCTCCCAGCGTCTCACCTCATTGGGAATGTAAGCAAGCTTTAGCCTTCTGGGTCCTTTTGTCTCCATGAGATGAAAGCTACTCTTCATTTCTACTTGTGCATAAAGCTGCACAGTTGATGAGGGGAAAAGAGAGGAGGAACAGGGTCAAGCTTCCAAATGAACATCAAACAAAGCACATTTGCACTGAATGTACACTCAGACAAGGTCTATAGAGGAGTGATTAAGGCTTTTATGGTTTGACTACATTTGCTCTTGCATTGTGTTGAATATGAAAATTAACTCAGTATATCATAACAGAATATAATATGACTGCAGTTTTTTGTTCTTGGTACAGCCACAATTCACTGGAGGTCAAAGTGAGAAGGAACAAACAGCTAAAAGAAGACAAAAAAGGAGTGTAACAGATCTTTGCAATTATATCCTTCAAACTGTTCTATGGAAACGCAATATGTGTTTTTTCACATTCCTTATTGTCCTATAAGAACACTGCTTATGTTTGATCTTATTATTCATTACTGTTGTTGTCATTGTTATCATGTCATCATCATTGTTATATATAGGAAAGAATGTTGATCCATATATGTACTGCTTTTATGGGGTGCCTCATAGTATTTACACATGTACGGCTGGTGCTGCAAACATTATAATCCATAGTACTTAAAGTGCCCCTTAATGCAGATGTGCATGGAGAATAACATTCATCAGTTTTTGCAGTTTTTTTCTAAACTGTGAGCTTTTTTCTTTATATTTTATTTCATAAGTGTCTGCTGTTCTTTTATTTTCTTATATTCAGTTTACCACCCAGCTATCCTAACACTCCTTCTGACCTCCCCTGTGGTTGCTTGCCTTTTTTAACTCCTCATTAAGCCAGTGCAGATCTCTGAGCTGACCATCAGGTCAGTCATTCTCTAGTGTGCACCCTCGTGTGTCTGCTGCCTTCATGTTTCATCGCTATGGGGATACCCAACCTGGTGCTGAGCAACTGGAAAACCTTGACAGCCAAGGAACCGTCTGTAAATTGTAAATGACTTGCATTATAGATGCATGAAATTCATTCTGTTTTTATGTGGACAAGCAATATCGGTGACCAACTCTTGCCCTCCAGTTAAAAAAGACCCTACCTTTGTGCTTCATACTGAGACTTGTGTTTGTGTATGCATGTATAAAGTGTGAGTGTGTTTATTGGTGTTTGTGTATGGGTACAGTGTATATAGGGAAAAATAATATTACCAATTTATACAACTTCAGGGGTGGTGGTGAATGTAATTAAGAACATTTTTTTATCAGAACCTATTGTAAAATTATATAATAAGAAAAAAAACAAAAGCTAAATGTACATTATAGTATTACATGGACAAATAAATGCTAGTGCCAGTTGTATTCAGGTTGATGTAAGATGGTTTTATATATGTCTAATGGAATTACCACCCAGAACAGGCTGTGACACTGTATATTTTGGAGCAGCTTATGGTTGGCTTATGTTGACTCTCACCATGGAGACTTGTGCCCTTCTAGCACAACATATTTAAAAAGCGTTTCCGGCAAAAACATGACATAGAAATTCAACATATATTAAAGTGACATATGTTTCCATGTTAGTATGAACAAGCTTTCTGTTTTGGTCATTTATCATTCCTCATGTATTGGGTACAGTCTAGCCAAATAAATGAAGCGTTGAATGTTTATAAGCATATTCACTGCTTAGTTGCTACATAGATCCCAGACCCTTGTACTGGAGCCGTACCTGCCCAGTACATTTTAGTGTTTTCCATCTGCAACCCAGGAAAGGTTTAGCTAATTTGTCAGATCAGGTCTGTTGGAAGCAGGGAAAACACTCAAATGTACAGAGCAGGAAGAGGCTTCAGGACCAGGGAGGGAAACCTATGACTTACAATACTGCTTAGTTAGAAATATAGAATCAACTATGGAATATAATGAACTAATTCATTCATTCATAGTCTGTGTGATATTTTGTATAATTATATTTTTCCCCATTTCTAAAGAAAACCTGCAAATAATCCTAACTTGTCTTCCTGTAATATAGACTCTAATATATGACGAAAATATAACATATATATACATTTGTAACGGCTCTTTACTGCTGCAAGGGCACAGACAAATTTGTTCATAGTTAAAATAAGTAAAATCAAAAAAAGTAATATTTTTCATGAACTTTACTATTGTTGTTTGCCTATTATTGTCAAAAATATTTCATTAAAATTATATTTAAATAGAGGCGTTCTTTTATTGCTCTTTTCATGTGTCAGTAAGCATAGTTAGCTGAATCAAATAGATGTTTTATAGTTGTTTTATAAAGAGGAACATACAGAAGACTTATTTTGAGGGTGTGTTCTCTATTCCAACAATACCGTCCTGCAGAGGGGCACTTTCACACTACAGGCAGGGTGATTCAAGCAGCAAAATGGAATATATCTTGCCCTCTTCTCGACATTAAGCACCATTATTGGCAAGAGAAGAAGCAATAGATTCTTATTTTAGGGAAATGATACTGTCCTTGATCTGACAGTTAAGTATCCCATGCCAGGGCTGAAGGATTACAGTTATGACTTTGGCAACTGCAGGCTGCTTTTTGTTCTGAAGCATAATGGAGCATTAGCAGCAGATCTGTTCTTCCTCCAGAATATTGGTTCAGAAGAACATGTTCACCTGCTTCTAGTGTGATAAAAAAAAAATGAAAAAAACTCATATGCAAGAATGGGGAAATCATTTGGCACTTCCACACAGAGATTAAAGTCTTGAAACAATACTGAAGACCGAGCTAATGTCCATAAAATAAGTAATTGTTAAGCCCAGTTGGTGCCAAACAGCTTTGGTCTGCTAACAAAGAAAATGAGCTGTTTTACACAGAGACGAACTGTAAATAGAATGAGACAGAGAGTTCTGTTGTCCTTGCTGATGTCAGGCTGGGAGAAAGTAAAAATGCAAAGCAATGCATCAGTCAGAGCCCTTTCATAAAGTCTGTGAAGATAAGCTGGGGCCAGGTTTTTGGGGGCTCCTGTGGATGTGTAGCTTTAAAGAAACAGACTTGGGTAACTGTCCATTTAGAGGAGCACACCTGTAGGGAAAGGTCAGTGCTGGATCTTAGGATATCTGACAACAGCTTCCAGTCTTTTTTACTGTGCTATCACACAACGCAGGGTCTGTTAAGAAGAAGAAAGCTCTTTTGTACCTGTCTGGGCCTGTTTCTCTCTCATGTCTAAATAAAACCTTGAGTTTGGTCTTGTGAAACAGATACAAACCTTTCAATTGAGAAATCAAAGGGTTGCAAATATACATCTGTTCATGTTGTTGAACTAGAAATCTAGAAATCTAGAAATCAAAAGTCACCTAAGTTGTTTCTATAAATTGATCCCCAGACCTGAGAATGTTAAGAACATGGTGTGCCTACTGTGAGCTCTAAAATAAAACAGAATGTCAAAATGGAGACAACAGTTTTAAAAAATAAGCTTTCACAGGCCACCTCAGGAGTAGAGAGCTGATCTAGAATCGATTTGGGGGCAAAACCAAAAATCATTTATACAGCTGAATCTGATCAGTCTTTCCCAGCCCAAGTGTTGTCCAAAATGCAATGCATTTTAGTTCATTTAAAGTCACTTTAAATCATATTGCTGTAATCATACTCCTAAACCACATCCAGAAGTCTGCTGACTTCAGTTAAGATATGGATAGAGTTTGAGCCCGTTAAATGTTTTGGGGATGTGGTAATGGGGTTATATTGACTCCTAGAGTTTATTAGGAATGATACTCTATACGCTTCCAAAAGCAGCAAAAATGTACATCTTGGGTGAGTGGAGAATTGTGCAAAGTATTTTTCAAAAAACAGTGTGTTAATTTATTTGCAGCATCAATCAGCATATTTGAAAAAATTCCTCTTTGGCTACAACAGGCAATAGCAATAATAAATGCATCACCTCCTTACTGCTCGAAATCCTGTACTGGAGATGAGAACTTTGTTGGTTTAAATTTCTTTGTGATCAGTTATTAGCTCTGTTCCAGTGCCTGTTCTCTGTCTTTATGCAACCCACCCAGTGGCACAATCCTTCCAGTGATTAATTTCAATATTTCAGTCCAGCTCATGTCAGACAACCTGCAATAATTCAATTTGTAGCATCATGGCTGGTTGGAAAATGTTTGAAATATTTTGATTGGCCACTGGAGGCTGGGCCAGTAAAAATCCACTTATTCCAAATCTAGGAATGGATGCCAGCTTTGCAAACTAAATCTGAAGTAGTATGGAAGAAATTAAAGGAGTAGAAGTTTATGACTGCAAGACACACATGAATAATTAGAGGACTACTTACTCTAAAAGTCACACACTAGAAATGCAGTCAGCCCTGAAGTGACACTGTACTGTCCATTCCATAAAACCGAGTCCTATTTATACTTAAAAATGTTGTGAGCAGAAAGCTATAGTGGTCATTACAGCACAGAGTAGTAAAGTCTAGAACTCTCCAGCCTTTACCCACAAACTTCTCAACACTCTGTTCAGAACTTCCTGGTTGCACACTTCATTGAGACCAAGTGGGCATTGACCAAACTCATCAGCAAGAAAAGTATCTCATTCATAATCGTAACAAGCAGCTTTTATCCATCATCTGAACACTTCAAATTTGGTTTTATAGCTATCAAACAGAAGCCTGAGGACATTCAGATTAGACAATATCTTTGCCTTTTTCTTCTGTGTCTGGCTACATTCAAACCTACCATTAATTATGGTTTGCCTGCTTTTGGAAACTTTACGAAATTCATTTTTCCCCAGAAGGCCTGCCATGTTAGCTTTGGATAAAGCGGTTTAACCTCAAACAGTGCCACAGGTTTTGTTGTGTCTCTTATTAAATGCCTTGCTTACACAAAATCCCTAAGTATACATGATGGCAGAGATTTTTGTCGTCAGAAAAGTTTAGTACTGAGTCAATCACAAACTCCAGCCTAAGGTTATGACCCGATGATGGGAGAACAAGAGAAAATATGATAATTTCATAACCTGAAACATTTTCTTTCAAATCCAAAAATAACCAGTACACCATACAAAGAGGGAACAAACTAAACACTCAGACCTTATTACTTGAGCTTTGTTAAACATTCCTCACTATCTTGTTCATTTTAATAAGACTGAGTGCTAATTCAGCATTTAATGATTGGTTTCTTTACAATGTATTTTAATTTTACAGCATTTATCCATATGTATACTGAAGTTTTGGATTTATGATTATCATTAGTTACTGAACACTGCTAAAAAACTGAAAAGCATGGTGAAAATGACTCTTTATGGTGCACTTTTTTGAAGTAATAATGACTGAAAGACTTTAAATCCACAAAATATGGTTTGTATCTGCTCCCCAAATGTTTTTGCACGGAGCAAAAGAGCAACAGTGGTTACAGGTTTGGTTTCATTTAGGCAGTCTGTGTGTGAAGACTCCAGTACTTAAGGATGCAGGATGGCCAATGGAGAACAGTGTGCTTTCCAGACTGAAACATATCCTACAATCTTGCAGTGATGCGATCAGCTACACCCTCTTCTTTCATAAATCTCTCTGCCATGTTCTCAAGCATGCTATCTCAAAGTGCATTACATCCTTTTTCATTATGTCAGGTACTGATCCAATCAGTACTTTATTATGTCTGCAGCTATTGCACTAAGATATGTGTAGGGAAGTCATGCAAGTTTCACATTTTTCTATGTTTTGTGTTTGGGTATTAAAGATTAGAATATAGTTGGTTCCCCATAGTTCTCCACAGAGATACACAGAGACACGACATGTCCTGTGTCCTTTACTGTAACATAGTTCTAGCTGAAGTGAGTTTGCATGCTTTAAAAAATATGCAGGCAGGACTTCAGTTTACTTGGTAGTAAATGTCAGGCAGACGTAGTTAGTATCCTATAAAACTTAGTTACAAGCACGGAAGTAAAGCTTTAATAGATTTAAATATTTAAAATGATAATACTTTACTAATACATACATTTGTGAGGGAAAAATGTGTTTGCTTACATTCAATCATTAACATCCATTATCTTTTTATTTGTTTGCATATGTATTAACTGCTTATGAACTGTTTTGCATTTGGCCACACCTTTCTTTTGAGTTTAATGGATTTATTTTAGATTTCAAAATGGATAAAGTTCAGTGCCTTTCCAAAAACGGGCCTTTATTCTGGATAACTATGTTTTTAATACGGTGCCTTCCACAATATTTGTCACCCCTTGAAAAATCCACATTTTGGTTGCTTTATATGTTACACCACTCACAGTAAAAAAAAAGAGCAAAATCAGATCTACAGTTTACATTTATTCAAAGAAAAAATCCCTTATCAAGAATGAATTATATTCAGCAAAAACACTTGCTGCAATTAGCATGCCTATAAATAACTGAACAAACTAACTGAGGCACCGTATGCATATCCAGTATGTCAAAGCAAAGACAAATTCTAGATGTATTTGTAGCATCATCCTTGATGTATAAGAGCAAACATGGCACACCATGTAATTTAAATCAGCAAGCATTTAAAATATTATTCATACATGAGACACAATCATTTAGAATATTGTCACAATATCTTTTAAGGTTTTTTTGATTCACCATAAACCTTAAAGAGTCAGTTAGTCTCCGGGCCTCTTGTCCTAATTAGGGTCGTGGGGGGCTGCTGGAGTCCATCCCAGCTCACACAGGGCGAAGGATGGGGACACACCATGGACAGGTCGCCAGCCAATCGCAGGGAGGAGCGAACTGACGGGGACGGCACCTTGCTCAAGGGTATCTCAGGGCAACCCAGCGGGAAGGGGTTTAAACCCACAATCTTTCGATCCGGGGCCAACTCCCTAACCACTAGTCCACCGCTCCCCCGAAACCTTAAAGAGCGGACCTGAAATATTCAAACATCCTTCACTTTAGTTATTGGACCCCATGATTCTCATTTATCTTGCTGCCTAATTGCCCAGCAATTGGCCAGGGGACAGCACCTGGGTAAACAGGTACACCAATAGTGTGAGCAGTGTTCCACTTGTTCTGAACCTCAGAAGTTATAGAAGGCCCAAGGCAGCCATCCCCAAACCTCCCAACCCCTCCCCTCACTCCTCTGCCCTCTAATGCACTGGCCCTTCAAAAGGCCCATCCTTAATGTTGCATTCAGAGACAACAAACACATGGCAACCTCACTTCATGGCCAGCTGTTTCGCTTCCCTCTGTGAGATATAATCTCGCTCCATCTCTGCTCCCACCCCACTTTCAATTTCTATGGCTAATGCCTCTCTGCCTCTGTTTTTCATATCCACTAAAATTGGTATTGGCCAACTTCTGCAGAAAGTCCTTGAAAGATCTTTAAACTCACCTCACACAGAGATTGCTATGTGCCTCGCCTTAAGATGTCTATCACTGCCCAGAATTATGGCAGATATGAGTTAAAAAAAAAAAAAAAGGAAAAGTTTCCAGACTTTATTTTATACAGTGAAAGCTTCAATAACATTTCACTATGCCAAAAAAAAATTGTTACATACATCAGAAACACATCAACATAGACGGTGTCTGCTTACAAGTCAACACTCTTCATTGTTACGAAACACCAGGACACAAGCTTACCTGTTTTTTCGATTTACATCCATTTTAAGAGCTTCACCATGGGGAGCTTCTCATTCCACAGGCTGACCTCAACATGTCATTTGGGAAAGTAATGAGCATTGCTGCTCCAGTGAAGAATATCAAGAGAACTCACTTGGAGCATTTCTATATTGATTATTTTTCTGCTTTCTTTCTTTTTTTTTTTTTTGATTCAGTGTTTTCATCACTATGTTACTGTGGAATGTACTGCAGTACAAAAATGAAAACTGTTTTCATCAGTCATGTCACCAGTACACACAGTACTTAAATTACTTTGTGTTTACAGGACACGTCCTCCTGATCTTGTTAGATCAGATGCTTTCTCTGAGGCTTTTGTCATATTTGGGTCATAACAGTCTGATGGAACCACAAATTGCGGGGTTCCAGAAACTGAGATGAGAAAGAAAACCTTGCCCTTCTCCACACACTGTCAGCTGTTTCTGAAGACATGCAGTGTTAATCTAATAAATTTTCCTTGCCTCAGTTTCTCTTTTATTTAAACAGAAGAGTAAAACATTTTTACAATGGTTGCTTTGGGCTTGTTGAATTCTTTATGTAGTGTGCATCTGGGAGATAAAGATTTCTCATGTCTACCAAACAAGCTACATAATTTAACAAGGAAATCTGAAAGTATTCTAACCCAATGCTGAGTATGAATAATGCTTGATAAGCTGAATATTAATGTCTTGGTTTGGAGAGGAATTCCCTGTACCAGCACATTTTTGGATCCTTACCAACAAAAACAAACAAAAAATATATATGGACAAGTTTTGTTTAGGATTCAGTAGACAAACTGCATTAAAAATAAAAATTGACATAAGTGATCTAAATCCACAAAAAAGCTATGAAATCTCAACATTTTGTTATACTATGGCACTCGATGCTTTACAAATATGGGATATTAATATAAGTAATAATTTGAAGAGTTTCATTCCAAAATGCTGGCCTTACACTTGTAAAAAATTTGGAAAAAAGAATGTATGAAAAGAGTAAGAGTTGACATTTAATGCAAAATGCATTTCTATTCCCCGATAAATGTGATATTAATTATAATGTAGCATTGATATCTCTTGCATGTAAAACCCACTCCCATCATGAAAAAAGTGCTCATTAATGCATTTTGGAACAAAACCCCATTTATTTACACAGTGAGGCCAATTTTTCTAAGGATTTATAATTTTTAAGAAATTCAGCTTGCTTTAGCTTGGTATTGTATAACCTATTCAAGTAAGATGTGAGAAACATAAGAAGCTGAAGGTTGAGCAAAATATCAGCATAGTTGCTGTTTTGGTGGAACGGCTTTTATGGAACTGCTTGGTGTTGTATGTCCTTTGGAATGTGTCTCATCTACACTGGCACTTATAATAAATAAAGAATATTTAAGACCTTTTTACAACAATGCACAGGTAACCAACTGCAATCATTAGACCAAAGTATATAAATGGCTTTTCCAGGAGCTGATGACAATTTTTTTAGTGGACCGAGTATAGGTCAGAATTATGAATGTGTAGTGGCAACGCTTGTGCATGTTTTATTCAGTGTTTACGGACTGTAACCTTGGACAAAGCAGATGGCCCAACACATGCTCCCTGTCTCCAACAGTTCCTCTACACATCTCACGTGGAGGCCTGAAAAAAGCAGCATTCACACTGAAACCTGGGCACAGCAAACAGGAGGTAAATATACAGCAATACAGAGGCAGCAGAAATAAAAATATATAAACTTTCTACAAGGGACACAGTGTTCGTAAATATATGATTTGATTCCAAACCTTTTTTGATTCCTTCATATTCTCAAGACTTATACAATTAAGAGAAATAAGATTCCGATTAAGAGTCCTGTTATGACATTTACAAAAATGCAGCAGCAGGCAGTTAAAGAAAAGAAAATATGATACAAAGCAAAGGCCAAAAGCATGATTCCAATTCCAGTTCCATTGACATTAACTTTCCACAGCAGATGTACACATGGTTTTGATAGAATCAACACCAGCAACTTGACCACTGATTACATTAAATATTAAACTGCAAGCTTTGCTCTGTACAATCTTGTAACGTTCTACATATTTGCATGTTATCATATGAAAAGAAAAAAAATAGGTGCCATATAAAAAGGATACACTTAATAGCGGAGAAGAAACTGATGAATTGTCTGTTCCACATTTTGTCAGAGGTTGATTCCTTCCGCCATGCAATGACTTTCTCGTTTCACAGTCTGCCTGAAGTGACAATGTTGATCATTTTTCTTTTTACTTTTTTTTAATTAGCTATTCCCTGTAGCTTCCTGTGGGCATGCTCAGTGTCTATTCTACAGGTCTGTGAGGAATGAAAGCTGAAAATGAGTTGCAGGAGTGGCCACAGTGGGTGTGAGGAGTCCACAGAAAGTTCCTTTTATCATTGACTCCCAAAGCACAGGATAAAGGATGCACAGGGTAGGAAGAGTGCCAGTGAGAGGGAAGAGAAGAGATCTCAGGCTTCCAGATAGACAGAGAGAATGGCCAGCAGGGTTAAAGAGAGTGACCAGTGGTGAGAAGCCCACATTTTGAAGGCAGAAGACCTGTTACCCCCAAAGTATGCTACTTGAGCTGCAGAGAGAATGTTAGAAAGCCAGCATCAATATCATTTTCACAATAAGAAAGAACATTAGCAACAGGAATTTGACATGCTCCGTCACAAATTTTCTCTCTGTTCCTCTTATTATTGATCAAATGAAATAATTCAGTCAGTCATGTTAATTTATCAGTTGGGTGAATTACACACTCACTCACTTTCACAACTGCTTATCCTGATTAGGGTCACCAAAGGTGCTGGAGCCTATCTCATAAGGGCGAAAGGAAGGGAATCACCCTTGACAGGTGGCCAGTCCATTTCAAGGCAGGCACTCAGAGAAATCCACACATAACCACATTCCCACCTAGGGGACAATTTAGCATCTCCAATCCACCTGTCTTAGTACTGTGGGAGGAACCAGAGCTCCTGGAAGAAAGCCATGAGGATAGAAGAGCATGTAGACTACACAAAGAATGGACCAGAGCTGCCCTGCCTGGGAAATAGGTGATTTACATTTTTTTTTATGTTTACATGTTTACACAAGACTTCACTTGTAAAAAATGGGATGAGACTTTGTGCTAATGTTTGAATAAAGCCATATTTCCCTTGTGTCTGCATTTAGAGAGGATCTGGGTAGCACCATGCAGCAGATTTTCAGTGTCACAAATTTTTTTCTGGACAGAAAATTGGCAATATGCCAGCATTATACCACCAAACTTGTCCTGCTCCAGTGATAGAAAACATCAAACTTTGACCAGATGGCAGAGAGAAGACAGGGAAAGCTATAAAGCAGGAACAAATATGACCATTGTGAAAAAGCTGGGCAGAGATTTTTGGCCATGAGTAAGTCATAATTCCAAACAATAATGCATATCAAATGTGTCAAGGCATTGCTCTCTTTAGCATAATTCAACTGGTGAAAGCTAAAAGCAACATGACAGCTGGAACAGTTTCCTTTCCTTTATGGTTACAACTATTATCCCTGGTATCCCAGCTTATTAACTCACCCACACAGGCTGTGCCCTCATCGTTGGGCTCGTATCCCTGGTTACACCTCTTATTGGCACGACACTTGAAGCTACCATAGGTATTAGTACAGACAGGACGCTCAGGGGGGCAAACAGATGGGAACTGTGTACATTCATCCTGATCTAGATGTTAAAGGGGGCACAGTAAAAACACAGGATTGCACATAAAGGAGAAAAACTGGAATTGGATAAGAATCAGTGAGACAATCAACAGACAGATGCAATGAGGGAGGATTGCACAGGGCAGCATAACTAAAGGGCACAAAACCTACCAGTACAACGGCCATTTTCACTGACAGTAAATCCATGACCACACTACGAGAGAATAAAAATACTTTTTAAGAACTGGACATGTTATCATTGTATTCATAGTGATAATAACACCATTAACATTACACACATTTCCTCTTTAACTCAGTGCAAATTATCAAACAAGACATGTTTGGTGTCTGTTGGTCTCTAGTTCACACTGGAGCTTAGAGGTTAATGTAACTAACAAGTAATTTGATTTAAAATGTATTGAGTTGTTAAATAAACAAAAAAATTTCATTTCCAAAAACTGAATGGAAAAGTGTTATTTCCAAAAACAAATGTATATGCTCCCACACTTGATCTATCCTTCAATATCCTCAGTTACCTACTAATTACATTGATGGTAAATATGACACAATAGGGCTTCATTCCAGAGTCTGAAGGCCCAATCAACAGGAAAAGCTGCTATGTTACATCCATCTAAGTCTAACTTTATAAAGAAATAAAAGTATGCTCATAACATTTTACCAAGGAAGAAGGGGTAACCAGAGCATGCTCACACCTCAATCTCTACTGTTGGAGTTTCTTCCTCCTCAGCTTTCGGGTAAAGGATTTCCATGACCATGTTCAGGTCACTGAGCTCCAACGGCTTGGCCACAGAGCGTCCATCTGGCCAGTACACCTCCACATTGGTGGCCACGTCTTTCCCTGTTGACGAGGTACATAGTGAGGAGGATGAGGGGAAAAAAAGGCTCTCAGCAGTTTGAGAACAGTCTGCCTTTGTAACTTCCCCTCAGGGTTGGGAGACACAATGAATGATTTCTTCTCTTTATGCACGGCTCTCAATGGAAAAATTCCACTCAGGAGAAAAGGCCTCCCAAGAAGCTCTTCGGCAAAAGCCAGGTTGGAGCAGGCTAGGGTTTGGCACCAGAGTTGCAGGCTCTTAACAAATGCACAAGAATGTGCTCTGCTGCAGCTGTGCACGGCACCATGAGCATTAAGGCCTGAACATGTCTCAAACGGTGCCTGGGTCTCATTCGATACAATGAGATCAGGTCTCTCATGACTAACAGAGAATTAGAGAAGATCATGGGTTTAAGCCCACAGGCATAGCAGGTAACATTCCATGCTCAACTACTGAATCAAATCTGGAGACTGAAAATGTCAAATAAATACAGCAACACTACTACTCATGTGCATTAGAAGCCTGAAACATTTACTTATATTTTAACATGTCAAACCATGCCAATCCCTCAGAGCACCACCCAATCACTGTTGGCACTGGCGGTTGAGCAGATGGCATTGGAACATCCAAGACCTTGGATGGTCATCACCACAGAGTCTAAAAGAAACAAACGCAGCAAAACAGGGATGCTGAACTTCAAAGGGCCACAGATGAGAAAGTGGGGGGGGGGACTTCACTTTCTTTCAATTCCATTCCTTAGTCAAGCATGGAAAGATGCTTTGAGGGCCTTCCCGGCTTTAATTAAAGCATCATTTCTAAGGTAAACAGATCCGCAAGGGCTCCCGCCAGGACTTGGCCTATTCCTGCAGGTGCCCCTCGTGAGAGAAAAGCTGACATTTCACCTGCAATGGCTAAGGAGACATTTGAGCCAGGAAGGTTATTCTGCAGGATACTTTGATTTGTAAATATACCATTTTACAACATCACCTCTGAAGTACACTTTACCATTTTAAGTATAGTAAGCTGCATTGCTTTTTAAATCTTTTTAAAATGTAGGGGGGTAAGTGATAAACCTTGTGAAATGTCATGAAGTCTGATGACTCAAAGGCCTTTTCATCTGAAAGGACAGATACAGGAGTCTGGTGGCGAAATCAGGTCCAACTTATGCAAATTTGTCATAGTGACAGCATAGTATTATCCCAGTAAATAACAGTCTAACAGCTAAAGGAAACAAACCAAGCCAACAGTGGTCATTTGTCAGAAACGAACCATATAAAATGAATAAAGGGGACAGTTAGTATACAATACGATACCAGCAAGGATCAGGTAATTTAATAGATTGTGCATATCCACAAATCAACTGCATGTAATAATTAGTATGATGTAAATTGTACTCATATGGTAGCTGTAGCTGTTTTAAACATGTAGGCCGAATTATTGCTTCAGCATTGAGTTCTTCAAGTTTATGTTAACAAAACTTAGGGATCTTTTCACTATTGCCCTTTCCTGTCATTAGCACGTCAAGTGTCAGGGTGTGATTTGATGTTGTGTATTTGCTCTTCTTCACACATAAGCACCCCAGTACTAAATATACATGTCAGGCTGTACCCACAGACACGTACATACATATTTACAGTCCCTTAGGGTGATCGTGTGACCACTGATGGAGAGCGTTTTGTTTTTCACAGCATATTTAGAACCATCCAGGTTTCCAACTGGCTCCCTTGTGCTGTTACAAATCTGCCTGATGGCTCCCTAATGAGCTGCTGAAGCCATGCTCTGCAGAGCATCTGTAAGTGAGCTGTGTGGAGGTAGCAGGGTCATTCTCTGACCACTACCTCCAAGCAGAGAGGATATTAAAAACACTGACCTCGGCACGCCAGCTTATGTTACTTCTCCGCAAGCACCCATGATAAAAGCACAACCATGGCTCAAAAGTTACATCACGAAGGGAATCAAAAAGTGCATGCTTCTTTTTCTCTGTTCTTTTTGTAAGATCAAGTGCTTAATGTTTTTACAGCCTAGTTGTTAGACAGGACTTTCAATAAATTGCATTGATTTTTATTGTCTGTATGAACTGTAATTTACTTCTGGTAAGCATATTTATAAATTTGAGCAACCTGTTATTTTTATGTTATTTTTATATTGTTATTGATGTTAATTATGACACTACAAAAGAATTTCACTAAACAAATTTGGCTGAAATTAAGAACACATTAATATGACAAAATTTACAGAGGGTGCTCTATAAGTCATTTCAAACATTTAAGCCTTTGGAGAAAGCAAACAGAATTTACCAAGTCCAAAGTGAGCTACAGGTTCCATCTCACACAGGTAACCAGAGCCTCCATCAATGATGCGTGTGTGAGCCCCATTTCTTTTAGTGTAGACCACCACCTTGGCCCCTCGAGCAAAAGCCCCAAACTGTGTGCGTGGAATCACACGCAGCCATCTGTTAGATGATCCCTGTGAGGTGAAAGCAACACCATGAGAAGGCCTGAACCTCTGGAAACAAGGTCAATAAATCCCACTGAGAAGATAAAACATGTGTAAAAAGTTTTCAAATGAACAACTAATTTGACATCTTTGGAAGAAGAAATGTGCAGAGAAACCTCACACAAACAAAAAAAATTCCAAATCGATTCCTCAATGATTATTCTTTTGCATCATTTACATGAGCACCTGAACCCTGTTAAAAACCCATCTGTAAGTTCTCCCTTCATTAGTAGCTGCTCCATGAGCTGTGAAGGTGTCAGACAGTGGCGTACCTGGCTAACTCTGTATACAGAAATAGGTTGGGCTGCACTCTCTCCATGCGTTACCAGCAGATCTAACTGTCCATCTCCATCAAAATCAGTCACGGCAGCTCCTACGTGACAAATACACAAACTACTCAGTCATGGAACAGTTTCCAGTTTCCTGACAGATTTTGTCCTTTCAGTGTATCCAATATGCTTAATAAAACAAAGGTCCAATGAGCTATTATGTGACTTTAATGTTTCATTTAGGTAAATATTTTACATGACAGGTAGCTATCCCACTTAAAATATCCAGAGCAGGGTATGGTAAAAGTGCAATGTCAGTCGTTCATATCAGTGACCTCCCTGACTTAATGGCAAGATCCTGAATTTGAACCTTAAATGCATGGCCTTATAATACATAATCATGGCTCTGCTAGTGATGATGCTTAGCAATTGAATAAATAAATCACAGACATACCTGCCTATAGCTGGCATATAACTTGAAAGCCTGCATATTAAAGCAAGAAAATGGTACAGTGGATCTCTAATGCCACCCAGTGGTAAAGAAAGCACACCCTGTGTCTGTGCTTGGTCAGATATTAAATGTTCTTAGGAGAAGGAAGTGTACAATGCGCAGCTTTTTCCATAACTGCAATTCATTGACAATGCTTAATATCCCATAGGTCATTTAAGAACATATACTGAGAATGTTTAAAGACAGATGCTGAAAAAAGGCTTTATTCAACAGATTACATAACATAATGCAATTTTATCAGTTCACGTCTTAAACCATCCAAGAACAGCAGGGTGTGATTATAGAACAAATATTCATGGAGATGTTCAGCCAATGGCACATACCTGTTCCCCGCCCCTCTGGTTCAGCTGCCTCCCCAACATTCAGCTCCTCTATCTGAGGGTCTCCATGCTCTCTTCGGGACACCCTGCCAGAACACTTTATTAGGGCCGCTGTCCTTTAACCTTCAAACAGCTCTACCTCACAGTGCAACAGCTGTATACTTCCTTGTCATACATGTTTAATTTTCTCTTTTTTTCAGTACATTGTTACATAACACATCTCACTGGAAGTATCCCTTAACAGTCTTGCTTTTGGTAAATCCTTCTCTGCTGATTTAATTAATAAAGCTTAAGGATGTAGGAAACATTTGCATGCCAGATGGCATTAAGAGGGAAATGTTTGCTTCAACCCCATATTATTTTTATGGGAACAAGGGGAGAAAGATGGAACTAGGGAAATGGGGGGGATTTACCATCAGGTGGCTGTGCAGGTTGGAATTTGCTGGAATAGAATGGTGCTGGACTGTGTGTTTGTGGCCTGGCTGCTGGACCTTTTGGCTAACTGGCCTGGCTAGCCTTACTCATAAATCCACCCAACAAGACAGGGTGTTTCCTTAATTATTTCCTGCCTAAATTGTTCTGGTTTATATAATATTTTCTGCCTGAGCTTTGCATTTTCTGTTTCATATTTGACCAAAATGTTTCCAACCTAAGTGAACGGAAATTTGTGGTACTGAGATCTATAACATTTAATTCTGAATTAGAAGTTTATCAGGGTAATATTCATTTAAGCTTCTGAGACCTGAGGTGAAGTAATTACTCTAAGTAATTTACCTAAACAGCCTGTTGGCTGATGCCCCTCTGTATGCAATGTTGTTGAAAAAAACCTCCAGCTCGTTGTCATTGTCAAAGTCTGCTACGATGACTGTGCGCACAGGAGATGGCATAGAAAACTTCTGTGAGGCAATGTCCTGAGGCGCACACGCACACACATACACACACACACACACACAAGGGTATCAGCAAATTAAAGTCTGCAAATATATCTTCATTAAGCTTTCATCTATTGTGCAAAAATAAGAGTGAGAGTGAGAAATGCACCAAACAAGATTGCTTTGACATACAAAAAAAAGAAGTTAAATTAATATCTCTTAGACATCCTTGATCCATAGAGCACCTGGAAAAGTAACTACTTCCTAATGTCATTGTTAAGGAGGTAAAATTGGTAAATCTTATAGGCCAAAAACCTGGCTGCAATTGGAAGTAACTGATATCTCCATGCTCCAGTGGTGCAGCAATAAGTCCAGGAAGAGTTATAGACCAGCCCCTGTACTCCCTCAAGTATTTACCCCTCATTTTAATTATAAGGCTCATAAAGTCTGCTCAAGGAGTCCCACATAGTGACCTTGTCCTCTCTGGGTGAAGGAGAGGCGATGGACAGCTCTGGACAAGGCTCATTCGGTGGAGAGAAGGAACAAAAATAAAATTTAAGCAAAGCTTTCTTACGTTCTGCTCCAGTCATTTCGGTGATATCACTCTTGTCTGCTAAAAGGGGCATTAAGCTGTCAAGTCAGTTTTTTATTACAGTCCCTGAACTGTTTGTTTTTAATAGTGACGCAATGCTGACTTTCCAGTTCAGTCTATTCTCAAAACTGTTTCTAATATTAAGTCAAAATTATCTTTATCAAGAGAAGCTCAATTAAACGAGGAAACGCTTTCATTTATCAATTGATTTCTGAGCTTTCCAGTGACTCCACATTTATGTTTTAAATAGAATGATGTTTGATGTTTGATGATGAATAGTTGGCTGTGTTCCTCAAAAACATAATTTTTTTTTTTAATTTATATGCAGGTTCTAAAATGAATCTGAAAATGAAATATAAATGTAGTATTTCATATAAAAAATTAAGTAATTAATAGATTTTTAAATTACAGTCCAGTAACATTCGACTTCTTGGGTAAACATAGGAAACTGGTCAAATATGTCAAAATCAAATGTGTACTTTCTTGTGTCTAAGTGGGCCATGGTTGCATGTTGAAATTTAATTAGCAAATCACTGAAGTGACAGAACATCTTAATTACAGATGGCAGAGGTCACAGGAGGTAGCCGTGCATTTCGGCCTCAGACATCTTTCTACAAGTGCTCCCACAGGACATTAACCCAGCACCTGACCCCCATAAAGCACCTCCCTGCTGACATTTATCTATCTGGACAAGAAAAAAATAATAAGTGCCAGTGTCAATAACATCAAAAAAGGTACAAGGCAGCTACTGTCACAGTGGGTTTATACACAAAACACTAACAATGCTTCATTTTAATTATAAAATGTTTTCATTAAATAAAACTTATGAATCTGACTTCAAAAACCCACACTACTGAATTGAATGAAAGTGACCATTCTTGTCATTGTACACGGGACAGCACACAGTGAACCACAACAAAATTACACCTCAGCATTTTACCCACACACAAACAGGCTATTGAAAGCTCCTGGGGAGCAGTGACGGGAACGGTACCTTGCTCAAGGGTACCTCATGGCAACCTACTTGTCTGGGATTTGAACCCACAATCTTCTGATCCCGAGGCCAACTACCTAAGTAAAAATTGGTAATAATTGGTAATAATTATAATAATAAAGAAAGATCACACAGCAAATTCACACATCAGACTAAAGTGTCCAAATTTAATTTAATTTTATTTCATTTCTCTAGCCGTTTGCACTGGGTCATTAATGCACAGTACATTAACTATTGATCTTGGCACAAATGCAAATTATTTAACCAGCCATTTGCTTGCAATTTTTCTCCAGGAGGGTTGTCATTACACTGATACAGACAAGTTTATTTCACTGCCTTATACCCATGAACATGGCATGTAATTGTATAGCCAAGTATTGACAACGTAATTACAATGAAAAAGTGTTTGCACACATAATTAGCTACCCTAGAAGTCTTTCAGGCACATATCAATTATGCCCTTGTGCTAAAAAGATTTTTAAACAAAAGGAATGTCATATAACTTAGTGTAACTCAAATGTTTATTACTTCCTGTATATTCACAGGCCTTTCTATGCCATTTACTTTTCTCCTAATTTGAATGTATTTATCAGATCTAAAGTCTGATTGTATCACATTTGTGCTGCAGACAAAATAATGCCCCAATCACAATCATTTTTGTGGACGGCAGTAACTCCTTCATCAGCACTTTCTCCTAAACCCTCAGTACAATCAACACTGGCCCAATCTGCCAAGTAATCATCAGGGATCATAAAACAAAGCGTGGATGCAGTAGCTATGTTTGTGTCAGGAAGAGTGATGAGGTACTTGTTGTACAGAAAAAAATGACAACCATGTCAAGAAGAAGCAGAATGAGAGATAGAAACAGGCACAGCCGGGCACAACATTCAGTGTAATCTGTGGCAAAAGACACTTTGAAATAATCTGTAATGCACTTTGTCTACTTATGTCCAATAAAATTGGTTTTCACAAATGCAATAACTACATGGATCAACATACTAAAATGATTTAAGGTTATTTCATAGATTTAAATCTCAATTCATTGCAGAGGCCAGTTATGTACCAGCATCTATTAGCACAGCACAGTGGCACTGCTACTGTTCACAAAGTATTGAACTGGACTGAGTGTGGCAATGTGTATAAAATATCGATGCAAAACACTGTATTTTTTGTGGTATTGCTGGTTCTTTTTTTTTCTTCATTCAAAATGATTTGATGTCAGATATAGTAAATTTTATGACATTCCAGGTATCCTCTATATCTCTGGAAGTATTGAGATATTATATTTTTGCTCTATTACTTATTTTTTAAAAAAGGTATTACTGCAACTTCAACAGATTTCAACAAGAAAGAACTCTAAAACAGTCATTTTGCATATTCCTGAGTTCACACATACCTTAGTGATTCTGTTATTATAAGCCATATTATCTATATGGTCTCTGTGATGGTGAAAAGTTTTTATTGATAAAGAATAGTTTGCTACTAAGGATAAACCCATTCACAGGTTGTTGGTAAACCAGTGTAAGTACATATGGTTTAAGATTGTTTAGATTTTATAGAACAATTGACAGCCAGTGCAAGAAATCTGTAAAGGAAAAGACTATCAATCAATATATAAGCAAATAAAATTGTATATAAAAGATTTTAACAAACCTTTTACCCACCTTGAATCTTTGTTTGCGATTACTGTTTAATTGTAAAAAGAGCCGATGTGGCCCATTCCAGTTTCCATACACAATATCTGTCCTTCCATCACGATTAAAATCGGCTAGAGAAACCCCTCGACCATGCTGCATTGGGTCCTCGACTCCTGAAACAAGAATGCATGATTCTTTAATAGGTGTAAAAGGAGTACTGGACATCAGTGTAGCTCCGACTGTAGAGGCATGGACTCTGAAGGATGGTGTGCTGTGGTATCTGGCACCAAGATTTATTAGCAAATCCTTTAAGTCTTCTAAGTTGCAAGGTGTATGGATTGAATTAGTCTATGGGGCGTGTATGGATTTGGACCATCCTACAGTTGCTCAAATAAGAGTGAGTTTGGCAGTCTGCAGTTACACAGCTCCATACGACGCAAGCTGCGAAGCACTGTATCCTGACACCTTTCTATCACACCAGCAATTTGTGCTATAGTAGCTATAGTTTGAAATCTATAGATAGAAAAGTCTTCACTTCCCATGTGAGTCAATAAGGTTTGGGCCATCATGACCCTGTAAATGGTACGAGGTTTCTGGTAGATCTGGTGCCTGCTGTCATAAAAGCTACTCTTTTTTTAATGTCCTGCTGACATATGTGAAATCCCTTGTTCAGCAATAACTGCAGTTAATCCCTTCTGTTAGAGCGGCATCACTCACAGCACATTGGCTTGAAAGAAATTTCGTCAATTTTTTCCCCCAGAAGAGTTTCAACTCTGGTATGTTGGTGGTTTCCCTCACATGAACTACTTACTTCTGATCCTTCCACAACAGTTCTTTTTTAGACTTTGATATGGACTCTTCAAAACATTTACAGATATAAAATATAGTTTTCTAAAGCTTTACCCATTTTTTGGTCAAATGACTTCTCTTCTCTTCTCTTCTCAGGGCCATCCTGGCCCAGATGCAATAATAGAAGTGCAAAATATGATACTACTAACAACACATTTCACAGATGAGACTGAAAATACCTGGCTGCAATTTCACATTCAAATGAACTTTTCTCAAATAAATAAATGACCACATATTATATCTTCATCTTATTTGCTTATTAGGCTATGTTTATCTACTGTCTAAACTCATATAAAAATCTAACAATGTTTATGTCATATTTATGCATGAATATACGAAACTCTAGCACTACTCTATTTATAGTAGTGGAGGTACACTTATTATAGTAGCTTTTATTTTAGTCCAGAAAAAGTCATTTTAACCACAGTCTGCTAACAAGTTTTATGCTAACTAGATGTTCAGATGGACAAAAGCAGGCTTTATGGCACTTGATATCAGTGTGGAAATTCACCATTTCAACATTTTGTTATGACACGTTAGTGTTGGTGTCATTAATTGTTGGTGTAATATTGGCATTATATAAACTATGTAAAATGAATATTGACTTATTTTTGGATATATCACTATACATGAAAGATTTAAGGATGCATTTTTGCAGCTCACCTGCCTGTGAAGCCACATCTGTAAATGTGCCATTTCCATTGTTTCGGAAGAGAAAGTTAGGGCTGTATTCATTGTCGCAGAATATGTCCGGAAGGGTGTGGCTGAGGATGGGCCCCACCACAACCCCCCGTCCTCCTACAGCAGAGAGCAGAAACAGAACCATCACCAAAAGCAATGTGCAATCATTACTGCCTTTCCAGCCCATTTCTCTGTGAAGGCACTCCACTTTTTCTGCTGACACACACACACTGCCTGCCTACAGTCACATTACAGAGAGAGTGAACACATGCCGTTACAGCATCTACATGGCCCTGCCTGCACGTCACCCTTCAGTGCTCCAGAATCACAGTGTTAAGTCTGGAAATGTCTAAACCATGGGGCACCAATCTTACCAACAAAAAGCTGATTTGTTCCAGCCAAGCAGAAGCACCTTGTTTAATCAGTTGGTCTCAGTCTTCTAACAACTGTTTAGTTACATGAAGTAAGCTCCTGCTTGATTCCAATGAAACCCTACAGCCACACTGGCGCCTTGCAAAAAATACTGGTGACATTTGGTCAGGGTTTCCCTACCCTGGACTGAGAAGAACACTGCACTGCATATATGAGTTTCACTCCTCTCATTACAACTGATCTAATTTATCAGGTCATTTACCATTAACGATTCATTACTGAAGTCCATGTGTTAACACAAACAATAATAATATAATAATCAAATTCCTTAGATTCATGAAACAGCAAAAAAAGCACAGAGTTAAAATCTCATGCAAACATCATACTATAGTTGGGACTGGACATACAACAATCAGCCATACATTAAAACCACCTGCCTGTGTAAATCACCCTTGTGCCGTCAAGAAGGACCTCTGAAGGTGTGGTATCTGAAAGCAATTTGCGCAAGTTGTGAAGAGGGACCTTATGGATCTGATTGATTTGTCTAGCATGTCCCACAGATGGTCAAACGGATTGAGATCTCTGGAATTTGTAGGTCAAATCAACAATCTTAACCTCTTTGTCATGTTCCCCAAACCATTCCTGAACCATTTTTATAATTTTACTGGGCATATTACCTTGCTTAAATGCCACTACCATTAATGAATATTGTTGCCATGACATTCACATGAATGGCAGGACCCAAAGGTTTCCCAGAACATTGAATAGAGATTAGAGATTCACACTTGTCTTTACTAACCCTAACCCCTGGCAAGTAACACACATGCACCCAGTTATCCACATAATGTGAAAGAAACCATGATTCTTTAGAGTAGGCACTTTTAGTGGATAGCGGTCTCCATGGACACTC
Source organism: Hepsetus odoe (assembly GCA_017165825.1). NCBI lineage: Eukaryota > Metazoa > Chordata > Actinopteri > Characiformes > Hepsetidae > Hepsetus > Hepsetus odoe. The sequence goes on along the minus strand of CM029367.1, from coordinate 18,665,354 downwards.
TGAATGGTCTGCAGGCATACAGCCCTTTGTTCAAATAGTTGCAATACAATTTGTGCTCTGACACCTTCCTGTCATAGCTGGTACGAACTGATCCACATTTTACTCTTCTGAAGGAAGAACTAACCAAGGCATATACACCACAAGACCTGCTGTTTTGAAGCCATCACAATTTTATTAAATCACTTTCATAAAATCACTCATATTCTTAAGTTTTCCCCGCTTTTTTTTTACAAATCATCAATAAAGTGACTGTTCATCTGATGATGAATAAATCCCACCTCTAGACAGATGTCGTTGTAATGTTATGTACTACACTTGTCAGTAGTTTTAATGTTGTGGCTGACTGTGTACTTTATAGTTTACATTTACCACTTTAGCTCGCATTATTGTTAAAAAGTGTGTAGTATTATAATATTCTGACAAAATATTATAATTCTTTATATCAGGGCTAATATATTTTCATGACAATATAAAACACAATTATAATTCATCAGGGTTTTATTGGGACCAATGAATCATTGTATCCTTAAAATCGACTGAATGATATATCAACCAGGCTGTGAATTGCATGTTAAAACATCGAAAACTGGCTTCCTTCTAAAGTAAATTCCAGGTTTTCATCCTTCATGACCTTCTTTCAACACCATCCTCTACTCCAGTTCCCCTGTCCTGGTGTACAGCCTTCCTCTGGCATGCTTCTACTGAAAGAGTGCTGAATGGAGGATCAAAGCCCACTTCACAGCCTACACTGATTAATGGAATGTTTGGCCCATTGAGCAAGTCTGGTTTGAAATATGGCTCTGTCGTCCTTGTGCCTCCCTATGACTTTCAGCGTAGTAAACAGCTGAGTGGGCCAAAAGCTGACTCTCTCCTGCTGCAGCGCTGCCTCCCAGGCCTCCTGCTCTCTCTATTAGGGCTGCTTTAGCCGATAAACACTGTCCATAACTCAGTGACTCGCAGCTGATATGAGCTCTGGGCCCTAGTGTAAATCAGTTGCTGGGCACAGCACACTGTACCTACACCCAGCCTCTTTTAGAGGGTCTCCCGTAATGGATAACCCTCTCACTCAGACACATGCATGTCTAAACACACCTGTAAATTTGTTGACCCCAGCCTGCTCCGCCACATTGGAAAGGGCTATGATCCCCCTGGACAGGTCACTGGCACTCTCATCCATTTCAATTAGAGCATGTGGCCCCACACTACCACTGGCATAGTTGGCAATGTAGATGGCATAACGTCCTGTTCCCTGACATAAAAGAGAGGAAAAAAAAGACATTAGTATCAACATTGGTGATGATATATTAAAAAAAAACATTCTAAAAGCATATACAGTATGCTGAAAAAAAAAAGTACAATTGTTAAACAATAACGTTTATACAAATTACAATTTTAGCATTGTGAGACACGGCACAGTGATACGCAATGAAATTCAACCTCTGCTATTCACCTATACACATCATGCAGCAGAGGGCAGCTATTTTATGTGCCTGGGGAGCAGTGATGGGGACTGTACCTTCCAATTCTGAGGCCTAGTCCCTAACCACTAGGACACTGCTGCCACCACTGCCACCATTGGGCCATCACTGCAAATTATATAGAGAAATTATATGTTTGTTCCTGAAATTGTATGTTTTTGTCCGTGAATGACTCAAATATCAATTTTCACAAAGTTTGCTGCCTCCGTTTTTATGATGGCAATTTGCATAAATTCCAGAATGTTATTAAGCAACCAAGATCATCTCCTAAAGTTGATACAGCTGCAGGATCAGGGCACCACCAGTGCAGAGCTTGCTCAGGAATGGCAGCGGGCAGGTGTGAGTGTATCTACACTCACAGTGAGGCGACGTTTTGGGGGATGACTTGATGTCAAGAAGGGCAGCAAAGAAGTCACTTCTCTCCAAGAATAACATCAGGGACAGACTGATATTCTGCATAAGGTACAGGGATTGGACTATTGAGCACTGGGGAAAAGTCATTTTCTCTGATGAATCCCCTTTCCAATCGTTTGAGGCATCCAGAATAAAGACTGTCTGGCGAAGAAAAGGTGAGCACTACCATCACTCCTGTGTGATGCCAACAGTAAATCATCCTAAGACCATTCATGTGTGGGGTTTCTTCTCAGCCAAGGGAATAAGCTCACTCACAATTTTGCCAAACAATACGGTCATGAATAAAGAATGGTACCAAAACTTCCTCCAAGAGCAACTTCTCCCAACCATCCAAGAACAGTTTGGTGAAGAACAATGTCTTTTCCAGCATGATGGAGCGCCGTACCATAAGGTAAAAGTGATAACTAAGTGGCTTGAGGAACAAAACGTTGAAATTTTGGGTCCATGGCCAGGAAACTATAACACATAAAAAAAATAAAAAAAACTTAAACATATTTTTCAATGGGAATGTATCTGATCTGTGACTTCACACATATATTGAGTGATATACAAACAGCCTGCTTTTAAGAAAATACAATCAAACAATCTTGGAATTAGGTACCTTAACCAATAGGCTACATTGCCCACCATTAAGCCACACCTTAATCTATGATAAAAATGTATTTTGTGCAATCAATTATAAATAATATTTAGAAAATTGGTGCATCAAAGTTGCTTGTGGTTGCTGTTGCTTGCAGTCAGCTTGTGGGTGTTGCTAATGTCAGTTTGAGGAAGTGGGTTACAAATGTACTGACAAGAGTACAACAAACAGAAAGCGAAGTATCTCAGTGTAGCCCAATGAGCAATTAAAATTAAATGACTTCTGGCTGCTTTATTGTTTGATACCACTGCTGGTGTAAAGTTCAAACTAATTTTTATTTTCATTTTTTTTTGCAATATGTAAACATGTTCCCCCGTCAATATACAGCACTGTGCAAAAGTTTTAGGCAGGTGTGAAAAAATGCTGTAAACAAAGAATGCTTTCAGAAATATAAATAATGATTTTTTATTTTTATCAATTTACAAAATGCAAAGTGAGCGAACAAAAGAAAAATCCAAATCAAATCAATATTTGGTGTGACTACCTTTTGCCTTCAAACCAGCATCAGTTCTTCTAGGTACACTTGCACAAAGTCAGGGATTGTGTAGGATTATAGTCGGTGTATGATCAACCAGTTTTACCAAACAGGTGCTGATGATCATCAATGTCACACGGAGGTTGAAACACAGTCATGTTAGGAACAACCTACCAGCCGAGTTCCTTCAAAAACTGTGTGCAAGTGTACCTAGAAGAACTGATGCTGTTTTGAAGGCAAAGTCACACCAAATATTGATTTGATTTAGATTTCTCTTTTGTTCATTCACTGCATTTTGTTGATTGATGAAAATAAATGATTAACACTTCCATTTCTGAAAGCATTCTTTGTTTACAGCATTTTTTCACACCGGCCTAAAACTTTTGCACAGTACTGTATGTAAAAATATACATGCTAGCTATTTTAGAAAAGTGCACAGCTTAGTGTGCATGGGGATACAAATCTGCAGACCATATAGAGTGCCCATACTGACCCTAGTTCACTATCGACAAGGACAATGATGGGCACACAATCCTGAGAACATGACCATAGAGAAGTTGGCAACAATGTTCTTCCAGAAATTCAAATTGTTCAGGATTGATTTTAGCAACGTGACAAAGATGGAGGCCCCACCTCAGCTTACAGGCCACTAGACTGTACCAGACACCACAGCACACTTTGAGAGGTCTCTCGGGGTGTTCATGTCTTCATGAGGCAGAGCTGTTTTGGGAGTATGAAACGGGTGTACACAACATTAGGCAGGTTGTTTTAATGTTATGGGTAATCAGTGTATGCACCAGTGTGAATCAAGATGTTGAAAACTTGTTTTGCTTCACTGCCTATATTGTGAGCTATATTTTATATAATGTGACTTCATTAAATGAATCTGATGAAAAGGAGTTCATGTTTAAAGTTGAAATTTAAATTAATTACCTACAGGGCACAGGGCAATGGCCTCAGAAAGAAGAGCAGTCTGGATTAGATCAGTACAGAAATAAATACATTTGCTCAGTCTGGGATTAAAAAAAAAAAATGTAATTATATTATTGTGCACATGCTATGTTAAAAGATTTTGTTTGCCACAAAAATCAAAAATATGATTGCAGGGTCACAAAAAAAGTATGTTTGTGTCCAAACAATCCAAACTGCCACCTCAGGAGACTGTTGTCTTCATCTCTCTAGTCTGAATTCCCCTCCCTGTTCTTTTCCCGCACTTTGCAGCACCCACCCCGTGGATATTAATTTCACACCCCATTATCAGATAGAGTCCCTGTGGGCATGAACCCAGTGAACGAGCCACGTAAATGAACTTATGCACACACTTTCAATAAAGTCTCCTGCAATCCCTGCGTTTCCACAGTGCCAAATGATGAAATAAAGCAATGTGTCCATAAGTATATAAATACCACCACCTAGTGCCTGCAGTCCTAATGAGGCGTAAGAATGTAAATGTCAGACACATCATGCTGCTCTCTGCACTCTGCCAAAATGTCACCACAGATCAAGACAAACAGCTAACAATAATGGGGTTAAAGCAACATGTTATGTGCTCTAAATACTTCAGGCCTATTTGCAAATTCGTACATTCGTAAATTGCAGACTCTGCAAATGGAACATCTTTAAGATATTCTTTTATTTAAAGACTGAACTAAATCACCATCGTTATTCTGTTAATAGAATTCAATACTGATCAAAACATTGTTCTTTAAAAATGGTCAAGCAATCTTAACAATCTTATTTAAAATACCAAAGCCTTGTGGACACATCCTGCAAGGGGTTAACTTTGTCTATTTATAAGTCTATTAGTTTCTTTTTCAAATATCTGCTCCAGATGATATGTTGATATCAGTCCAATATCAATTGTGTCTCAGTACAACATCAGTATATCACATATGTCTTGGAAGCAGGGAAATATAGCAAGATACCCATCCATGTAAAAAGTATCAAGTTTACTGTAACTGCATTCGCATCTCAGTCCCTTAAGTACTGCAGTCTGTGGCCTGAATAGGTCTCTTCATCTCCTCAAGGCTAGAAAATGGCTAAGAACTTTTTTTTACCTCTACACTTTATTACATTGTCATTAAGTATAGAAAAAAATGCAGTCCTCTGCCAGTTAAAAGCGAGTACTTTGCTCTAATGTCTTCTGCTTCTGTTGGGAAGGGTTCCAGAGGCAGCCATAAGCCCATGGATAATTACTAGCCCATGCAGATAGAAGTGAGTGAGGGCCAATCTATTTCCCTTCCAGGAGCAAGTCAATACATCTCCCTGTCCACCTTTAAGAGACAAATGATAGCAGTCTCTTTTCAAGGAGAATCTAATATTAATAAATGCATTTGAATATTAGCTGTCCCCCATGCTGATGGGAATCTATGGATAAATAGGAAAAGACCTCTATGAGTTTTAGAATGTCATCATAATTTAAGGCTGTAACCTTGCACCATTGTAACTTCTAAGGGGGACGAGACAAACATTCCTTCTGTTTTAGAAGTTTATTTCAGTTTCCTGCAGCATCTCTGAAGTGAGCCTTGATGCTAAAAAATGCTAAAGTGGTTTCTCTTCACTTCATTTAAACCAGGACCCCACACATTTGTGTTTTGTTTCACTTCAACACCATCGCCTGGCCGGGCTAAATCACTTACACAAGGCTGCGGAAGAGCATCCTCTTATTGCTCAGTCAAATGAAGCTGCAGTCAAAAAATCTATTTCAATCCCTCGCCCACTGCTCCACAGGATAAGTGGACATCGTTCATCGCTGACTGCAGTGGAGAGCATTGTGGAAGCAGGAAATATGCTGTGCAGGTTCAGGTTATAGTATTTTGGCTATCACCCAAATCCTTTTTTTATGATAGGCAATCTATTCTGCCCTCTCTGATTAGGTATCAGTGCTGCTTTCAAGCTGGCATGTGCAGTTGTAATAATGCACCTACACAGAGACAAATTAGGGCAATACGTCCCTCCCTGCATGTCTCCCTACAAAAACAAATGAGGCCTAGCTTTTTCTAATTATCATGCCACATGATGCTCTGTCATAGACAAATATCATAGCTCTCCACAAATGGACTGTCTTAGTGGCTGCCTGGCAGAGACAGGTCTCAACAGGCCTGGGGAGTTATAGCTGGCGAAAGCAGTGAGCTCCTCTGAGTGAAACATGAAGACAGTAATAGAGTGTAAAATGTCACCTAACAGTCTGCCAAACTCACACCCAAAGAGCAACACCTAGAACTGACATTCCCTTGTGCAGCTGCAGATCGATACAGACATTTGGCTCCCACACACCAGCTACGATCCAGAACAGAGGGCCCTAAGGTTTCCTAGAAAAGAGGTGTAATGCATCTTTACTTTCTCCAGTCAAACACAAGAGCTAAATCATACGTTCAACTGTGGGGTTCCTGACTGGCAAGGTACAATGGCCGAGTCCATGGGAGAGATTCATTAAGAAGGATTTGGTGAATTGCTCTTACCTTTCTGTCCACACAAGCTACTGATCGACCTGCCATGCGATTGGCCACATCTCTGTGCTCATTTATCTCATCGTTCAGCAGATCCTCATAACGTCCATTGCGAAACTTGAAAAGTTTATCTGTGTAGGTGGCTCGACCTGCTCAAGGAAAGGGTGAAATCAAGCAAGGATCTACAGGTTAATAAAGTATGTTTCCCACAGAAAAAATATATACACATTTCACTGATTCAAATGTTTTTCCTTTTAACTTCCACTTTAACAAGTGGGAAAAATGTGAGTGAAAATTATGTTTAGATATAATTCAACCATAATCACTGCATTGCTTTCATTCAGTTTTACCTTTCGAATCAACATTTTTGAAAGCATTTTCTGATCCAAGGAGCTGTTGAAGTTGCTGTATATATATATGTGTGTGTGTGTGTGTGTGTGTGTGTGTGTGTGTGTGTGTGTGTGTGTGTGTGTGTTTCTTTTCAAGGAAATATGCACCTGAGTACCTGAGAAAGCATTATTGGTGTTGAGAACATAGATTTCCTCTCTTCCGTCACCATCTATGTCACATGCTGTCACTCCAATCGCATTTCCCTGCCGATCTCTGAGAGCGTAATACGGGGAACTACGATCATCAACTGCAATGTTCACAAGCCTCTTCTTTATATTATCATACTTTAGCACCAGGTTTGGCCCATTGTACCTGTGGAGATGTGACATTTATTGTTAAGAATTTAAAGACATTCAAACAGAAAAACAGTTTACAGTTTACAGAAAAAAAGTGTCGAATATAACACAGAGGGACAAAAACAGAATGGCATTTAAATATCGGGCTGCTACAGCTATGCATTTCACATTCAAGCTATTTTAAAGATTTACTTAAAAATTTTACTTTAAAAAAAATTACTTAAAAATTTAATAATCAACATTTTTTATTTAAATATGAATGAAGTGCATTTTTAATGTTTGAAGGTAAATAAGAAACTCAACTGAAAGAGTAAAATTAATAAAATTAATAAAAAATAATTGCCAGGAGTAAATAAAAGAGTAAGTGAAATACAAAACTGTAACGCGCCGGTGCCAGCGAGGTCGCTGGGCATCCTGTGTGCGAGCCCCGCCCCCGCCACGTGACAAAAACTCTGTTTACAGTGTTTTGATGATATAGTTCATCATATCCCTTCCCCTTGTTTGTTGTCATATCATACAATATTTATTAATCATATTATTGAATCAAACTTTATAAGTATGGTTTTAATGATGCAATTTCCTGTACGCTTGCCTCCTCCTTAGCTGCAGCGTATCGTAACAAAAGCAAACCCCTGAGGGTTCTATCAGTCTCTGTCTATTTCACCGCAAAAAAATGCCAAAACAACAGAGGACTGTCCAATTACCTCCATTATCATCAACACACATTCAGTATATTTCAATTCTTCACAAAAGCTATTTTTTTCACGATCTTTCTGCTTCAAATGACAAATTGAAGTAATTGCATCGTCCTGGCAAACAAGGCTCTTGGCTCCAATCAGCCTTGTTTTAATATTAAGAAAAAGACATTTTCAATTGAGCAACACAGAGAAAGTATTTGATTAAAAAAAAACAACAATATGTCAGTTTCAGACTCTAGATTATGACAACATGAATATGTAAAATGAATGTGCTATTTATACTCTGAGAAATCCAAGCCATGTTCCACTGCTTTCCTTAAAAAGGCACAAAATACTTACCCAGCAACAAATATCTCCAGATCTCCTTCCCCATCCACATCAGTGACGGCCACTCCGTAGTTAAGCTGAGTGGGGTTGTTCTCATAATCAGGGGGCAGTACACTCTGAGTGACTGCTGCAAACATGGGCTCTGAGCGCTGGGCCCAGGACAGACCCATCAGGCCCAGAACCAGTGCTATTGGCCATGTGATCATGGTCACCTGCTGAACCCACACATAACATTACATTAAGATGGAAACAAAACCTTATTGAACAGGCATGACATTATTTAAAAGAAAGTGAAAGTGACAACCCTTATTGTGAAACACAGCACAGAACAATAGAACGAAATTCAACCTCTGCGTTTCACCCATACACACACATGATGCAAGGGGCAGCTATTGAAAGCGCCTGGGGAGCAGTGACAGGGATGATACATTGCTCAAGGGTACCTCAGGGCAACCTACTGGTGAGGGAATCAAACCCACAATTTTCCGATCCGGGGCCACTCCCTAACCACTAGGCCACTGCTGCCCCTAGTGCTTTAGTGCTTTAGCGCTTTAGTGTTGATGTGAGCTGGTCACCATGAAGAATTTAGTGTTCCTGAAGCTAGTGTGCACTATATATATATATATATATATAGATTTATAAAATATATCGATTTAGATAGATATAGATATAGATGTTTCATTATTTTCTAGATACAGTTACATATCTATTGTAATGAAAGTAGTCTACATTTATTTTAGATGTGTTTTTTTTCTTGGCTTCATGTAACTAACAACATATACAGGCCAGACAGCAAAACAATCAGTTATGATGAATGTAATTATTACTGATTCATTACATCAAAGAAATACACCCCCCCCCCCCCCCATGTAACATCTACAATAACTCCACACTCTTTTACTTTAACTTTGCTTTGTAGTTATAATCTCACCTAAGTGGGAAAGGCTGCACAAGGCAATATATGAAACAAGCCAGTCCTTCGGCTTGTTTTAAGATGTCTGAATGGTTTTCCCAGTTAAGAGACAATTACCTGGTCAATGTTACACTTACAGCTCCGGAACATAAATTGGAAAACTGAAGACAGGTGAAAGGGCCAGGTCTAAATTAAGACTTGAGAAAAAGGCTGTGTCACTGCACATGAGACTGACGATTCAGAAAGAAAAATCTATAAGTGACAAAGAGATTGAAAGACATTCTCATTGGATGAAAAAAATGGATTTAGCAGGATGGGTCTGGATGAGCTAATATTGAGGATGATTTTTCAAATAGTAAATGGAAATATGTGTGAAGAAAGAATAAATAAAGTTGCAGACACACAGAAACAAACAGGTTTGGGGTGAAATCACCACGGCATAAGCAGAAAAAAGAAGATTTCACATTTTGTGTCATTTCAAAATACAAGAGCCTTCACCATAAGGATATTTAAAACTATAGATTTCTCTTTGGCCCAGTTTCCCAGGACTCTGAACCTTAATTAAATTGGATTTGTTTTGGCAAAACCATACTGACAATGGAGTTTAGTCCAAGAACAGGTTTGATCCATTTTTAAGAAACTTGCTGTGTGTAATCCTTAAAACACTTAACTTAAGAATGGTTAAGGACTTAAGAATAAAATAAAAAAAATCCACAGCTCCACGTGGATAACGAAAGCTGGATTAAAACAGTACAATGATTCAGACGCAGCACCATACTTAATTAAATCAAAGCTGTGGAAAATAAAATCCATGAAGGGAAGAAAAGAAGGGATTGTTGGAAAAGCAAGAGTGAGTAGAAGGCATCATAGATATATGTGGCCGCAAGATTACAGGAGCCTTTACAAGCTGACAAGATTTACGAACGGACTGGCTTTATTAATACAGTACATGGCAATGCCCCCCAAATCATCTCATCTCATTCACTTTACTAGAGCTCTGGGTTCATACAGCTGCAAGTTCCTTGAGATGTGCCAATAACTCCTAAAAGTCCATTTACACACATCTGCAGAGAAAAATGCACCCTCAAAAAGTGTAAACGTTGCACCCACAATAACACAGCGCTCACATTAATATATATGTAAAGATGCAGAATCAGCTTAATGACTCCAAAGGTCATGACAGACTCATACAGCAAAAAAGACTTACATTAAAAACCAAAAGTATATACCAACTAAGGGAATGATGCTGGAAGATGGCAGATTAAAAATAAATTGTGATTTTATGCTTAATACAGTAATGTGGCTGATGGAGAACCTCTTACATGATGGGTTGGGGCAGAGATGCTGCAGTGCAACGCTGATGATGAAAGGGCACAACCTATGTACTGTATCTATTAATATGCTGAGGGATGAGCTCTGACCAGGTAGAGCTGGAACCAGCCCCAACTGCAAAGCTGTTACAAACATGGGCTGATATTTCCAATCACTTTCCAGCCATCACACATAGAATCAAACTGAAATGTCTCTTTCATCGGTTCCTTTTGAGAAGGCATGACTGTTGCTGATGGTGATGACTGTCTTTATCTCACTGCAGCTTTAGCAAATCTCATACTCCCGTGCATTATTGATGGAATAAATCATATAAATAATATACAGTATAAACTATGATCTATATCATTCTCAGTAACACCTTTAACCAAACTCATGCTAAACAGTCAGTGGGCACGACTGGTGGATACCAGGCTAAGACTAAATCCATGAAACCAACTGTTAGAGAAGAACCGAGAGAAGTTCGTCTGCATTACTGTCTCGGATCATTGAAGTCCACGTTTCAAATGCAGCTTCAGGAGTTGAGTGCTTTCTGATCTGGGCTAGGGGGCTTTTTAGATGGATCTATGACTCACTGGTGCAAGCTGTCCTGCATCCTCTTGATAGGACTGCGACAAAGCCCAGCATCTTCACTTTCTACACACGAACCCAAGAGTGTGAAGGACATGAGCCGCGCACACTCAAAGCCAGAAACTCGAGCAAACTTGGACAAACCCGGAGCTGTGGGGAAAGTAGTGCCATTTTCCTGCAAACCCACGAGCCATGCGAATCACTGAACTATAACCCAGATGTTGTACAATTCCAGATGTTCCAAACGCCTGAACGCAATACAGAAGTGCTGTCAGAAGCACAAAGAACATTCACAAGCAGCTGAGCTATGATGTCCCCGCGTTTCTACTTCACACCCTTCTCGGGCAACTTTGCCCCAATTCTACCGCCTATAGATCGATCACCGGACAGCTGGACTATCTGAGTGATCAGAAATGACGAGCAGAGACCTTTAAGCAGGACTTCTGGATTAACAGTGAGTATTTCCGCCTTTCAGGTAGCATGCAGGGGGTAAGCAGCGGCACCTACATGAGGAGAGACGATGAGCAGCAGTGTCCTCCGCTTTGGCTCTCAGTGGACACGCCGTACGTCTCTAGGGTCCTATAACAATACTCCTTTCACACAACTTCTGAAGAAATTGCTTTATGAAATCGCTTGCGAACGCATCCGCCCAATAGCGAGCGCGTTCGCTGAATATTTAAAAACGTAGCCAATCGTGCGCGAGGAGGGCGGAGCTTAGCTTCGCTCCGACCTCAGATCAGATTACTATCACCCCTTACTTATAGCAAGAGTAGGGTGTTAATACAAGGAGCTGATCTCTCATCAGAAAAAAAGGCAACGGCATGAATCACAAAGACAGGCTTCTACCTGAGCTAGTGAATAAACAGCAAGATCTCACAATATTGTTTTACTATGAATCCATCCAATCAACTTCAAATTACGTCATTTTATTTGTTGTTCATTGAAAAATAGATTTTTTTTCTTAATTTGTACAGAGTACTCAGTGAGAGGACATTTTCTGGTCGCAGTGAAACATACAAGACATAAAGCTTTTATTTTAGAGGACAATATACAGTGAAATTATAGTATTTCTTGTGTTTTTTATGAATTTTCAATCCATTCCCTGTACCTGACCATTTTCAGAGGATTTTTAAAAATGATTTCTTAAGTCTTACAGTGATATACACAGGAATCAGTCAGTCATTTTCTGCCGCTTGTCCCAAGCGGGGTCACGGGGAGTGGTCACCTTGCTCAAGGGTACCTCAGGGCAACCTATTGGGAAGGGGTTCGAAACCCCGATCATGTGGCCAACGTCCTAACCCCTAGGCCACCGCTGCCCTTGCACAGGAATCATTTAAGCAAATAATAAAATAAAATAATAAATATAAAAAATAATAAATAATAAAATAAAATAATAATAATAATAATAATTTAACCTGCGACATGAAGCATATAAGAAGCAGAGGAAGATGATTAAAGATGATCTGGTGATTAATTTACTGGAGTTGCTGAATGCTGATTTGCTGAAAAGCCTTTATATAGGAACTTGCCTGGGGGCTTAAATTCCTTATGTAGGAATCCATTTGCATTTTGTCATGGTAAAATATTTGTTCCCATTTCTTTCATTTCATTTCCACAGCAGATCATCCAGTGATCATTTCTGGCACAGCAGGTCATTCTATTTCTTCCTGTCCTCTGCATCTTCCTCCTTCAAACCAACCACCTGCATGTCCTCTTTCACCACGTCCCTAAACCTCCTCTTTGGTCTTCCTCTTTTCCTCTTTTCTGGCGGCTCAATCTTCAACATCCTCCTCCCAATATAATCCTCATCTCTCTTCTGGCCATGTCCAAACCAACGCAACCTTGTCCCCTAAAGGTCCAAACTCTCCACACATTCCAACCTGCCTGCACTCTCTTCCTCACCTCCCCACACTCGCTGTTACGCTGAACTGTTGATCCCAAGTATTTAAATTCCTCCACTTTTGTCACCTCTACTCCCTGCACCCTAACCACTTCACTTTCCTCCCCTTCGTTCACATTCATGTATTCTGTGCTTGTACTACTCACTTTCATTCCTCTCCTCTCTAGAGCACATCTCCACCTCTCCAGGTTCTCCACAAGCTGCTCCCTACTCTCACTGCAGATCACAATATCATCAGCAAACATCATCATCCATGGGGACTCCTGTCTAACCTCGTCTGTCAACCTGTTCCCGTTTTTATTAATTAATCTACTCAATTTTCCGTAAAAATTATATATTACATAATAATCTCTTATAATATATAATAATCTCTTATAAGATAAGAGAGTTTAAAAGGCATAGGATTGTATTTTTTCACCACAAAGTGATTCCCTAGCAAGAAAAGAAATGAGGAGTGGCTTAACACTTTTGCTGCACAATTTCATGCACTATGTGATTATGCCATAGAAGAAGAATTACAGATAAACATGTTTATCAATTCAGTTACAGAGTGTATGATCTTATCTTAGATCTTTAAATAATGAGGAATGTGTCAGACATCAGGATGTCCATTCATAATGCATAGTGGATTAGTGATTGTATCTAAACTCTTATTAATCAAAATCATCAGATCACTGTGTTTTAAATTAAGATAGTGACATCTCTTTTTCAAGATTACAGCACAGAGTCATCTTCTCTAAAACACAAGATTAGAGGTACAACAAGCATTTATTGCATCAGTTAATTGGGTTTAGTATTAGCTGTTGCATTCTGGCAGTAGTGGTCTAGTGGTTAGGGACTAGGTCCCAGGATTGGAAGGTTGTGGGTTTGAATCCCAGATCAGAGGATTGCCCTGAGGAGCAAGGTATCATCCCCATCACCGCTCCCCAGGCAATGGATATAGCTGGCCACCGCTGCATGTGTGTGTATTGTTGAAATAAAGAGATTGTATTTTGTTGTCACTTTGTGCTTTTTGTGTTTCACAATAACAAATAATCAATTTCTACGAATTTGTGCTCCAGAGCATCTTGACGTGTATGTTTTCTACACCTTGCGTAAACTTAAACACTTCCTATAATTTCCCTGCCAAAGTTCGAATTAATAATGCAAATTAAACGCAACTTGTATATTTTACTTAAGGATATTATATTTAAAGAATAATACACACTGACTGCATGCGACTTTCATGGCAAGAATGTTAAAATATTATTACATTTTCAAAAGCTGGCTCCAACCACTGTCAGTATTTGTTAAGATTACCTTATTAGGTATGAATCCAGAGAGCAATTCTATGACAAGTTATGGCAGGGCCATGGCATTTCATGGCACCTTAAGCAAAATGATTCATTTTTGCTATTTATGTTACGAATCCCTATGGCAGACCCATGATGTCGTAATCTTATATAAATTTAGGTCACAGAAATGTCAGCTGTTCATATTCACAGCAAGACTTTTCTAACAGATCAGCTAGTGTGCTGTTATCTCTAAATGTAGCCCCTCAAATGTGCATCTGAGATACCAGTTCAATGGGTTTAAGCAGATTTAATTACTGTCAATAACATCCCAGCAGGCATTACATTACCTGACAAGCTCCATAATGCGAGACGAGAGCAACTTAAGTTTAAGATGGAAAGAGGATGTTTTAAAGAGAAAGAGGATGTGTGCCAATACATTTAAAGTGGTCTGTTCACATTAATGTTACAATTATGTGTAACACCTGCCTGAATTCTATGGGCTAATAACTGTAAACAAAATCCTGTTTTGTGCTGTACAAGCACAATTCATTGCTTTAATTTTACAATGTCAGATTTCATGATTCTGTGATACAGAATGATTTGATCTTTCTTCATTCTGTGGTGAAGGAAAGCACATATGCTTGGATGTTGGTTTATTAGCAGGCCGTACATCATCTAAGCTTGACAGCACACTAAAATGTCCTTGGCAGATTCTCTCTTCTACTTGCTCCTTGTGCCTGCCAGCCTACCTGCTGATGGATGCTACCATATTTCTCCCACACGCCCCAAATACACCCATCATCTCTGCTCCTCATAATGTGTGACATAATCCTGTATAGATGTGAATAGTTCCCATACAATGAAAAGCCCTATTCAGGTGAACCTGAGGGTTTGGATATTTCAAACGTATATTCCTATTAAAGAGAATGTCCCTGGTTTAAGGGCTGTTATAACTCTTGAGCAAAAACTTTTATTTGCATGGTTTTCAGCCCATCAGAGTTTTCAATTTCAGATCATGTTCAGAAGTGGACCATTGGATCTGGTGTTCTAAAAAAATCAATTATACATTTATTTATACATGAAGTGAAAGTGACTATTTGTCATTGTGAAACACTGCACAGCACAGCACACAGTGAAACACAACAGAATACAATCTTTGCTTTTCACCCATACACATCATGCAGCAGGGGACAGCTATTTAAAGCTCCCGAGGAGCAGTGAAGGGGACAGTACCTTATTCAAGGGTATTTCAGAGCAACCTATTGGTTCAGGATTCAAACCCATGACCTTCCAATCCTGGGGTCTGGTCCCTAATCACTAGGCCACCGCTGCCCCGCGTACATACATACTACATTTGCTGGCCCTTCTGAAAACATTGGGATATCTTCATTTGATAAGATTAATATTCATACCTGTATCTAATTATTATTGTCTTTTGACAACACACTTTCATACCTACTCTTCTAAGTACCCATCTGTCTCTCTTTAATTTAATGTATGAACATATGATTTATGCTTCAGTTCAAGAGATATAAATTTGTTTTGTGAGAGGGAGGGCTAACAGCAGTGATGTTCCCTCATTCACTCTATTGATTGGCTAGCTTAGTGTTTGTCCGTTATAGCTGATCTCAGGAAATAAAGGAAATAAATAGTTTAGAATGAGCTTTCACAGTGCCCATCAGAGTGGTAGAGGTCTGATTGAACAACATGTTCTCAATGCTTTTTTATTTTAAAGTTGCATGGAATTTTGAATTGTGCTATGGGTTGATATTATCACAATAGATAGAAAATAGATAGATATAAACAGAAAAATAGTTTATGGAAAAAAAATAATGAAAGGATCTAATCAATCAGAGAAATTATGCAGCATGATGGGAAATCTGTGACTTATGTTTTTTTTGTTTATATAACCTTTTTTTTTTTCCCTGAGCATCAACCCATTCTGCCATGTTGTTACAAGACACAGTTACATTTGCAGGATCTAGCGGACGCTCTTATCCAGAGTAACTTCCATGTCCTAATTACAGGGACAGTCTCCCCTGGAGCAATTCAGGGTTACGTGTTTTGCTCAGTGTTAGAGGTGGGATTCGAACTGCTGACCTCTTGATCCATAGGTCCAGTAGGCAAGCATCCTACCACTAGACCACCAACGCCCCAGACACAGAAAAGTTTTTTTTTTTTTTTACCAATAAACTACTGCAGCAAAAAAATATATAATCTGTCTACATACCAATGTGCACCAAAGTTTTCATGTCTGTTGTATAATCAGTAGTTATGTCATTTATTTTGCATCATGGCATAGTAATCTCTTATTTCCCAACTTATTAACTTTATATAAACATTTTGTGCATTAGTTTATTTAATTTTATTGTTTTCACCATTGACATTAAAATATTTTTTTTGTTTATTATTTTCTTTTTGCCTGGAAAAACTGTCAGGCCACCTCTATATCACTCTTGTTGACACAGAAGTTTCATGTCCTCAGGATTTGTCAAATCAATAAGAGAAATCAAACACTGATTTGCAACAGTTCCAGCTTGTACAGGCTTTGGAGAAGAGTGATGACAAATAGACACGTCTCAATTGTCTTAACACATCAGTGTCTCAGATGCAGTCAGGAATGCGTTCACATGAGTGTCGCTCAGTGAAATCCAGGGTATACTCAACGCAAGAAGAGTGTTTTCCTATAACACAAAGTTTGTTTTAAAAAATCTTAAATACCTTCTTCACGGCAAACCCTGCATAGAATGAGGAGGAGATGCGGAAATAAATCAAAACAATTACTCCCGAAGATTCAAATTGACAGTTTACGCCTTTGGCTAAAACAAACAAAAGTTGCCTGGCTAAGATGAAGCAGCCTGTCAGCATGAGGTGGCTTAACGCTCTCCTCTTTTTCATGATCCTCTCAAATTAATTATAGATCGATTTGGAGAACTCATATAAGGAAGCCGAACGGATCTGTCTATCTCTGGTGATAGGTGTCTGGGGTGCAGTAACAAGAAAAGCTTCTATCCGGATACAGGCACAGATGAGTTTTGAAAAAAATGTTTCCTGGCTGCAATTAATCTTTGTAAGGTGTTTCACTTGAATTCCAGTGCTTAGACGTTCATAGGCCCTAAGGTCCAAACAGCAACTATACTAAGTAACTTTTCAGGAAAAGGAAAAAATGTTCTTAAGATTTCTTTCAAGGAAATGGACGTCTAATTTTATTTAAGTCCTTTCTTCTATTTACAGAAAATAAAAATGCAATGATCTTGATTTGGAAATTTTCCCTTCACAGTTGAGTGTTTAATACTCACTGGTGTGCATCTGCAAAGCCCTTACCAGCAATTTGTCTAATTTATAATCATCAAATGACTTCTTCAGATGAACAACCAGTTAACAGATCCATCTCAGCTTCACTGATTAAGATCTGAATGTCTATATAACAAAAAAAACACAGCTCCAAAGATACGTTACGCTGATTACTTCTAGGCTCTGATATGGACACACATCCGAAAATGTAAAAGATAAAATACTTATATTTTTAATAAAAAACAGAAGACTGAAAAATCCCATCCACATAACTTTTCAGCCCATTTGATTTTGTAACTTGCAGTTGAGCTCTGGTGCTTTTTTTATGTCCAGGATTTTACAAATCCAATCCCCGTTTATGTGTGTTTTCTTGAAGACAGTAAAATTGGCTCAGGTACATCAGCAACTTTGCCTGCTTCCAGGCTTTAACCAGCATTCATTAATGGCCATTACATGCTTACGCATGCATCATTAGACCTCTTATTTAATGTAAACCTACACTGGCTCACGTGATGAAAGATTTTTTCAGACGGAAGCTTAACACAAAGATAAAGCTGATGTTATACCCAAACTAATAGACTATTGATCTGAGGGAAGTGGTTCAGTAGGATCTCACAGACAGATCTTCAGCCTCAGCACAGTGGGGTAGACTGCCTGATGCAACTAAACTAGCTCAATCTGTATGATGCACTGTTACGTCGCCTGGGTTCGCTATAAAGCTCTATGCTTAGTGACTTAGAAGTGGCACGAAATATTACTAGTTTTTACAGCTTTTAATGAACTTACAGCTCTTACAGATAAAGGATTTTTTTCTTTCAAACTCCAACGTGCCTTCCTCACCCGAGCATTTTCTTCAGTAGGCTACTTAAAGTCACCTGATCAAAGGACCCTCTTGGATGTTTCTTCTTATCTGGGGGTGAAATTTATGATAATCTTACAAGGTAACTCCTGCTGCCCAGAAGTGTGGCCAGCTGCGGAAATTCACTTTTTGCTTTAATTTAGAGAATATTGATCCCTAAGCACTTTATTGCTGTATGACATCCATAATCACAACAACAGTGTGACAGAGCAGATAAATAACAAAGCAGCAGGAGGGAGGGGGCACGCCACGGAGAGAGCCAGAGGCAATCTTTCATAGCACCATATTAATTACACATTCCTTTGACCTTGATTGATTTCTCTACAACACTCATAAATTCCCTTTTTTCAAACTTTGATGATTTTTGTTTGTTTAACATCACTTCAGAAGATGGAAATTCAGATCTGGGTAATCAGAATACTGTCTGTAATTTGTAATTATGAATAGCATCAGTACATCATGATTACAAAGAGAGTTCTATAAAAAAAAAAAAAACTCTACCAAAGACCACAACAGGCTTTATGTAACGCTTCACAGAATTAGACTGATGCACAGAGAGAATTGCTCATTCAACATAAACTAACTTTAATAGACAATAACTCCAAAAATGCAGGAGATTTTAATGGTGTGGAGTTACAGAAGAGTGCTCATAGGACTGAAATGTAATTTTAACACTGTTTTCTAGCCCTAGAGTGAGTGATTCTGGGTAAGTAAATTTCCATGCACTGTTTTTGGGACAGGATTTATTTGTTATGCGGTAAAACTAAGCTACCCCAAGCGATGTGTCACTTTGTTCAGCTTTGCATACAGCTCAGGCCTTATCTACACTAAGGTTGAATAGAGATGCAGAAGTGTGCTGGTTTATCTTGGTAGGCAGGGGACTTTTCTCCTTGAAGGATAAAAGATATGGTGATGTGCCTATCTAAAAACAGTTTCCAGAGCATTTAAGATCAGGTTCATTCACTCGTCTCCATTTTTCTACCAAAGTGAAAAGCATTTTTCTACCAAAGTGAAAAGCAATCAAAAAAAAAAAAAAAGAAAAAAAAAAAAATATATATATATATATATATATATATTATATATATATATATATATATATATATATATATATATATATATATATATACATATATATGCCTGAGTACAGGCAACCTAATTTTAGTATCTTAATTTAAAGCAAGCAGCATTATTGTAATTACCAAGCCGAGCCACCAAGATTCTGGAAATCATTTGAGGAACAGCGGAAAGGTGCTAGCACTGGTGAATAAACCTTTAGTTCTTAATTCTGCAATACAACATTAACTCATAATCACATAATCATTAGATTAATGCTTAAATTATTACTGCAAATGTGCAGTTACAATCTTAGACATGACTTCTGTCACAGGTTCTATTGGATATTCATAATGCAATTCAATCCTTTTCAATAATTCGGATGGACTGCACTGTGAATAAACACCCATAACTGAATGAACAGAAATTGCATTGAAAAAACTGTAATCGACTGTAATTCATCCCATGAGAATACATAATTGATATATGAGTCTCTGCCACAGCAGAAACATAGGTGACATTCACACGGTTCACAATGTTCGTTTTACAAAATGTTTTGGAGAAAACATAAAACAAATTTGTTTAAATGTTATCTGACTGTATAATGTCTGCAAGGCTTGAGGTTTGAGATTTTGGCAAAAGTGCAAGTATGTCAGACTAACATTAACAACTAAAGGCTGAGGCTGGTGGTTTTTATCAGAGTTTAAATGTACATCTGTGAAACTAACAATTAATAACTAATAACTAATATTACCAGCAAACATAATCTAATAGTTATATTATTGTATATTACTTAATATATCTACAGTTTTCCTTAATGCTTGGCCTGCTTTTTTTTTAAATAGATGTTAGGTCTTTAAATATAGTGTCATCATCTGGATCATGTGCTGAATGGAGGAGAGACGAAAGAAGGAGAAAGCGTTAGAGAGATAACCACTAAATATCCTCTTTATTGATTTTCATTTATGTTATTCATATATTATTTAACGTAACCACTTAGTCCCTTATAAACATAGTTATGTGTGTATATACAATAACACTGCATGAGAAAGTTATTAGCATTTTAAATTGAGTGCAAAGTTTGAACAATGCCCATCTGTTCAGTTGAAGCATCTCAGCAGGGAAGTTTTGATAAGAATAAGAAATAGTATGTGAGTCACAGGATAAGGGAATGAGGCCACTGCTGGAGAAGGGGGGCGGTTTGGTGTGTGTGTGGGGGAGGGGGGGGGTCATTTTTGAAACAGAAAACAGAAGGGTATGTGAAAATATAAGGTATCTGTACATTAACAGCTAACACTCAAAATTTTACATAACACATATTAACCTTATAAGAATTTGCCTCCTGGGGATTGGGGAGACAAGAAAGACTCACCAAAATAGTCTGAAGTGGTTAGGAGTTCATATTAGAACATCCAGAGGTGAACACATGGCATGGTCAAGAGTGATGGATTGACCAATAAAGCCAATTCCCTAGGAGCAACCAATAATATCAACCATCAAATCATTGTTACTTCGATGAGTACATGATGAGTATACAGGCCTATGCAAAATATGACTTTAAATTAGTTTTGAACATTTCTATAAAGATAAATTTCTGGGGAACCTTTGACACACTGCTTTTTATTTGATGGAACCTGCAGTGGGAGAAGGTGAACTTCCTTTATTACTCCAAACACCTGCCAATGTGGTTTCAAGCAGAGGTAACATGATTTATTTCCTAGTAAGACTTTCCTAGATCTTAAGATGGACATTTCCCACCACTCCACTGTACCTAAAGTAAAAAAAATATTTAAAAAATGAAGCAGAAGGTCACAGTTCCTCATAGTCTGCAGGATCCCTTTGGGCACTTTTAAAAATGTGTCAGCATTGATGGAAGTTTGCATTTGAGCAGAAGTCACCTTCCTTTTGGCTTCGGAATAAGTAACACATCTATCACTCTCCTCTTGTATTATTATGTGTTTGTCTCATGTTTCTCTATCTCTGCTTTCCCTGACATTTGATCAATTTCCTGCTTAGGCTAGCCCTGGTAAAGATGTTTTACTGATTAGGAACATATAGCAGATAATATTTTTATTCAATAAAGTAGCAAGGATGTTACAAAGGAAAGTATTTGTTATACCAAGCCTTCACGGTAAACTGTACAGTTTCATCAGCACCTGATTTTTTTTTAAGCACTGATCAGACAAAGGTATTCAGCAAGAACACCAAATTATACAGCAAATCCCTAATGAGAAATAAACAAGATTTTGAAATGCATAAATGCATTGCTATTTGTGCTGTGGTGGGACTGACTGGAAGTAATTGCGGAGTCTGAATTAAGAAAATTTACAGAAAAACACACAAGCATTACCCAAACACATCAGACGAACAATAACCGACGGCTCTGCTCTGACTCACTGAGATGTATATACCTGTCAGGGCAGAGCACCCGAAACATGACAGAGGCCCTCCTCAAAAGCACAACTCTTAAAGCATACATCCATGTCTTGCCATGAGCTGGCCCTGAGGGAAGGCCAAGGAAACCAAAACAAAACCTCAAGAAAACATAACTGGAGCTAACGGAAATGGGCTGGAGCAGTCAGGGCTGGGAAGCCTGGCCAGAAAGCCAAAAATACCCCATACTGGGGGCATGTGACTGGGCACGTTACTAGAGGCCAACAAGGGACAGGTGTGGGCTCTGGGACAGCAAGAGTATTGGGCCATGGTACAACCAATGGACTGCGCCAAGGGAGCAAACTCTGGACATGACAAAGAAACGGGATGAGAACGAGGAGGAGACATGGGACGAGATACAGGGCTGGATGCGGGATGAGAACAGACTCGGGATGAGACTCTGAAGGCTGGACAGTGTCATGGGATTGGATTGGGGAACAGACATTAAACAGGACCGGGACACAGGGCTGATTGGGGGATACAGGAGGAGACACTGTAAATGACAGGGACAGGGGATGAGACTAGGGACCAGACACTGGACAAGACGTAGACGCTAACGCATAAGGAGATGAAAACATGGGGCTGGACAGGTGAGTGGACACAGGTCTGGACTGGGGAACAGACATGGGATGAAACTAGCCTGTTGACGTCCTGAGGGGATGCAGGAACCGGGGGCAATGGGGGGGGCTGCCCTCCTGAGGCAGGATAAGCATTGGCGTCAGATGCAGACCGGTGATGAAGAGGAACCAAGAGCTGGCATCAAAGAGGGACAAGGAGCCGACAATGAATGTGAGCCACCCTACTGAAAGAAGGCAGGTGCCATCAGCGAAGCAAAGTGAGTGCCGGCGTCAGACCAGAAACCGGCAATGAAGGGGATCCAGAGCCCTACAAGCTCCTCACCAGCCAGCTCAGGGGCAACAGCAGCAGTCAAAGCTGGTACAGCATTACTGTTTTATTAAAATTACAGGCTGAAAAAAATTGCAGGCTTATTCCAGGATAATGGTTGAACTGGTCCTAGGCAGTAGTGGCATAGTGGTTAGGAACTAGGTCCTGGGATCAGAAGGTCATGGGTTTGACCCCCAGACCAGTAGTTTGCCCTGAGTTACCCTTGAGCAAGGTACTGTCCCAATCACTGCTCCCCATGCACTTTAAATAGCTCTCTCCTGCAATTTCCTTGTGTCTTACTGTGTGCTGTGCTGTGCTGTGCTGTGTTTCACAATGACAAAATAGTCATTTTCACAAAATCTTTTTTTTTTTTTGTTAGGAGGAAAACAGTTGTTTAAGGTGTATTTTTTTAAGCCTGCTGTATTTCAGTGTTGTCTGCTGTTCTGCCATTTGATCACTAGTACAGTATTAGGTAGCCAGGTAATATATGGATATTCATTAAAGGAGAGGATTGTCTGTGGTGTATATTTAGCATCAAATCTCATGGCACTGTAGCGGATCAGTTATCCTGGAGCAAAAGAAAGGGAGAGGGTATGTGTTTGTTTGTGTGTGTGTGTGTGTGTGTGTGTGTGTGTGTGTGTGTGTGGCAGGCACTGCAGTCAGAGTTAGATATCAGAACAAAAACAGAAGGTCACCCTCCTGCAATGGTAAAATGACTCTTAAAAGTTAATTACAATCTTCATACAGACTGGTTTATTACTGATTACTGTGTGGAATTGTAAGAACTTTGTGGGTTTTTTTATTATTTTTTTTTTTTTATGCTTCCCTAACTTTCAACAAAATGTTGATCTCATGTGCCCCTCACCATGGCTAAATTCATCTTGAGTCCTTATCATTTCAGTGCAATGAAACTTTGTAGGTACAACCTGTTAAGGGCAGCATACTTTTTTTAAATGTGCCCTTGAAATAATTTGCCATTGATATGCCATCTTGGCTATATCTTCATGCAAAGGCGCTTTCAATTATGCAAGCCAGTGGAGTGAGACCAAGTGTGGCATTTCCAAGCGTAAGACCAGCCAATAGTTAATGTGTTCATAGGGCTCTTACCCAGAGGGAACAGTTTCACACATCAGAGGTGGTTAAGGGGGAAACCTCTCCACTGCTTCTGTTCCCATTGACTTTGCATGGAGCACAGTGACCGGAGTGTAGAGATGCAGAAAGGCATGCTGAGGAGCAGAATGTAATGAGCCTGTTAAATACTTGTTTTTGTTGTGTTGGCATGCAGCAGTATAAACTTAATCCCAACTCACAGAAACAGATAGCAATAGAAAGATCTTTGTCATACTCAGTTACACTGGAACTCTGCATAACCAAGCACATGAGCTCAGAATACATCATTGAAACAAGGCGAGGGAGGGACGGTGTTTTTGTGTGTGTGTGTGTGTGTGTGTGTGTGTGTGTGTGCAGTGTTAAAGACGTGTTTACTAAGACAAGTGTACTAAGTTGTCCCGGATCCTAGATATAATTATGCATATCCTCCTCAGCTAATTGTTATACATGACCACTAGATGGAGACACATTTATAATATTTCCCTTGAAGGCCATTTCAAGAATTGGGCCATATTTCAGCAGAACTCAATAGTGAGTGTGCAATTTGCTGTTTATAAAATTATACATCTAAAAAAAAAGCTAATGAGAACATTAGAATGATAGTTTGGGGAATACCTAAAGGAATTTCATACAGTTATGGTCCAAAAAAGATTACACTGGTCAAATCTTACATTTTTGCTTTTTTTAGTGGCTTACATTTAAACCAGGTTTAAAATACCTGCTTGTCTGTAGGTGTAACTATTTACCCAAAATCCATTTCTCCTGTTCTTTCCACATAAGAGAGAGAGAGAGAGAGAGAGAGAGAGAGAGAGAGGGAGGTTAATCACTGTGGCTTAGTGATAGCTGTACAGCTTTAAGCAATAAACTAAATCTGTCAGATTTAGTGTACATCTCTGATGTGTTGTGCCATCAGCCCAAAGCTTTTCTTTCCAGTGTGAGAATGTAGGCTTTGTTAGTTTGCCTGAGTGGGAGCCTCCTGACCTGCTAAATCCTTCTCTTTGCCATGGGCAGAGGACTGGCTCGGTCCCTATTCCACCCTATAATCAGCGCTTTTAACAGCTCTCATTTTCTCCAGTATATATAGCTGTAATTGTTGGGACGTCCTCCCAGAGCAATGCATATGCACAGAAAGGGCTGTTTGCAGTCAATTTCAGAATAGCACAATAAGGAGCAATTTTACTCACACAAGTCTCTCTCTCTCTCTCTCTCTCTCTCTCTCTCTCTCACACACACACACACACACACACACACACACACACACACACACACACAGACACACAGGCACATACACATGCAAACGCAAGGCAATATGCAATATGGAATGACAATAAGCACGTGTAAATTCAGTTTAGTTGACGAGGGATTTTTTTCTCCAAAGTGCAAGTTCCTTAGGCTAAATTCAATTAGTAATGATATATCCATTTATTCTATAACCCAGGAATAAGTGGATATGTCAGCACATTTTTACCAGCTGCAATACTGCTGCTCTGTTCCTTCCACATTTCATGCACATACTGCCCATTTCTTGTCGGATGAATGTCCGCTTCCTTTGCAATTGTTTTTGTAATATTTGTTGTCCGTCTACACTTGTTAGTCCTGTCTGCACTTGTCTTTTGTTCTGTGTGATGTTAGATGTTTTCTTATGTGTAGCACCAGGGTCCTGGAGGAACATTGGTTCGTTTCACTATGTACTGTGTATATGGTTGAAATGATAATGAAACCTACTTGACTTGACTTGATTTTGTATGAATATGACATTTGCTGTTCTATCATGAAGCATGAAGGGCTCTGATAGTAGCCCAATCAAAATTCCCCTCAGCTCTGCTCATACACTTGGGAGAAATGTCTTATGCTGTTCCCTGAGGTGGTTGTATCCTGTGCTCAGACTATTGAGCTGCACTGGTAATACTGGCCCTAGAGTAAGCGCATAAATTTGCAATGCTAAGCCTTATCCCGCATGGCATATGCACTATATGTATCATCTCAGCAATGAGTTGTTTCTGATCTACTGCCCATAACAATGAAAATGTCAGATTTCACTTCGTTCCAGATTAGCGGCAGTCATGACTCAGTCACGCCTTGTAAAATAACACTTTTTTTTTTCATAAACAAGTTTAAATAAGGGTAACAGCCAATGTTATTTGTGTGCCTCATGCTCTGCTTGTTTCATCACTTTTCACCGAAATGCCATATGCACTGTTCAGTGCTCACAGGAGGCCATTACTGGGAAAGCCTGTAAAGCTGTCAGTGCCATCGTAAAATATTACACTTACGGAACAAATCGCGTGTGTCAGTCAAACCATGCCATGTTTGGAATAGAGATGTGTGAAATAAAGGAGCGCTCCTTCGTGTAAGTGCGTAATGTTTTAAGATAGAAAGGGACAGTGAATGTACAGTGTCCTTCATTTAGAGGTCTCAGCACTTAGGAGTCTCAGCGATTTCATATCAAGGAGGGATGCAGAACTTGGCATCCCTTTTGTAAGGAATGCTTTTTATTTTATGCATTTGGGCATTTCAGATCTTGTGAAAGAAAGGTGTGTTAACCAGTGTCGTTATGGAATTTGAATTGCCTTTTGTGTTTGCTTTGTCTATGGACTTGGCATCTCAACATTCATTCCTTATAGTAAGTCACGGGGTAGGAGAATTGCGCATTCCATATTAAATAATAGTGTTTGGAAACAGGGTGTACTTGGGTTTTTCATGGGCAAAATGAATGATAGTGGCTGTCTGTTCGCAAATGGGCCAGCAACCCAACAGACTTGTGTTCTGATGTTGGCTGATAAGCTCAGTGAGTGGCCCAGGTGTTTTCTTTTAAATCCACCCACAGGTTTTCTCAGCTGTGTCCTTTATGTAAACTCCCCACCCTAGAACGACCACATGAATGAGGTCAGCATTTTTTCCTTGGTGGAGAAATGTAAAGTATTACATAAATGAACGAAATCTCAAAAGTAACGTGGCATAGAAATGCATGCAGATTTGATGAGACAGCCATCTAGACCGAAACAGATGTTTCAGCTACACAGCAACATGATGGTGTAGAGCGTAACTTAGTCAAAGTCGGTGTAAATTATGATAATTTATTGATGTTGTGCCAACAGAGAGCAAAGACAAATATACTGCCTTACAATTGATCAATTATACTCATTCACATTACAGCATTGTTTTTGTCTTTACCCATCATTTGTGCAAAGGCTGCTGACAAGTGGGCGGCCACTGACAATATGACCAAATCTATTTATGATATGTCAGCACCTAGGATCCTACAGTATAGGAAATTCTGAAATGACTTTTGAACATCGCCCGCTCAATCTTAGTCTGATCACAAACCTGTTGAAAATACGGATAGAAGTTGAGGAAACATACAAACAGTTCATCCCTGAGAGCACAAAAATATGGGATTGTAGAGCAACAGTTTAGACTCTCAGCCAATACTAAAGTTCCAGGAAAGTGTACAGTTAGCACCAAAATGCTACACCAGTTCACACAGCTTCAGTACAAAGAATATGTGACAAGGATTTGTCTGATAAATATCAACTGTAGGAAACAAAGACAGATAAACTTACAGATTACAATAAAAATATGATGAGAAATGCATTATCTTGATATGCTCAGTAATCCCAGACAGTTGACAAAATAATAAGTTATACATTTTGTAAAACATTTACTACATTAAATGGCAGATTTTTTTGAAATTTTGAACTTAATGAAACAGCCTGTAAACATTACACAATACAGAGATGTTTTATCAGTTGTTTGACACAAACTGGTAATAACTTGTGCAGGTAGTGAAGTAAATATGCTGCAAAGCCTTGAATATCTTTTGAAAGGGTTGCTTAGACCTAGTCTTTAAAGCCAACAAGGCCACTTATAAATACTGCTGAGATGGACAATTACAGATATTATGAAGGGTTTCCATTAGTGGCTGCAATTAAAGACCAAAAAGAAAATCTAACAAAATGTCTGTGGAACAAAGAGGTTAATGATTCAGATTAGGAACAAATTACAGATTAAGAAACAGAATATGGATTAATTTTTGTTACAGCCCTGGTGTGCATTGAATAAATTGCTCAAACTCAAACGATATATTATAGAGCTATGAAAAAAGAACACAGTACGTGTCAAGTAAGAAAAAAGCTATGCTAACAACATATAAAATAAATATTTTTGCCCTTTCAGCAAACAAGTTGTCCTCTTTTATAGTTGGTCTTGTGGTCTCTGTCACAGGCCAGAGTCTGCTTTAACTGCTGTGAGCTTGAGCCTCAGCAAATGGAGACAGATTTACTTGCCCCTCGTCCAGGCCTCTCTTCTTTTATGCAAAGCTCCCAACAGTATGGTTATATGCAAATCCCATAATTAAGTTTTTATACTGTTCCTAACATTGCTGTAACTGGTGCTTTTAAAACTAGGTCTGTTTGCCACCATTTAAAAAAAAGCTTCCCTGCTGGGACAAGGCACCCCAAAGAATAAGGATGTTTTAGAATTAAAATAATTACTATTAAAGCTATCCATTACATATGCTTACTGAATATAAAGGTTAATATTATGATAACCCTTTCTCCATTAAAAAATAAAATTAAATAAATTAATTTGTACTGTACAATGTATACTGTAATGAATAATCAACTTAGCAACTTCAAGAAATCTAAAGCAAGATGTAACCAGAATGAAAGGTAGAAACTTAGGGGGATAAATACTGAATACTGAAGACAACAGAGGAGACAAGAAACATAAGACCCCTAGCCTGATCCCTGGTGGTGACTGGGTAATTTCTACCAGAATACTGATGGTCAATAAAGTGCATCGCTAAAAGAACATAACTGAACCTATTGTAAAGAATATTACAAAGCTAAAGAGCCTGTAAGGTAAATGCATTTTCTAATTAATATGCAGATAAATTGTTTGGTAGAGATGTCCACAACTAAACCCCTAAAAAAAACTCTTATTGAAACTCAAAATTAGCTACTGTATGAAATTTAAATTTGTTCAAAAACAAACTCATAAATTAAAGGAAAGGGACTGGTACATGCACTCATAATGTTCCAACCACCCGCCAGTAAACCTAGCAAAAATTCCCAGTGAATTTAATCAATTACGTCTTTACTGCCTTCTCAAAACTATGGTTATAATACTTTTACTCAGACATCACCTAGTAAGGTGCCACCTACAAAAGCCACATTTTCATAGCTTTTAAAATATGGCCTCTTCCTATCACCATTACAGGACAGTTTCATTATTTTATCAGTTCGAGTGAAGATCATTAGGTGAGGGGATAAAGGAATATCATCACTGAGTCAACATCAACATAACAGAATGCATCTTCTTGAAGTAAAATTATGTTTGGAAGCAGTGGGAGCAATATAATACTTAATATTTCACAAATGTAACATATAACTTGATACCTTCCCATTTGGCTTTTGGTAGTCAAGCATGCTGTATAACTCAGCCGACTTTGTTGTCGAGCTAGCTGTGTTTCCCTTTAAAAATCTAGCTTAAGTTAATTATTTCGGACTCAGTTGCGATTTTTCAAATCACCAAAAATGGATTCTTCAGTGGATACACTCTGATTGCTGAAAAGGATGTTCTTATTAAAAAAAACACTCCCCACTGTAGCTGTGACCTCCTGTCCTGGAAGTGATGCAGATGATATGCAGTCGTGAGGGGATGATGGGAATCCTGTGGAGGTCTATGAGGGCGCGCTGAAGAATGATATTAAGTGATATTAAGTCACATTAAGTCACTTTTTTGAATTTCTTCCTCCAGGTTTGTTGTTCAGTTGATGTGTTTGTGGTCAGTAAAGTGAAAATTTTCCATAGCATGTAGTGCATGTTTCCAGGAGCCTCTAAGACATGATGCCCTTGCTCCACACTCCTCACTTTGTTCAGATGAAATTATTGGTGATCTGGCGCTGGTGTTCAAACAAGTCTTCAATCTCAGCACTGTAGGCATCTCCTGTGCACAGGAAAATCAAATAAACAAATTCGTTCAAGAAGTGAAAAATATGATTACTGTATTTTTAAGGGGGCTTGGATTTGTTTACTGTGTGGATCATACCTGTATGACAGCCAAACATGAAGACTCTGTGGCCATCATATCTGCACCTACATCGCATTACATTATTCAGGAAATCTGACTCAGCCATGTCCAGCGTTGGATTAACCTCCACCTTTAGTGAAACACAGGCCAAGAGAATTTCAAAGGCATAAATGAATGTACATACAGCACAAATATTTTGCAAGTGGACGATACCAAAATATTAAAATACTGTAACACTGTGAACCAACAAAGAAAATTACTATATTAAATAAAATAATGGTTAAATACTGCATATTAGGTTATATTAAAATACTATGCCCTTATATTGTCACTTTTAAAACTATCTCCAAAATTTCAATGATTTAAAATTATTTGGAATAATGTATTGTTACATAAAGCACATCAAATGTTATGTTTCTGGAGATTATGGTATGCACTGAAGGCCAATAAACTGTAAAGAGTAAAAAAAATACAATTTACAGTTTAATCCTTTTACATCATAAAGTTTTTTTTATAATAAATAGTTGTTTTTTTTTTGCGTAGACTTTTCATAACAGCTCATGTAAAAACACCAACACCCATTTAATGGGTGTTTGGTACTGGACACAAGAAAAAGAATAATAGAATAGATGAAGTTTTTAGTATAGTGATCTGGTCTGGCTTTGCAATGGAATGTGTTTCTTACTAAATAAAAGGGCCTTTAAAAGCAGAGGAAATTCCTCTGTGCCTAATTAACCATGACTAATAGACTGTTTTCTACCCAATAGGTAATTTTTTTTGGTATGTAGCTAAAAAAATATTTGGAGGAAAAAGGCCAGTGATTTTCCTGGAGATTGGAGTATGAATCACCTGCATTCTCTCTAAACTCTTTTAAGCCCACAGTGTACAGCCACAGCAGATGTGATCATAGTGTCTTGGTTTGGATTGGCTGGTATCGGCATAGACGCATGTGATCAAATGGGTTCCCTGACCTTTGAGCATCACCACAACATTGTGCTTTGCCACAAATAGCTACAGCATGATGGCTGTTTGTAATTAGTGTCTGGAACACAGCTAAAATATATGCGCTCTATCATGAAGCCATTCAGAGTAAATAAATCTTAAAAATGGTTAAGGCACATAGGTACACTGTAATTAAAATATAGCTCCCCATTAACCCATCTTTTCCAGCTGTGGGATGCCTAAAAAAGCTGGGTCCAAGGTGGCTCTTAGAGATGCTACAGTGCATAAAGAGGCCTGCTAGGGGTAAAACAGACCTAAGCTAGGAACTGCTTCCTTTGATGGTGATGCCCACAATGATTTGCATGATTAACATGTAACAGAGTTAATCACAGAGAGAAAGTGTTTAAAATCTCCTGCCTTTACACCACGAGGGGAAGTCTATTCTTTAACAGTATCATCAACACAGGATCTTATTTCTGGAGTTCTGGAGAAACACTCATTTTTTCTCAGAACAGTTCAAATGCCACGCTAGTTCATTAGAGGAACAGCTCAGTCAGAGAAGCAAGACTGCACTGGTTCAGAAATGTGCAGAGGAGAGATGAGGAGTATTTTGGGCGAAGGATGTTGAGGATGGAACTGCCAGGTAAGAGGAGAAAATGATGACCAAACCTCCTCGGTTTATGGTTTGTTAAGTGGTGAGGTTTGATGGAAGATCAAGAGGACAGGAAAAACTGAAGACAGATGACCTACTGTGGAGACCACTAACCAGAGCAGCCGAAAGAAGAACAGCAAGAAAAGAACTAAAGAACAACAAGAATGCCTTCAAGCAGTAGTGCAGATATACAACATGTTAAGGTGTGCCCTACCCCAAACACAGAGAGCCACCCTGGGTTAGAAGAGCGATACCCAAATTAGCCAGAGGCTGTCAAACCCGAATTACTGAATAATAAAACCAGTGGAACTGAATGAGATAATACAGATGGGAAATAAAGGAAAATAAAGGAAAGCCTTAAAATGGATGGAAACAAAAGCTGGCAGGAGAGACAGACTGCCAGGCTATTAAGAGGGCCAAGAAACTCAAATAAGTCTCTCAACACAATGAAAAGGGGACTTCAATCACAATTGTGAGTGTGTGTGTGTGTGTGTGTGTGTGTGTGTGTGTGTGTGTGTGTGTGTTTGTGTGTATGTGTGTATGTGTGTGTGTGTGCGCGCTTCAGTACTCCCCCTCTTCCCTTTTCTCTTTCATGCTTTTTTTCTTTCTTTCTTTTTTTTTTTCTCTTTTCTACTTCTCACTCTGAGATGTAAGACTCGAGGGGAAAAACTGGATAGGTAAACTCGAAAGGGGAAGTGCAACACCAGAAAAGCAACACAAACACAACAAGTTCTCAAGAGTTTAATTCTGGCACCTACTCTCAGAGAGAGAGAATGGAGACCCGAGAGTAAACTCAAGGGACTTTACCAAATTACTGGCAAAAGTCATAAAATGACCCAGCAATGAAGATCTAGTTCATTGACCTTACATATGGGGCAAGTGAATTATCATTATCGTGCCTCACTCACTGGTCTCCCTAAAGCTGTCTGCTTCCCACTGGCGGCCAGGTGGGAATGAGTTCTTACATTACAGTAGTATAGTGTAATTTAATATACTAATCAGCAATAGCTTTACACTCGCCTGCCTAAAGTTGTTAGGTCCTTTGTATGCCACCAAAACATATCTGATCCTTTAAATCAGGGGTTACACACTTCTGAAGGTGTGTTGTGTTGTCTGGCACGAAGACATTAGCAGCAAAGTCTTTGAGTGCTTTAAGTTTGTGCACCACATTTCACAGGTGCTTGAATGGATTGAGATCTATTGAATCTAGAGGCCAAATCAACACCTGGAACTCTTTGTCATGTTCATCAAACCATTTGTTGTACAATCGTTGCAGTTTGACAGGGTGCAATGTCCTGCAGAAAAAAAGCCACCGCCATTAGTGGTTACTGCTAAGGGGCTTACTTGACCTGCAGCGATGATTAGATACAACCTGAGTGGCCTTTCAAAGCTTTCCAGCAGGACACTGCCCAGGGGATCACACTGCCACTAAACCATGATCCAGTTCTGATGCTCACAGGCCCATTGTAGTCACTTTTGGCCATGGACAGGTCTTGGCATGGGTACTCTGTACAGTCTGCACTGTGCAATCATTGGCAGAATTTATATTTTCAGCAATTTGTGCTATAGCACCTCTTCTGTGGGATTGGAACAAATGGGCTAGCAGTTGCTTCCCCCATGAATGAATGATTTTTGCATTTCAGTGACCCTGTTTCTGGTTAGCTAGTTGTCCACCTCTGGAAGGCACTGATGACTGCATGCTGGGACCACTTTTCAAGAGCTGCTGTTCTGGAGCTGCGTTGACCCACTTGCATAGACGTTACAGTTTTATCCCTGTCAACTCAGATCTTTGTTTGCCCTTTTTTCTCACTTCAAACACAACAATTTCAAGAACTTATAGTTCACTTTCTGCTGCATATATTCCACTCATTGACTGACGCCATTATAAAGAGAGAATTAAGTTACTCTCTTCATCCGTCACTGGATGCACTTAATTGGTTTAAGTATTACAGAAGCATACCTGGAATACATAATCCCCTGGCCTGACATCCGTGATATCAACCCACTGGCAGTCAATATCATGACGATATGTGTCCCAGCAACCCACAGAGATTCCTTGATCTCCATAGTTGTAACATGAAAAACGTTTATGAAGTCCTAAAAAATAAGGGAAAAAGAAAATGTGATAAAGAAAAAGTTCATACTGGCAGATGTCTAATGCTAAATACCTTAACACATGTTTTCTCCGTTTTCTTTTATTTGAGACAAATTCCAAACCACTATTTACCTTCAGGACAGTAAGTGTCCTCTAGACAGAAGCTGGCCTTGTGTCCCTCAGCCACTCTGGTTCCATTCAGCGTTAGAAGGTCATAGTGTGTGAATACTTCAATGCTGTGGTAGTGCCTATGAATGCATAATAAAATCAATATTTGTAATGTTTGTTTACTGTACAGTGATATTTCTTGCAAGGAATCTTGAGCTCTTGGAAGTCCATGAGTTCATTTACCTTGAATTCTTTAAATTGCATTTAAAATTTGAAGCAGTCACGACTCCGTTCGGCCTTAGGATTACTAACAATATATTTGAACTTCAATAGATATAGAGTTTAAGAGATATTTGGAAACACCTTAGCTTGCAGTTTAGTGAGGTTGGGTTGTGAATGAGCAGTGAACAGTGAGTTACTATAGCATGTTATTAAATGACCTCACTGCTTCAGCATGAAGGTGTTGGCTGCCACAGTAACAGCCCTTACAGAAAGCTGTTGATGCCCTAGCGGGGTCATGTTTGCAATGTTGTTTACTTAGGTCTGAATAACCTGCTTTGAAATGCATACTTTGGTGTTGTTGATTTAAGGGATTAATGAAGAAAGTACAGGACATGACTATCCAGAGCCCCCACATTCTCCAAAACAGCTCACCTAGTTCAAACTACATGAGTTGCAAAAAGTCTACAGTTTTGGCTAAACAATGAATTCACTATAAAAACAATGTAACTGAATTTCTAGGGCCTATAAAATATTTAAAATATATATATATATGTATATGCATATAAAATATAAAATATATATAAAAATATAAAATATATGCATATAAAATATATATATCTATATATATGCTTTTTCAACACCTTATGACAGTAAAAGTTGAGTAAAAACTCCATGTCACTGAAACAATCAAAGCAAATGGGCATTTAACTGGCCAGAGTGACTGAGTTTCAGCGATGTTAAGTAAAAAAAAAAAGTTAAGTAGTGAAAGCCCATTAACTTGGTTCAATGAGCAAGTCGTCTACTCCACAATGAGCACTTATATGGGGTTAGATGAATGAACAGAACCTAGCCTTGTTTAAGGTCAACTTTTATCAAAATAGAGTTCATGACATATAGAGGCCAAGCACAACATCACGTCAGATCCTCTAATTTAACATCAAAACTTGGGTCTGTCTCATTACTTAAAAAATCCATGAACTCATAACAAAAACAAAGGCATAAAGCCATTTTGTAGTAAGGGACCTTTTGTTGTGGCTGCTGTGACTTACCTGTGGCACTGGTGCCAGGTCCAGGACTCTCGTGTGGCACGGGGACGGAAGTCCGCCCTGCCCAAATTCATAATGCGGGAAGAGAATCGTAGTAGCCGCCGGTGACCATATGGCCAGTCCATGAGTCTGGCTGAGGAGGACAAGCAGTTCTCTTCATGAGCACATGTGAGCAAGTGCAGTGGACGATCTTCCAGATATGCTGTCTCCTGCACCAGCTGGGCATCTACTGCCAAGTCAGGAGCAGCTGCAATGAAGAGGAAAATGAACCAGGGTAATGGCAAAAGGACAATTTTCATGTAAAGACACTAAATACATTACACACTAGTTAGACATTCAATCAAAATGACTTTATTCCTCAAGGTACAATATAGTACAGAACCACTACAAATGCTTCGTAAGAGTTTGGCTTGTCTTTAGCTAACTATTTCATCTAAATATCCAGCACCCGGGGAGCACAACCTTCCAATCCTGGGTGCAACTCCCTAACCACTAGGCCACCACCTGCCTCCTATAGATTAATCTATAGATCATCTATGAGGGAACAGCAACACAAAGTTTACTCCCACTTGTTTTTTCTCCTTTAAATCAATGTTATTGGTTTATTAAATCATCTATGCAGGATCATCTGTGCTAAAACACTCACAACATTTCTACATATAACAACAAATCTGCAACTGAACTGATTACTTCAATTTAAGCAATCTGGATTTACTATCAGTTTACACTCACTCTCTGAACAGGTGACTCCTGCTGCTTTGGCTCCTCCTCCACGTGGGCAGTGAACATGGTTGTTACGACGGCATTGCTGGATAGACAGTTCAGTGCCCACACAGTGAGTCCCACTCAGCAGCACCTCCTGAGCATTTGGGTCTCCTTGCCAGTAATTTGTGTCCTGTAAACAGAAATGTACTCTTCTAGTTCTGTCAATAAAATCATTTACATTCTTTTCCATTTTTATATTTTCATTTCAGAAACAGCTCTATGCAACTGGCTTGGCTGTGATGACTTTAAGACTGAGTACATCCTAGTAAGAGAACTGAACATCAAAAAGAAAAGTTGATAATTGCAGCTTTTCATGCCTACTGACATCAGACAGACATTTGTTTAATGATATATATTTCTAAAACCCGTCCCAAATATACATTCTATGTGTTAAAATGCACTATTTACCAGTAAACCTATGTGCTCACTTGGCCCACCCATCTACCATGACAAAACAGCTACTGTATAAAGCTTACATGCTTAAAAGCACCCTTCCTTCAAAACATGCAGTAAGCATGCACACACAACGCACACCACACACAGGCTTAATTGATGCAGTGTTTAGAGAAAATAGAACAAGTGACACATTGAATGAATACTGGAAAGTGCTGCATTCTAAAACAGTGCCCTGTGTTAAGTGCAGTCTTACCTGATGGGCCCGTGCAGCAAAACCGTAGCCCAGCTGTCTGCACACTACCATGGCCTCATTAATGCCCCAGTTCTCACTGCACACCGCACCCCAGCGCTTCCTTCCCCCCACCTCCAGCAGTACTTCCACTCGGCCTTCTGCAGCTTCTCTACCTCCTGCTAATCGCACCTGAAACATACACACAAGTACAGATGAGTTTTTGAAAAATAAAGTATTTTGTTAAAGTTTTAGCACCCTTGGTCTACCCCATTGCTTTGGGCTAGACTTCTAACACTATGTTTGGCCAATATCTGTATTTAAATATAGACTACTCTGGAAAAGAGTTTCTGGTAGCTGCCAAAATATAAATGTAATGCAACACTCACAACAGTGAATCAATATCAATATAGTATAATCTGTTAAAACAAACACGTTGAAGAAAGAAATTTGCCATGTGTACTCAAAAGATTCCAGATGCCACGTCATACATTTGAGCATGCTCCCTGGATGATAACTCATTTTCACTTAGACAAAACAACAAAACGTATCATTTGACTGGGTTGCCCATATTCTGGCATAGGGCCATGTATACAGGCATCATGCATTAACACCAAATATGTATTAAGGTGCAAAGGTAACTATGGATGTGATGCCATCTTAATCATTTGAGCTTTGGACAGGTCAAGCATTTTTCAGTACATCTGTTAACACTCTAGAGGAAAACTAAAGGCAATACAAGAACATAAAGAAATAACATATAAAATGTAGAAAATAAAGGTTTGGTTTAACAGAACAGCAACTGCCTATAATTCAATTAAAAAAATATTCAGTATATTTTTACCGTAGTCTCCACTCCTGTCTTGGGAACATTACATTTGACAGAGGCATCTTGGGTGTGTTTGAATGTCCATGGCTGGACTTCTTTGAAGAAGCAGTCCAAGACAGTGCGTTCTGTTCCTGTACACTGAACAGAGTTCATGTGGATTGGACCTGTTCCTGTAAAGTATTAGACGATAAACATCATTAACTTTCTTTTTAATAAAAAATGACTAACAAGAAGAACTTTATATTCATAGTTAACATCATGTCTGTGCAGCTAATGAAACTCATGGAAAAGATTCCATTACTTTTTATATATAGTAAAACTTAATACAAAAGCACTGTATCTACAATCACGTGCAAACAGAAAGCCACAAGTCCAAAAATGTGAAAAAAAAAAAAAAATTGAAATGTAACAGCCAAAAGATGAAAATCAAAAATCATCAGTTTGTTTTCATCTGAATTTTTGCATGAAATGTGCTTGAGCCAGCTCAGTCGGTCTGTTGGCTCTGTGAAGATAAGGACTAAAACATTAGAAGTGCAGTCACACACTAGTTCTTACTTTGTTTGCATCTCAACAAGCAAAAACATGGACATCACTGGATTTCCATGGTGAAAATAAGCTGTAATCTCACTCGGGATGAGTATGAATAACACAAAAAGAAAGAGGCGATGTTGGACATATTCCATATCTTTCAATCTTGCTGAGGCAATTCTGAGGAAAGGCTGTTTGAAGCTTGGGGAAGTGGCTGTGGACAAAACGTGGTTGTGTTAAATTGCAGTGCGGTGTGTTTTGTTAAACTCTACAAGTCATCAAAAGGCCATTTTCGACTCAGCCACTGAAATCTTTACCAACTGTTTAGTTATTGGGACAAACATGATTACCACACTATCCAAAGGAAGACCTGCCCAGGGCCCAGTTTTGCCAGTAGTCTGGGAAACCATTTGACCATTAAAGAAATCACATGAGATTGGTTTTAGCTTTGAGGGTTCATGTGAATGTATACCTCCTGAGAAAATTACATATAAGGACAGAAATATACTACTGGTTAGAAGAGGAAATAGAAACTAGTCTATTGTCCCTGTAATTTTGGCAAATGATGATGTGATCTAGAAAAGTAACAGATATGTAATCTAATCTCAGTTTCCTCTCATCACATCTGAGAATCACCTTTTAAATGGTAAAGAAAAGTGAAAAAGAAAAAATGGCATTCATGGGGATTCATAGCATTTAAAAAGGAGAAAATGGAAGTGTACTGAAACCATATATTAAATGGCACTACAAATGCCAACGGAAAGGGTGTGGCTTTGTGGACCTATTGCACTCAGCAGTTTCACAAAATGGTTTCTAAAAATTGACTTTTCCATCTTTAAAATAAAAAAAAAACGTATAAATTCACATTGATAGTATTTTTCTTTCATTAAATTACTATGTAAGACCTGTCTTTCTGAGCCAAGCGAAAAAGATAGAAAAACAAGGATACAAGTAGGCCTAACATAATGTGGAATACATGTCCCACAGGCCAGGATCCACTCATATTAAAATGTATTTCTGGGTTGCATGGGCACACATTAACCGCTTTACATTATTTAAGAGTAAATGAGGTTAGAGAGGCCAGTGTCTCAATGATCTCACTGATGTATGATCTAGTCTCCTATCATGATAACTCATCCAAAGGTTCCAACTCTCATCCTGCTCTAAGTTCTAACTTTGGGGGAGCTTTTTTTTAGACCACGCTGCTTTTTGAAATGTGTAGTTCTATGACTCAATTATTATGTGCATATCATGCACACATCAGATGACAAATAACCTGTTATGCTTCAGTAAGTTAGACAAGAATTTGGTTGTTTTAAAACATGTATGCTTCAGAGCGCATGTCTATACAGACACTCTCGCCCTGACCATTTGGATTTCGAAAGCCTACTTTTCCATCTGGTGACCACAGCCTTGTCCCTGGATCTCTGCTTGTCAGATTACTGTTGTGTCAGACTGTCTTGTTCTATCCTCTCAATGCTAAATTATGCCCTGTTTTCTCTTCTGTATATGTTTTTTGTAGCCTCAGCTGCACTTGGTAAATTATACATGCTATAAATTGCCTAAAGAGTACTATGGTAAAATTTAAGAATGGAAATTGTTTTGATCCCCAGGCTTAAGAAAAGCTAGAGTGCTTAAATCTTAAGAAGGTGGAAACCCAAGCATAGCTGTGCCAACCAGTCCTGCACTTAACTACAGACAGACAATGATGGATGTTTTTATGATAGAAACATGGCATGTATCATTTTGGAGAATAAATAAAAAGGCCACAGTATGTACATCACTGATTGTCCATTAGCTGTGACAGACAGCCACACAGCCATGCTGGTTGTCATGACTACAGAAATCAAGCCAGCTTCTCACCTAATAAAACTATTTTACTTTTAAATAAAAACCCAGTACACTTTGTAAGTTTTTTTGGCCATGGCAGAACCTGATAGACCTCATTAAGTTTCTGTCATCACTTCTCATTTGTTGAGCAGCAATGCCACCCCTTACAAACAGAACTAATCCTGGTCACAACTGACTGGGTCACGGACTAAAGTATACCTGCATGTTGTGATGTGTGCAGTCTCATTAATATAGACTAAAGCTAATCCTCTTCAAAAATTGAAACTCAGTTTCACAGCATTGCTGCTGTACACCAGATCTTTCAAACTTGCTGCAGGAAATAGTGAAGAAAACCATCTATTATTGTTAAAATCATAAACCGTGTCAAGATAACATATTCTGAGTTTATTATGGCCATCAATAATTCTTTGGAACTGAACAACTAAATGTTTCATGAAAGAGTGACACGCCAGCATTTGTCAGGAGAACCCAAGGTCCAGTTCCAGGAATCTCAGGATATCAGGTATCCATGACATACATTGTAATACTAATACAAGATTTTTAAAGTGTTTTTTTTTTTTGATGTAGCAATTCTGATTTATTATTGTTTGTGTCTGTTGCTACACAGGCTTTGTTCATACAGCAGGCCAAATCACATTTAAATATGATTTTTAGATATGAGTGTTCACAAATTCAACTGAACAAATTTAATTTCCATGGTCAGGCATCTGCTTGCATGTGCACAATGCTTTCCATAGTAATCACAAGGGCAATTTTCCTGACTAGTAGTGTCAGGGAAAAGAGCAAAACAGCATCCGTCATATTTATGAGCTTTAATCGTGAAGTATAACTGGCCCTAAAGACTGTAACTAGGTAACAGGACAGTGCAATATCTCACAAGAGAATCTAAAATTCGCATCTAAAATGACCAAAAAAAAGGGACAGTAAATGTAGTAGGAGTCAGGTGACCTGTAAGACAGACCATTTTCAAATCTTTACTTAATGTTAAGGAACATTACAGCATGCAGTGTCTGGACAAACTTATTATTTTACCTACAATGTAAGATGTGCAAATCCAATTTTAAGTTGAAGGGGAATGAAAATGTAAAAGTGCATGACCAAACTTCAGCTGCATGTACAAAATCATGACCTGGGGTGTTTTGTAAAAATGACTTCAAGTATTATAAGATTTAATATGTTATTTCCCTCCCCATGCTGCTTAATGTACTATTTTTCTCCTTTCTGTAAAAAAAACACATAATCTCACCTTGGCCCATGTATGCTCCAGTAAGAGCTTCTTTAGCAGAACCAAAGCCCAGTTCTCTGCACACCACACTGGCAGAGATGCGATCCCAAAGGTGGTCAACTATGGTTCCCCACTTTCCTTCACGTAGCACTTCAACCCTGCCCTCTCCTAGACGAGGTCCTGCCTTTAGACGCACTGCAAGCTACGAGAAGAGTAACACATCACACATGATGAGCGAAAGTTTTACATTTGACTTTCATTCTGTCATGGATGAACACAAGTGGCTTATTTTAAACCAGCATGTGAT
Source organism: Hepsetus odoe (assembly GCA_017165825.1). Lineage (NCBI taxonomy): Eukaryota > Metazoa > Chordata > Actinopteri > Characiformes > Hepsetidae > Hepsetus > Hepsetus odoe. The sequence continues at coordinate 18,624,339 of CM029367.1, read as the reverse complement.
TCTGTACTTTTGTTTTAAAGAATACATTTTCTGTTTGAAAAGGCTCTTTGGCTGTGCTTTATTTGAATTAAGAAAAAATTAACCTTTACATTTTTTGGGTTTGGAGCTTGAGGCTTGCCCGAGGACATGCGTGAGAACTGGGGTCCTGGGACACAGCGAGCTACTGCATGGCGACCATTCCTACAGGGTGTAGAGCTGCGGGGGATGGACAGCTGGGCATGGCACTCTGCCAGATTGGACTCTATACCTAGACAATGTACCTTTTCAACCCAGAAACTCTTCTTTCTGGCCATGTAACTCAATCTGTTGGGGACAATAAGGTAGAGCAGAAAGTAAATGACACGACGCATTAAATATTACATTTCCATTTCCTTTCATCAAGTTAAGCTGGTTAACTTAGCCATATCAACATAAACTGCAACAAGTAATACCTGGTAGATTGGTCCTTTACTTTTTCATCCCATATTTTTCTAAAAGAGGAAGAAATACAGGGCATTATAAAAAAAATCATTTCTTAAAGCAAATCATTGCACACAGTCAAACAAAAGTATTTTTGAAAGCACCATCAGCCAATGAGATAAACTTTCCAAGTAAGTTCTAGAGAACATGTGGTTTTGTGGCAAATGTGCAGTTACAGTAGGAGCTTATTGTTCCCACCTCTAAAGTCAGTTCCAGTTACACTCTTTCATACGAGATATTTTGGTACACATGGAATGTCCTGCGTTTGCATGCCGGGGTTTGCGAATGTGTGAGTTGTTCACGAGTGCAAATAGTAAAATCTGCGGCTTCATAGAGTGACTGTCTGTGCCACCACAGACAATACTTAGAAACACATGCTGTGTTTTTATGGCAAGTTTCAGTTGAATTTCAAGTTGCACTGCCTCCAGTTCTGTACATGAAGTACAGAAGAAAGTTGCATGTGAACTTTTTGAGATGGCCAAGAAAACAAAATAACTTATCATTACTTGCATTACCTGAACTAATAAACAGAAAATTCAGTTGCAAAGATGGGAGTTACTCACTAAGAAATGAATCTAAGCAAAACATCCACACACACACACACACACAAACACACACAAACACACACACACACACACACACACACACACACACACACACACACACACACACACACACACACACACACACACAAACACACGCACACACACACACACACACACACATACAGCAACTTCAACAGCTCCTTGGATCAGAGAATGCTTTCAAAAATGTTGATTCGAAAAACAGACATTTCCGGAAGCATGAGTGCTGGCATTCTGAAATGGGCGAGACGAGCTTGCCCACAAAACAAACTGACCTTTTCAGAACTCCGGCTGACCAGGATCACAGCAGTGATCAAAAACAGTACAAAGAGAGAGAGGCTCTTCAAAGAGCATCCACTGCACTCTTTATACAATAAGTCTTCATTATCATGATCATGATGATGATCATCATCATCATCATCATCATCCGTTCCAAGCAAATATCCTTGACACAAACTTTAAAATGGTGTTTTAAATACATAGGGTCCGTTGTGCTCTGTGATTACCTTTTGAAGACTCAGAAGATTGTTATTTTTTCTTGTGTAGTCTGTGCCTCCCTGGCCTTTTCTAGATGATAAACTACAGTGTTGAATAAGTTGTTTTGATGCAGCTTAAAAGAGGAGCTCAATGGCTAATGCTCACAGTTGTAGTCACTACAGAGGCCCAGAGTGCAGCTGTACTACAGTCCTTGTGGTTGATGAAAAAAAAAAAAGTTATTCTGAGTTCAGTACTTGCTCTGTGGGGTTTTCAGTTTAATTAGCCCTATAAAATATTTTAGATGTTTCCACAGCTCTGTACTAACATGTCATTTTCAGTGTCTAGACACAGATAAATCTAAGCTCCCTCAGATTTCATACCAGATCCAGTTTTTGTAACTGTCTGTAAACCCAGCCAAGTGAATCCATTTCAGCTGGAAATGAACAGAAGACTGTCTCCAATATGCAAAATATATCCTCTTTGTTCACTTAGCTGCAAATCGAAAACCTCAACACAACTGAGGACAATGTGGAAGCTGGACATAGTAGTGGTCTGTTTTTAATTTGTCCTAACAGTCTCTGGCATGAAAATACCCACCTGCTCATGTAATTAGTCTCTGCGTTCCACCCTCAGTTTACTACTAAACCAGCGAAGCTTAATGACAGAGAGGGCTGGTCTGTTTTGACACAACAATCATGCTACTGTTTTAAGCATCATTCTACACACATATTCTCTCTTCACTGGATCTGGATCCTGACAGGGTGTTTCATCTTTTGCTGTGCATATAAAGCGAGAGTACAGTTTGAGAGATATGTTTTGATCCTTTTGTTAAGTACAGTTTGTAGAGCACTTTACAGATCTACAAGGATATTGTATTGCTTTACGGTGTCATTATACAAAAATATATAAGCATATCTGTCACGGTAGGTGGCGCTCTGCTCTAACTGAGTACACCTGTGCTCATGAGGCATGTGCATTAAAGTGAACTAAATTTTTTTTTCTTCTCTCATAAAGTTTCCAAATAGGAGATTTGAGTTTTTGTTCAGACAGTGACCATATAGAATACTCTCAGTCACTTTGTCTGTTAGCTGCTAGGGAACAGGTTTGCACCAAAAGGGCTAGGCTTTTTAAGCCTCCTATAGTTATGTAATTGTTGCCTCGACATGCTCAGCATTATACAATTTGCTGATTGTAGTCTTCTGCTTCCCCAGGTGACACTTACTTTACCTGAAAAACAACATTTAGGGGTATGTTTAAGCTCCTGGGCTCAAAACCAAATTGAAGTTTGATTGAGTTGGTGCTAACTTTCTCGTGAGAAAAGAAAACATAAATCTGCCTAGAGGATTTTTCTCATTTTTAATTCAAATGGCTATATTTCAGTAAAAATTACAGTTATAATGTATGTACATCCATCTGATTTGCATCCAGTGTCAATCTCAGCTGCTCTAATAAGGCTGATGAGGACTTTTTTTGAAAGGCTGAGGGACACTTTGTGAAGTTAAAAAAAAGTTCACCAACAGCATAATCAAACCAAGCCCTAGTCTAAGTCTTCAAATCTCCCTGGTGACACACAGTGGCTGCTGCTGACACAGCAGTCCATACAATGCAGCTGTAATTGAACACCCGAGTCCCCCCTCACGCAAGAACTTTAGAAATCCTCAGCTCCTTAACACGTAATTACAGCATCTTCACTGCGCATCCAGCAAAAACAGTGATAGGGGTGGAGCAGCTGAGACTTTCTAAGACGCTGAGTGGGCGAATGAAACATTCGTCATGTCTGCTTTAGACTGGAACTATGCGGAGTGTCCCAGCAGGCACGTACAACATGGTGAGGTCAGGTACTGGCTGGGTTTGCTGCCTAGGTCGGAGAGCCAAACTGAGATTGCCCGGAAGTGAAAAAGTGAAAGTGACTATTTGTCATTGTGAAACACAGCAAAGCAGCTATTTAAAGCAATGGCGAGCAATGACGGGGACAGTAACTTGCATAAGGGTACCACAGGGCAACCTATTGGTCTGGGATTCAAACACATGACCTTCCAATCCTGGGGCCTAGTCACTAACCACTGGGTCACTGTGAAACACCGCCTTTGACCCAAAGGTGTCAAACTTTTGTTTTGAAGGGCTAGAGACTTGCGGATATTAGTGTTTCTCCTCTTCCCTCACTCTCATCTACTAATTCACTACTAAAATGTTAGAAGGTGTCTATCTGACATTAAGGATAATATTCAATCAAGAAAACAAATGACCTTAAATCAATTTAACCACTTCATCCCAAACAGAAAAGCTCACTACTCAATACAACTGATCAGTTTATCAGAAAATCACAAAAATGTATTGATCACAAGGGAACTTGCTTATATTACAATAGGCTGACAAAGCCACCCATAAACCCATAGAACAGTATTAAATCAGAACAACTTTTATCTCTATTTTATACCAAATTCACTGTGGTTAAATGTTGTTACGGTATGCTCCTATTTATTGTCTATTTATGGCAGCAGTGACCTGGTGGTGAGGGACTAGTCCCCCAGATTGGAAGAGCGTGGATTCTAATCCCTTACCACTAGGTTGCCCTAAGGTACACTTGAGAAAGGTACCATCTCCATCACTGCTCCCCGGATGCTTTCAGTAGCTGGCCCCTGCAGCACGTTTGTTTGTTTGTGTGTGGGTAAAATGTAGAGGTGTAATTTCATTGAGGTTCACTGTGTGCTGTGCTGTGTTTCACAATGACAAGAATAGTCGTTTCCACTTTCAGTTTCACTTAAGAAATTAATTTCCTACAATTCCTTCAATTTCTTACATAGACAAAAAATGTCGAAAGAGTGGAAAGAATGACAATGGAAAGAATTACACCGTCTTCTAGTTTTTAGTAGTCTATTTCCAAACAACCACTGAGGACAAAAGTGGTTAAAAAGTGAAACCACAGAAACATACCGTTAGACGTGGTAGCTTTATAATCAAGAAAAGGCCATGTCTGCCAAAATGATCATAGCAGACTCAGATCGTCCAGTTAAATGCTTGTCCAGTGCAAAGTGCAGTAAGAGGGTTTGTTCAAAAATGCCTCTCAGCCACAAAGCCTTCATAAGCCCAGGAAAAGAATATGAGGAAAAGCAACAAACCAATTACTTCAAACAAATATCTAGTGCAGCAGAAACTTTTAATTTTTGTTACATTTTTTCAATAGCCTAAAGTCCCTTCCTTTAATTGCTGATTAAGTGCTAAATAGTTCGCCACAGCTGTTTAATTTTCCAAATGCATCAGACAGACGCTGTTAAAATCCTGCTCAAAGACACTTTGAGATTAGGCAATCTTCAACTTTTAGTGAGAGAGTAAGGGAAAGGACCTACTCTGCTGCACTTCTATCCTATATTTATGTTCTACAAAAAGCATCATTTTAAAGCACTAAAAATATATTTCCTGGCCATGTGGTGCTGTGAGAGGGTTCTGGGGCGACCGCAGTCCCACAGATTGCCACACAAGCTTTCACATATGCACACACACACACACACACACACACATATATATATATATGCATTTGGGAGGACCCCAGTGTACTCTGAGACGAGTCTAAAGATGCCTTCCATGCCTCTTACACACTTTTCAACCAAATCTGACCTAACGCTCAAACTTAACACTGATTTAACACCCAGAAAGAGAGCCCAAACACAGCTTTTCAATTGAAACTTCTATCAAAAAAGAAAAACAAGTAAGATGAAGAAGGGTTGGCTGAAATCATGGCATACACGTACATCTGACTCTGCTTTAAACTTTTAACCTCTTTAGAAATAAAAGTGAGAACCAGCAGTAACATTTCTACATGAAACAATGAATGTGTAGCAGACAGTTTTCTCGAATGGCTCATGATACAAGTATGTCAAATAACCTAATCTGAAATATTCACACCGGAGGGATCACAATGAAGAATTACTGAATAATGATATGTAAAAAGCATCTGACGTTTTCTAATGATTTGATATGAAAATGCTGACATGCTAAAGCTAACAGGCCTACATCAATTTCCTGCTGACAGAATCACCTGCAGCCACAGCACCACCACGCTGTCATTAACATTTCCTAAAGCAACAAGACTGCTCAGCAGTAGAAGCTACATCACATTCATTACACTGACACTGTGTGTGGCTGAGAATTCTGCCAGTCATTGAAAATATTTGAGGAATTCAAAATGAAACAGATTTTATGGCTGGAGTCAAGAGACCAGCTCTCTAAGAATATTCTCAATATGTACAATACATTATTTAACCCTGATGTTCAAATGCTCTGCAGAGTCCACTTCTGTTCCTTTCAATGTTGGTTTTAACAGGAAATTAGATTTTTAAACAACTGCATGTATGTTAATTTTTCTTCATCAAATTTCATTGTGTTCAAAATATACTGAAATGTTATGATTTCACAAGGTCTGTGGTGACTGTCGCCAAACCCTGAACACAGAAGAGGGAGGCAAATGTGGACTTGTGAAGGAGAGTCATACAGAAGGCCTACAATAAAACCATTAGTACAACAAACTGATGCTGTCAGCACTTAAAGACTTTTTGTGGTTTCAGACTGCAGCCGCTCTGCAAGAACAATCAACAGGAATATTAGGCCTTTTAACAGAAACCTAAAGGCTTAAGCCAGACATTTCATCTCCAGAATTGGCCGTGCAGATACCATCAGTAAATGTGCAGAGATCTTTTAAACATTGCCTGAGAACTCAGGCTTGTAAGAGGTGCCCGGAGGGAGGAGATAAGCCAAACAAAAGATTTGCTCAAGCAAACAGAGAAGGTGACTTCAGACCATACTGTACTGAATATGTGATAACAGACAATCCATTATGAGGCTTAAGCTTTCGTCTTTTCTGAATTTCATTTGATATTCTCACATATAAAGGATTCCTGGGAACACTATTCTGCAGAATGTATATAAAAAAAAAATGTTATCGTGGTTCAGTGAAATGAACTTAACATTTAACATAACAAATAAAATGAACATTTCAATTAGGAATGGTGTACAGTGGTATTTGGGAAAAGCAGGACCTACTTGTAGGTGTTCATGTTGGGTTGTGCTGCATCAGGGAATCCCAGCATGCCACACACCACTCTGCTGCTATTTAGACTCCAGCCTTTATCACACACCTGCCTCCATCTCCCAGCATGCTTTACCTCTACGACACCCTCTGTCACCAGCACACGCTTCTTGGTAACCATCAAAACTGGCCGAAGACGAACCTCTTCAATTCTTACTTTATTAGAAGACTGAAGAAAGAGAAAAAAAGAGAAAAAAAAAGCTTGGAAGCAGGATGACTCACTTTTAAAATGTTGTTAATGTGTTAATTCGGGAAGATGATTTGATGTGCAATTATTTCACAATGTGCATCATTTAAAGAAAATTCATACTCCACTGCAGTGATGGAGACTGAAAGTCTACAAATGATGGCTGAGCACATTCATTAACTTTCTGCCTAAATATGTCTGGAGGATGAAAATCAGAGTGGCTCTAATTCCAACTCTTGCATGTTCTGAAAATTATCCTTGCAGCAGAGGTCACAGGACTTGCAGGGACCTGCCTATACACCTTACTACTTACGGGATAATGGAACTGCTGTCTGGAAAACTGTTGTCTTGAGAATTCTTGTGGGTGTGCATTGCCATGCCAAGGAGATGGAGAACTTCGACTAGAGTAGATGTCCTGCCACCGGTTTGAGGTTGAAATATTGCTTCTTAAGGCAATGGCATGTCCTCTCCTGGACACTCCAGGATGTACTTGATCTAGTCTCCTCTCAGAACTACACACCACCCCCAGGTCCTCAGAGTGTTTGCAGTCATGGACCCCCCATCCATTTGATTTGCACTCTTTCAGAGATTTCTCTGAACCCTCACAGCGCACATTATCCATCCAAATGGGACCTGAAGCATGTAAGGAATATGCAGAAAAAGATGAGGAATTACCATTTACATCACCGCGACTGTCTAATCATTGAAATAACAATAATGATTATAATAAAAGAGTCTGGGCACATGATGTCATCCAGTGTTAAAAGAAAATGCAAAACATGTCTCGATAAAAAGACTTTAAAAGAAGGATTTAAGGAGGTTCTAATGAAGCCCTCTGAGTGCATGTACAGCATTTGCTAGATGGGCTGAATTTAGTTTTTGTTCAGATTTAATGACAGTGTCGTCTTGCCAAACAGCGTTTCACTTGCTTTAGTTTACTGGAGATCTTTATTGCTGCTTTCACTTTAAATGAGAGGGAAGGGCAGGTTGATGTAAAGAGCTTTCTTTACTTTTCTTTCCAGCAGTTTTGTTTTCATTCTGTTTAATATCTTTGTAAAGAAGATGAGAAAATGGTATTAATTAAATATAATATAATATATAAATATAATAATACATGTGTGTCTGTGTGACTGGACTCTTTCACTTATGCATTACTTATACATTAATTACTGTAGTATATGTACATATATATACTTTATATATATTTACTTACTATACGCATTATATATCTATTTTTCTGCTTTCTCGCTCTTGAATCACTTTAGCTAAATGATCTTTCTCTTATATATATATATATGTGTGTGTGTGTATAACTTATATATTTATGTATAAATGTTATGTATATATATATATATATATGTATGTATGTATATATATATATAAATGTATATATAAATGTATATATATATATAAATGTATATATATATATATATATATATATATATATATATATATATATATAATTCACTATATAGTGAATGATATAATGAATGGGTGCTCCACTCACCCTCTCCCTCTCCATACTTGGCACTGTGCGCCCACGTGAGCGCGCTCTGAAAGCCCAGTTCTCTACAGACCACATTGGCCAGTTTAATGTCCACTTCGTCGTCGCACACGGTTCCCCACGTGCTGTTGTGAAGGACCTCGACGCGTCCCTCGTTTTCTCTGCTTCCGATCCCCGCCAGGCGCACTTTGGCGGACCTGCCGCCCGCGCGGGGCAGCGCGTGCGCGCGCAGCAGGAGCGCAGCCAGACAGAGAGAGAGAGAAAGACCCAGCGCCATGCCTGCTCCAAGTGAAGCTCCTGAGGAGAGAAAGAGGACCACTGACGCTCAGCACACGTTCAGCCTAATTACAGCGACACTGCATGATTCAACAGACAACAAGTGTCTGTCTGGACTGCTGCCACTGGATGAGACTGTGCCCTGACACTCCTGGAAATAAAGGAGATCTTGGGACCTGGACTAGAGGAGATTGCCTAGAAGCTTTCAGAAGCATTTTACAAATGATAAAAGTGTAAAGAACATGTTCAAAGTCAAAGAACCTTAGGCTGGACACTTTTTTCAGTGGCAGCTTTTGTTTTTAAGAGTGCACTTCAAGAATATGTCAGTAAAACATTCTGAAAACCTTTTTTTTTTGCTCCCTCCAGACTACTGTGATCTTTTTGTGATGTCTGATTTTGTAATTCATGCCTGTGGATGTGATTTCAGACAGCAGTGACCGTTTGGCGAAATATTGCTAGGCGTTCACCTTTTATTATATTTGAAAAGGGCTGCCATCACCCTGGTAATGAGTCCTTACACTAGCAAAGAAAAAAGAAATGTGAGAAATGCGGAGAAAAAGAGAGGAAAAGCCCACAAACAAATTAAAAAAATGTAAAAAATCATGGAAGCGAAACCACAAAACCATAATGCATTTCACAGTATAATTAGGAGCACAAACATCTTCCTTCGTAAATGTCCCAACAAAGACGAAAACAGTAGCCAAAGGAGTGGAAACATGTTTTGCCAGCCAGGAAAAGAGCGACAGGTGCTGTAAGCGGCTCTAAAGGAGACAAGTGCCAGGCCACTAAACAAACAGGCTGAGTATTAATACCAGGAGCTTGGCCAAAATAACCGGAAACGTTGAGGAATGTGAAATAAAATGCATTCAGAAAGCAGTGGGAAAAAAATGCTGCTGCATTTGAGAGCTCTTGAATGAAAAAGAGCAAAGAAGTGAAGTTAGAGATACAGGTTCACTCACCTGACAGCTGCGAGTCACATCAGTCCCTGTTGAGGGGAAAGTGAGTGAAGGAAAGAGTGTAGCGCTGAGATGAGGTCCTCACTCACTCTGTCCCTTTCCTCCCTCCTCCCCACCTTCCTGCATCACTCTTTATCCCTCCCACCTCTGTCCCGCCATCTCACTACTCTTGTTCCAGGTCATTCCCTAGCTTTCAGCTTAAGGAATTCAAAGCACATATGGTTTACTGCTAAATGAAGCACAGAAACACTGATTAAATTGTCTGTATGACTTTAATGAAGGAACGAACAAGAATAGGAAAAACCTCTGGGGTGTTAAGTTATACATTAGTAATATTAAAGTTCTAGTGAGTATATGAGAATGAACTGCAGTCAGAACAATGAAAGACCTTACACTTCACATTAGTCAGGAGGACTCCATTAAAAAGGGAGATGTTCTGGAGAAAAGAACTTTGCATCGGTGTAGAAAATATAATCAATACATAAATCCCATTTTTACAGACATTTCTTTACAGACTTAAGACCTTAAGACCAAGTTATTTACTTATACTCAGTTATAAGAACTTTATTCAATATCAAAAATATGTTTTTTAACAGTAGATCATTGACCACTTTTGCCAAAAGGCTCTTTAAGAACCATTATCAGGTTTTACACTGCAGAGAGGAACCAGCTAAAGGACCAATCCCAATAGTTCTTAGAAAGTTCATGGTTCATGGTGGAATGATTGCTTTTACATAAAATCTCTTGAGGAACTATTTGTTTAAGTGAAAGTGACTATATGTGATGTGAACAATAGTTCTTTAAGAGTTAATGGTTCATGGTAGAGCGATTTCTTTTACTAAAAAATCCTTTGTTTAATTGAAACTATTTGTTTAATTGAAAGTGACACAGTGATGTGAACGAAATGCCGCTCCTGCTTTTTACACATACACACCTTGCAGCAGGTGGCAGCTATTTAAAGCACCCAGAGAGCAGTGAAGGGGGCGATACCTTGCTCAGGGGTACCTCAAGGCAAGTCACTGATCTGGGATTTGAACCCACAACCTTCCAATCCTGGGTATTTCTGTACAGAGGTGCATGTATAATCATTACATTGCAGATGTTTATACCTTCGCCCTGTGTGCGCTGGGTTGGACTCCAGCATGCCCCCGCGACCCCGTTTGGGACAAGCGGCAGGAAATGGATGGATGGATGTTTATACAGGGCATTTTACCTAAACATTCAAGCCTTTCTCAATAAACACAAATATCTTTATTCTTACGTTTATACATCAGATCAGTATCAGGCTAATGGCTTCAACGGCCAATAATTATATTCAAATCCAGTTTAGAGAAAAGCAAAGTTCTCTTGAACTGGAATATTTTTTTAAACATCACAGAACACAGAATAAAAGCAAGAGCAAGAACAACACTGTTCAAGAAAGTCTGTGAGATCTGGTGAAGGTGTCTAACGGGTTGTTTACCATCTTCTCAAAGACAAGCCAGAAGTTGTTCTAACAACAGTTGTTTTGGAAGGTATTTGCATTTCCATTTTACAAATAGCCCAGGCGGTATAAGAGGAAAGTTTATGGTGGAATGAGGTCCTTTGCGGCTGTTGATGAGATATATTTCAGGTTAAACAAACCTCAGAGGACCTGATTTAGCAGGACATGTATTCATAGCAGTCGCATTTCATCATGCCAGATGGGTGTAGTAAGATCAACAACAATTACTGTAAATCGTACATTTCGAGCCACAGGTAAACACACTGGAGAAGAAGCGTAAAAAAAATAAAAATATTTAATTATTTGTAATGCAAATTTGGATCCTGTTTATGCTGTTAGTCAAGAACTAGCAATTTAGCTGTTTATGAGGCAATGTTTGTGTGACTGAGTGCTTCAGTGCGTCTCCCTCCTTTTTGGGTAAACCAAGACAGGAAGACGGGGCTTCTATTAGAGGGCCCTAATCAAAGAGGATCTCACTGAATGACTGGGGAGAGAGTGAGAGCCAAAAATAAACAACCAGGGGCCTCAGATTAACACAATACTAAGGAAAGAATTGCATCTTTTTAGTTTTTAACTCCACATGTACAAATCTTCCACGGAGTGGATTATAGGATATGCACTTCCTTTAGAAGAGCACAGCAGACATTACAGTGACTGAAGTTATAAGTGACTAGTAGACAAACTGATGATGCGGCACATCAGTTTGCATTACGTGCTATACGTGAATGTTCAAGGGCCACTCACTGCTGATTCAGTGTGTGTGTGCATGTGCGTGTGTGTGTGCGAGGGGCCGGCAGAGTAAACTGCAGCCACAGACTGAGCTCTTAAGAGGCGCTGCTGTGGTGCACTGCTTGCCTCCACCTCTGTAATTACCCGCCGAAGCCTGGATCTGCCCTTAGCCACAATTTGCGGTGCCATGAAATAAATACACGCTCTCCAACAATAAACAACTGCCTTTTTAAATTATAGCACCTCCTCCTGTTCACCCCCACCATCTGCTCTTTCTCAGTGCAGAAGTGAAAGATTTCGTAACACATAGAAGAAATCTCCAGTCAGTTAAGACAGTTGAAACAAAGCCACCACACATGGGTTCTTTTATGTCAGGTTTGGGTTTGACTCTGTGTTCTGGTAAATCTGTTGTAATAGTAGAATATTATAAGGCTTAGGTGCAGTATTTGACATGAACAGTTTTAGATGTTCTACAGTGCACACTGGTGACTGAAATTTTGCGAAACCTTTTCACGGATTAAGATTATCCTGGAATGTAGTGTTTACCCTTCCTCCAAAAATAAAGAGGAAAAGTTCTGTTTTGGTCTCACCCATTCATAAAACTCTTTTTCTGAGGTCCTCACATGCCAACTTTATTTATTCCAAAAAATACTTGTGCTATAAAGAGCAGACTTTGAGAGATCCTTGTTTTAAAGAGCACAAGGTGCTACCTTTGGGGCAAAAGAAATTCTGAAGCTGACATAAAATTCATTAGAGGCAGCAGTGGCCTAGGGGTTAAGGACTAGGCCCCAGGATTGGAAGGTTGTTCCATCAAACCGGCATCTCAAGTAAAATAACAGATGATGACAGACAAGTTGTGAGAGCAATAAAGAAAAACCCCAGAACAAAAGTTAGTGACCATCATGAACAGCCTCCACAGGCCAGGAGTGGATTCATCACATGCCACAGTTTGAAGAAGACTATGAGAGCAGAAATATATGGGTAAAACCATCAGATGCAAAAGAGCATCACCAGTAAGAATCTTTCAGTCAGTCACTTTCATAACTCCTATCCCAGCACTCATAGGGTGAAAGGCAGGGAACACCCTGGAATGGTTGCCAGTCCCTCACGGGTCAGACACACAGACAAACACACTCACACTCACACACACATACACACACACACACATACACACACAAAAAGTACAGAAATGCCAAAAAAAAACTGAGATGAGCCACAGATAATCTTGAACAAAGTTTTATGAACTGAAGAGACAGAAAGAAAAGATATACTCCAAAATGTACAACCTCATCTATGAAGCACAGTGGAGGAAGTGTCATGGTTTGGGCTTGCATGGCTGCTTCAGGATCATGCTTCAAAATCTTAAGTGATGATGTAACTCAAAATGTAACTGCAAAATTCATTCTTGAGTTAAATATCTATATAGAAATTCACTCGACCTTACCAGCAGGAGCGCCATCATGCTCAATCAATGACATCAATGCATCAATAAAACAAAAAAATCTACTGCCAAGTTAACAAAGGACTTCATCAGAGGGGGAAAAATGAAAAGTTTTGCATTGGCCATGTCAGCCATCAGATCTTTACTCAACTTAACATGCATTTCATTTCCTGAAGAGCAACTGAAGCAAGAAACCAATCAAAAAAAACAACTGAAAGATTCTGTGGTAAAGGCCTGGAAAACCAGGACCAAATAAGAAACCAACAATTTGGTGAATTCAGGTTGCAGGGTTCATCCTGAAAGTAAGGGATATGCAGCCAAATAAGTACCTATTTACTTCTGCTCCAGGAGAATAAGCTGCTTGTCAGAAAGGGGATTCAAACCCACGACTCCAGGGCTGAGTGTGGCCAGAACACAACATCTTAGACAGCTCGGCCATCCTGACACCCAGTCGCATTAGCGCTCTAATTCAAAGTTGTGGCTGGCAGTTACAGTCCTGAGCCAACTATACTTTAAAAAGCTATTAGAGCATAGCACAGCATCGATAATGCAGCATACTGGTTAAGTTTATACCTTTTTCTGATGGCAAACTTTCATTGGTTGTTAAGGTTATGAGAATTCCTCTTTCTTCCATGACTTTTTAATGGTTTTTAAGACAGAGATTTGTTAGGCTAAGTACCTTGACCTTCTAAGATTGGTCTTAGAAGCCAATCTAGAGTTATTTTTTGCTGTATTTTTGAGGTTGTCCTGCTGAAAGATACAGTCAAGTGAAAGAATTAGGACACCCCATTAAATATTCAGTTCATTATTAAGAAATGTTCATATATCCACACACTACTGGGGCAGTGGTGGCTTAGCGGTTAGGGAGTTGGCCCCATGACTGGAAGGTTGTGGGTTCAAATCTCAGAGTTACCCTTGAGCAAGTTACTGTCCCCATCACTGCTCCCTGGGCACTTTAAATAGTGAAATGAAGATTCTTGTAATTGTGAAACACGGCACAGCACATAGCAAAACACAATTACACCTCTGCATTTAACTCACACATGCAGCAGGGGGCAGTTATTGAAAGTGCCTGGGGAGCAGTGATGGGGACAGTTCCCTGCTAAAAGGTAACTCAGGGCAATGTACTGGTGAGGGATTCAAACCCACAATCGTCCAATACTAGGGCTTAGCCTCTAACCACTAGGCCACCGCTGCCCCTTATAAATAGCTGCCCCCTTGCTGACCCCCTTGCTGCATGTGTGTGTGTATGGGTTAAATGCAGAGGCTGCATTTTGTTGTGCATTTTGAGTGCTGTGTATTCACAATGGCAAGTTGTCACTTTTTTATCGAGGTCTAATCTTTTTTTTTCTTTTTTTTAATAATTTTTTTTATCTCTGGGAAAGAAAGTGATTTAATTGCAGTTAAACAATAAAAATTAACCTTGATTTATTTGTTAAACAAAAGATACCAACAAAAATGTGCACTCTATCTGAGGAAAAAGTTAGGACACCCTACCCCTTAATACCTAGTGTTACTTCCTTTGGTTGAAATAACTGCAGTGAGACTCTTCTTTACCAGTCTCTACCCGTGAGAGCTAATAGCTAATCAGCAGTTGCTAATGTGGAAACAAAGCACTGTTGTAAGTCGCTCTGGATAAGAGCGTCTGCTAAATGCCATAAATGTAAATGTAAATGTGATAACATTTTAGGGTTTTTGGAGACTTCTTTTAGCATCCTGTGGTCTGCTTTTTGGTGAACTTTCTTGTACGGCCAGATCTGGGCATGTTGGCGGTTGCTTTGTAAGTTCTCCACTTGTAGACTATTCTCCAGACAGTGGAATGGCTGATTGCAAATTCTTTTGAGATCTTTTAAAATCCCCTACCAGACTTACAAGCTGCTACAATCTTCTTTCTGAAGGCCTCAGGCAGCTCTTTTGATCTCATCATGGTGTTCACTCTCACCTCAACAGTCAGGAGCACACCAAATGAAATGTCTGAGGTTTAAATAGAACAAACCTCCTTCAAAATGCTGAGTAATGATGTTCTAGTCATGTGCACCTGATGTGCTATACCTGTGTGTGATTTGAGCCATTTTAACTGGGAATAAAGGTGAGGGCGTCCTAATTTATTCATCAACAGAAATCACATTTTTATAGACTTACAGAAGATTTTGAAAAGTCTTTACTTCAGTTTTGATTGTTCAGTTACATTACTTGAATCTCCCAGTATTATTGAAATTGAGATTAAATATCCACATTTCCAAGAATGTTACAAAAACACACAGGCTTTCATGGGGTGCCCTAATTTATTCACATGACTGTACAATCCTAAGAGCACTCTACCCAAAATAAGGTAAAAAGGAGAGCATAATGATTTGAAACTGCTTCTGTGCAAAAAAACATAATGGGTCATTATATAATCTTCGAAGGAAATATGAATACAGCCGTGTCCTGGGCCATATCAGAGTGGAGTTTAACTTTTGGCCAAGAAATGGAAGAGGATGGATATTTCAACAAGACATGATCACAAACATACAGCCAAAATAATCCGACTAGATTAGGTGATAAGGTGAAGGTGCCAATACTGACTTGGATCAAATTTTTTTAATGTATGCCGGATTTTTATATTGAGCCAGTCAGAAGGACTTTCCTTTCCTTGAGGAGTTGTAGGAGCTCTGCCCACAGGAAAGTATAAAAAATGAACCACGATGCTGCACACACACACACACACACACATTCTACACTAAAATACAAAATTAGTCTGAATGTGCATCTGAAAACGGTCTTCTGTGGATAGACATGAGGCATTAATGTCTCTTTGAAGGCAAAAATAATACATTTGAGAATAACCAGTTAGATTTGACACTAGAAGTTAGTAGGACTAGTAACGTGTTAGCAGAGCACACCAAACTGGACAAACCACATGGTGACAGATTTAACATACTTAGCGATGGACTTTTTCTTTTCAATATGATTATTTTTTTCTGACACTTGAAAATGAATTGCCCATTCACTGTTTCTGGGTTTTACCTATGGGTGGATGAATGGGGTTCATGTCTATGAATGGCCTCTTCTGCACAAGATTGTAGACAGTCATGATTAATCAGTCATACACTGGATCTCAGATTTGGACATATAGTGTGCTTCAGTAAGTGCAGTGATTTCTGAGCAGATGCCATAAATATAAACACATTTTCTTTCTGCTCTGAAGACATCTGTAATTGTGCTGCGAGAGAATCAAAATGCCATTTTTAATATTGTCACCCTTGACTCAGTGCAGACATTTTAAATGCAGCAGCTTGAGTAAAACTCATGTCTTCCATGTTGTTATCAATAGCCTTTTTTTTAAGCAATATGCTTGAGCCACAAACCACTGGCTCCTAGCCATCATAGCAGCCTGGTGTTCGTGCACATACACATGTGCAAACACTGTAGGTGGCTTCAGCTGTTCCCTCTGTGAGAGAAGAGGCAGGCTTTCATTCATAGGAGTTTTCCCATAGATACATCTTCCACTTGCTCATTTGCTGAAGTTTCCTCCATTCCTCCTTTTACATTCCAATGGCCATGACTACCGCAGCATCCATTTATTTGTCGATGATGACAGAGAAGGCCCTTTCCCATATGAGCATCTGCAATTAGGGTCTCAAAATTCACTCAGGCCCAAATTACAGTGTCTTCTGAAAGCAGACATTGCATTAAAATCAGCCTGAAATTGTTTTTTTACACCTCACTCCTAATTAAACTGGCCATATCATTAAAGAAAAGGGAAAAAAAGGCTGTGAAATCTTCAACTGTAATGCCTTAAATATCTCCAGACACTTGATTACATCACTGTGCTCCAGTGGACAGAATGTTTAACCTCCCACTCCCACCTCCACCACCAGTTATTGGACAAAACCACTCTGGTGGCCTTTATACCACCTCACTCTGAAAATGTATCATGGCAAGGAAGAAAAACTGCATGACTTCCGCATAACTGATTCACATGGACTTAAAATTTATTTTAAAGTGTAAAATACAAAATGTAACCAAAGCCAGAAAATTTGTTTAACATGAATGAATCTTTACCTGCCCATTTTAACCAGAACAGCAACTCCCCCTGCTGATTGACAGTTCCAAACCACCACTTGTCCATGCAGCTATAAAGTCATAGGCTCAAGTTTATTACACTTCTATTTGAAGGGTGACATATCTAAGCGTTTCCAAGCATTTAATTCGGGACCAGTCTTCCTTCATATTTTCTATGTTATCAATAGACTTTTAGACATGCTAAAGCAACAAACCTCTGGCTACAAGCCATTATAAGAGGCAGGCTCCAATATGAAGTCTTTAAGAGACAGGAATAGCAGGTTTAAAAACCCTGGAAAGTACTGTAGATGATACAGTACATATGTAATTTTGGATTCTGTGCATGAAAATGCAAAATCCAGGGCAAAACCACATCAACGCTGCTTTCTCTGGCCACAGAAACTACTTCCGCCATTTGACTCCAAAAAGACAGAAAACCACCCATGCCTCTAACCTTTTGGACACCCAAGCTTTTAACATGGCAGTTTGATAGTCAGTACTTTTTCCACGTAGGTCACCAACATTTTACGTGCGATAATTTCAGGTTGTGTTAGCTTTAAAAAAAAAAAAAAAAAAAAAAGCAACTAGTACTGGAAATATGTTATCATTCTGTTAACAGATTTCTTTTATGTGATGTGAACACAGTGAATAGTGACAAAACTAAAGACACATACATTTATTACAATATGCTCTTTGGCAATACAGTGCAGAATGTCGTAACACTTGAGACTAGAACATAATGCTCTACTTGAGGAAAAAGTTTGCAATGGCTCTAAAAACTGCACAAAAATAAACTTCAATGGCATATAAATGAATATACAGAAGAAAAAAAAATTAAAAATAATAATAAAATAAGATGAGAAACCAAACAGTGAAACTACACAAACCAATTGTAATGCAGAGCTAGTGTCCTCTTTACCTGCCTCCTTAGCAACTACATGAAGGCTGTCAGGTACTTGATTCCTCTTCTGCTTTAATATGACAAACAATATTTAAAAGTGACATATTAAAGCTTATTTTGTATCTATTCTTATTGCTGTATGACAGAAGTAATGTAGAAGAAATGATCTTTGCAGATGACCAAAGCAGAAAAATAAATATAATTTAATCATGAACAAGAACGATTTATTTTTAAATTGACATTTTCCTCATCATCTGTACTACAACTTTACAGAACTCATTTCTGCAGAAAAACAGTGATCCCAAAACAAACCATCAAGGTTTTAAAATTAGTGTAAATGTGAGTGGCCTCAGTCAGGCACTTCAAATCAATGTTACACAAATGTTTGATTACAGTAAAACCCAATATGTTGTGTTTTAACCAAACAAAGCACTATTTTCGCCTAATGAGGAAATCTGAGGTGTGCGTTTAGTGGTTAAAAGGTCCATTAAGCATTGTGCTACCAAGGGGTGCCAGACCAGTCCTGAAAGACCAGACTGCAGAGTTTATAACTTTCTTGAACCAGCACAACATACCTCATCAAATTTTAAAGGTTAAAATTGAAACGCCTGCTATCAGGTGTCCTTTAATCTGAGAAATATTAAACTCTGCAAGTCTCCATGTCTCCAGAATTTGAGCTCAGCACTCTGTTTGGCATTAATGTCTCTTTAATTAAGCCTTTGTCATCAGATAACCAGTTATACAACATACAGACAACCCCTTCCATAGCATGACACACTGAAGCCTTGTTATTTTTATTGCCAGGGGAACTAATCTACCATCAAGGAGCCAACAGGAAACTTACTGTACTCCAAGCCAACAACAGATGACAACAGATAACAGATGAATAAAGCTCTATAAAAGATATATATTTATATAAAAAAAAAAAAAAAAAAAAAAAAAAAGCTTAGAATTAAATATAAATGTAGTCAATACCTTGGGAAAAACTTCAAATATGTTAAAACATACTGCCTACCAATCTATCAATACTTTAAATTCCAAATAGCAGTGTGTATTGGTGTATAAAGTGCAATAATACATGAAAATAACAGAGAGATAATCCAACAGACCAAATTTCTTTGGTAAATGCTAGGTTTTAAACAATTTTGATATTAGTGTCCATAAAAAAAAATGAATATGAGAAAAAAAAAAAAAAAAAAAACAGAAAATTCCTGGCTTACTCCTGTTAAGCCTGGCAACAAATAACAATTGATGCATGTGATAAATCAAATATTGTACTGTCACCACTGAGCTGATAAGTAAACCAGGAGTGTTTGCCAATTTAAGCTTTAAAAAAAGAAAAGAAAAAAAAACACCTTCATGCATACATATAAAATGGTGTGCTGTCTTTTTGTAAAAGATTTTAACACCCAAGAAGAAAGAAGTGATCATTCTGTTTGAAAATCCAATTTTAACTGCATTGCATTATCTGTTTTGTGCAAGAATTCTCTAGTTAAGGCCATACAGAACTTGAACCAAGGCCTCTTCACACCTCAGCAGTATGAAAGGAATTTGCTCGGGATGAGCTGAAATGTCAGAGCTGATCTGTGGCTCTCCTTTGGTTTGGTGGTGTTGGCACAGGAAAAGAGGAGAGAGGAAAAGATATGACGGACCAGGCCTGACCACAAACCTCAGCAGACACTGACTGCGGCTTGGTTAAACGCCCAACACCGGCACCACCCAAACCTCTCCTCATCTGGGAGGGTGGCACACTTTTCCCAGGAGAGCTCGCTCTCCTTCACTTCTCTTCAAGCATGAGAAGCAGGCAGTGATGTCAGAAGAAACAAAGCCCAAAGGCACAGAGGTCATCTCCTACCGGAACCAAAAGCATCGTAGTAAGAGAATACAGGTCCTGTTCCCAGTGAGAGAACCTTTGCATCGTCAAAATGAGAAAAGTCCCTGACCATTTAAAGTGAGAGTCTGAGAGAGAGAGAGAGAGAGAGAGAGAGAGAGCGCGAGAGCGAGAGAGAGAGAGCGCGAGAGCGAGAGAGAGAGAGCGCGAGAGCGAGAGAGAGAGAGCGCGAGAGCGCGAGAGAGAGAGCACAAGAAAGAGAGAAAAAGACACAGAGATAGAGAGACCAAGAGAGACAAAGAATAAAACTGTGCATATTCAGGGCTGCCAGGGCTTTCTGTCTTTGCCCTTGTGTTCAGGAATGTGTTTATAGCGACATTTGTCCCCAAAGTGACAGCCAGTGGTCCTCCAGAAATAACACTCATCTCCGTTGACTGGACCTTTGCGCCTCGGCCTGCAAAAAAGACATATCCATGTACACGGTGTATTGAATGACTGTGGCAAATGAAAAAAATACTGCAATTCTGAAGACTAACTAATGAAAAGCTTGTTACCCAGAAGCACCTGCAACCTGTGGTACAGTGGGAAGAGGAAAAGGTCTCTGGATGCGTCTGTCTGGATATCGGACTACTAGCCGTGTGTTCTCCATTTCATAGCCCTGTTTAAAAACACGCAATTCTCTTAGAAAACAACAATCGCTCGCACAAAGGCTTGGTTATGGAATTAAATCAGATGATCTCCTCATATTGGTAGCATTTAATCTATGCTGTGCGATTTTTGGTGACCATGTCAAACTTGAAGCTTTAAATGTCAAGAGAACTCACATTCAGCTTTTCCATCGCATGTGAGGCCATATTAGCATTCTTGAAATTTACAAAGGCACAAAAACGCTCATGTAGCACTCGGATGCTTTCGATTTCTCCATAGCTGGAACAACAATAGGCAGTATTGAGTCAGGTGGAAAGATAAACAGTGAACCTATTAAAGCAAAGCCCAATGAGACTATGAGCTTTGGTCTTACTTTTTGAAAAGGTCCCGCAGGTGCTTCTCTGTCAGTTCTTTAGTTACGTTACCCACCCAGAGAGAAGGACAAGGGCTTCTGAGATGAAGAGAGAGACAGTGAGATAATGAGGAGACCCATGAGAGGCACATGCAATATGCATGCAATAAGGCAATATACACAAGTCAGATTGCAAACATCTGTTTTCGCTTACCCAGGCTGAAGAAGGGTGGATTCATGGTTTGCTGCTGTTTAAACAAATTATACGTTAACAACTAAAATGCACTGATAATGTTTACATTTACTTTTGCGTGATCTGATTTTACCAAATACTACTGCAATACCACCCTCAAGTGGTTCAAAGAGCAACTGCAGTTTACCAACATACCTCTTGCTGTTAAAACAGCCTGTACTGTGCTGTATCTCTCTAGCAGCATCACACTTTGCTCCTCTTCATAACCAAGATCCTGGTGAACAGGACAAGTCACAAAACACAGCCTTTATAGGGTTTTCATTCTATGAGACCATTTCTTTACAGGTTATTCATTCTCTTTCTACCTTGCTGGCACAAGCATAGATGCTCTAGCAAGAATACATATTTATTCATTATTATGCGCAAGATTATGTCCAGCTCTGTGCATATGGGCAACTTCCTGAAAAGTGATGAACTGTAGAGACTTTCTAAATGTGTCAACAGTAACAACAGAGCCTTCCCAATCACGTACCATGAGCTGTAGCACTTTACAATAAAAGAGGTCACTGACTGCTTCCTCGCAGTCCTTATCCAGCTTCAGCACTTGCTCCATAGCTTTCTCAGCCTCGCTATACCTCTAGTGAATAAAGACAGTTTATTACAGTTTCAGCTGTATTTTATTTTTATTTTTTTTTACTGTAATCATTACATAAAAACACAAATACACACGTCTTCATCTGTAATAGGCCTTGAGTTGAGGACATACCTTGAGACCCATTAGGGCACTTCCTTTCCGGTAGTACCCCTTAGGCCATTCTGGTGCCATCTGAATAGATTTTTCAGCATCAGCAAGTGCCGGTGAATACTGTTCCAAACAGTAGTAACAGTATGAGCGATTCCCAAAAAACCTGTAATTTACCATAAAAAGGTGAAAGAAATTATGTGGGATATAATTCCATGGAACAAAAGTAGAAATGAGCATGCACTGACTGTGTGGAAAATTATAATAGGCACTACCTGTAGTCCTTTGGGTCATATTTGATAGCTTCTGTAAACATACTAACAGCCTGAAAGTACTGCCCTTCCTGCACCAGTCTGATCCCTTTTTCTGTAGTGAAGAAAAAGAAAATTCACAATAGACTAAAATTATTAGAAATAAAATAGAAAAAATATTATTTATAAAAGGGAACAAAGCTTGTTTTGTTGACTTCGGGGGGAAAAAAAAAAATAGAGATCTATAATAGAGACAAATAGTACAATAGCATTCATTTAGTCTATTACCATTACTTGACTTATCTGCTTTAAGGAAAAAAAAATAAGCTGAACACCTATGTATTAAAAAAAACACCTCCCTTTTACTAACCCTCTTGGTTATCATTTTAGAAAGGGGGGGGGTAGTGTGTGTGTCTTTGTAGTATGTAACACACCTGTCAGCGAGGCACTTCTTTTAGACACAGATTCAAATCCACTGACCTATGATATAAAAAAAAAAAAAATGTTTTTTAATTTTACAAAAATTTTAAAAAAGTGAACAGACGGAGCATCAGAAAGGAATCAACAAAAGACTTCGAGCAATCGTGATTAGAGGGAGATGCTCGCCCAGTGTGGCATGAGCTTTTTGCCAGAAAACTGACATTTTGCTCTTGTTCCAACAGTCTGGAACTGTTCCAGTTCATCTTTCAGTTAACAGTGTCACTGCTAAAGGAAAACAAGAACCATTTAAATAAAGATTATTACTGATATACATTGATTTACACCCCAAATTGTGACCAATATAAAAGGTGCTAAAAATATAGGAAAAATCTCAGCTGCCATTATGAACAAAAAATAACATTTAAGCTGTTAGTTTTTGTATTTATCCTCAAACAAAAATAATATGAATATTATAACCATGATGAAATTGCTGCGCCCATATTTAGCATTGTGGTCTTGGCTGTAGCAGAAGTTCACGGGAAATATGAGCAGGTTTCTTTATGTCTAGAATGGCTGCTTATTCCAACTTAGATCAAGCCTTAATTTATTTATCTTTAGGATTTTGCCAAATACTTCCAAATCCACAAGACATAAATATTGTATAATATATTATTACCTAGGCCCTAATGCCCATCTTCCAACTTTAGATACAGTACTTTTTCATTTATAACATATTTCCAGAATGCACTACATCCCAAAGCCTAGCTTCTCTATAACATAGTTATGGTAAGAAACTTCAACTGCAACAGACAATTTAAATATTTCAAAATTATTTAACATTTTCACTCACTCTGAAGGGTTTTTTTTTTCTTCAGTGAAAGAACATGCAGAATTTTTTCTATGGTACTTTTTGCTAATTTTTACTAAAAGGGGCCATTTGAAGCGCACTTTATATTAGTTTATTACAGCAGAAGCACACTCACCTCTTTAGGTCTGGCCTCGTTTTCTTTGTTCTCTTTGGATTTGCGACCTGCGTTGCTCTTGGCTTTAGGCCTGATGTGACTAACAGCGTTAGCAACAAAAGCACTGCTTACATCCCATTCCGGCTCCTGAACAAGAGAAAATGAAACAGAGTGTCAAGTCTAATAAAGGTTGAAAAAGCACTTCACAACATGGGTCCCTCTCACATTTGCGCTTCCAAACCTCTGGCTTTTAACAACCTCATTTAACTTTGAGTAATCATAAGACTTTGTGGGGGAAAAAAAAGTACTTTTAAGGAGGGGTCTGTAGTACCTCTTCACTGGGGTGGGCTAAAGACTGTCGGTTCCCTGTGTTTCCTGAGGCCAGTGGTGTCGCAGTATGGCTCTTACAAAGAAAAGCTCCTGTGGTCTCCTCTAACTTTTCCTTTATCTGCTGCTCCTCGGCCTCAGAATCACTGTCCTCCAGTTCAGAGTCAATTACACTCTCACCACCACAGTCTTCCTCCTAAAAGGAACAGCAAAAAGAGCAAACGCAGTTAGTACAAGAGCATTTTGGTCTTCCTTTGGGCAGACAAATGAGCTTAGTTAATGAGTAAAGAAATATCCAAACAGTCACATACCTGTACTGTACACTCATCCTTTTTAACTCTCTCGAGTTTCTTCCGTTCTCGCTGACGCTGAAACAGAAATGGAAGGAAATGGTTATAAACTGTCACTTTATTACTCTTCCTTCACACCAAGAGCCTGGTTACAGATACCAAAATCACCCATACTAAAGTTCCTAGGAACTCATTTTTACGCCTTGTTAATAAACCTTTGTTTGTTTTACTTCATGCAAACCATGGCAAAATACTAGTGCTGCCAACACTATTTGTAATGTGATATCCTGTCCAAAAAGCCACTGATGTTTATAGAGTATGTTAGAATATTAGAACATTCTCAGACCAGAGCATTTCAAAGTTTATATAGTCAGAAAAAATGTCATTAGACACCAAAAACACACTCCTGTTGTGGCTGTCATATTGTCACATCAAGGGAAATAGCCTTGTTATAAACAGCCATGGGCAAAAGACTTCAGGCTACTCCAAGCAGCTACAAGCACTACAACTACCAATCTTATCCATAAAGGTGTGGCTGTAGGATTTCTTTACAAACAGAAGAACACCACACAATTTAATTGTTTGGTCTCAATCTTCAAACAAGTGATCAGGTAAGCAGCCGCTTTGCTAAAAGGCTAATGCTCCACTCGTCAACATTCAAGCCGATGAAGGCTGCTTAAAATGTGCAAAACGATCCATAACTCCTTAATCAAATAAACTATGTAAGGTAAATAAACTTTGAGAATTATAAACTAAAATTAAACTTTTTTCCTGTGTGTGACTGAAATTGTGACTTCGAGTCACAATTAACCAAAGCCATGCAGCTTTAAAACTAAAATAACATTATAAAATGTACCGAGGGACATGCTATAACTAATTGAAAACAAACGTAACACACACGCAAAAATGAAACCTTTTTTTTTTTAAATACATAGTCCCCCTTGTTTCAGGCCAACACATTTGTGACAGTTGGCTTCCCACAGGTGTCTGACTACTCAGGCGTTGCTTCATTAGTGCTGAGGTAAGATAACTAGGCTTGCTTCAATCATTAAGAGTATGTCCAAAAGATCAGAAACTTTAGGAGGACTTTAGAAGCAGATGTGCCTTTTTCAGAGACTATGGCCCACAGAAGACTTGAACAGAGTCTTACAGTGCAAAATGCCAACCATAGGCCACAAAAACAAAAACATGGCCAGATTATAGGTAGTGAAAAAAGTACTTAAAAAGCATGCAGAGATCTGGAAAAAGAAATAGACAGATGAGGCCAAGATTTTACCTGTATCAGAGTGGTGAAGGCAAGAGGAAAATGTGAAGATGAAAATGATTTATGTATTCAAGTAAAAAAAAAGAAATAATAAATCATGGAACACATGTATAAACCAAAATGTACTTATGACTCAAAGTGGCTGGCTTTGGTAGACATAACAGCTGAACACACTCCTGCCATTCTTTCTACAATGGAAATGAAATATTCTTCAAAAGGTTCTTCCCAACTCTGTTGAAGAAATTTTCATAAATGCATAGCACTTGTAGGTTGCTTTGCTTTCACTCTTCTGTCCAGTTCATCCCAAACCAGCTTGATGGGGTTTAAATCTGGAGACCCAGGTCACCCAGGATCCAGCAAACCAGCCCCAGACCATCACGCTTCCTCCTCCATGTTTATCAGTTGATGTTACACACTGAGGAATCCTTTCGCCTACTCAGCATTCAAAAATCCTGTGTGAGAATTGAAGAAATTCTTCCAGTCTTCATTCGTCCATTGGCTGTGTTTCAAGGCGCAAGGCAAGCCTCTTCTTATTCTGACATCTTTGCAATGGCTTTCTTGCTGCAACTCGACATCATCTCTTTACAGTTGAAACTGACTGGCTATGGTACCACAGTGTGTTCTAATAATATTTTTTATGCAGACATACAGTAACCTGTTCCACCATCCACCACCACTGTAAAGTGCCTTGGGGCAACTGTGTTGTAAAAGGCGCTATATAAGAATAAATTGAATTGAATAGGGGGTTCTAAGTGATCACGAAACATTTGGATAACTGTAGGAATTAGTAACACAAACTTTCGACTTGATGAAAACCTTGAGGTTGCCAAGGGGGCAGCGGTGGCCTAGTAGTTTTGGAATAGACCCCCGGTTCAGAAGGTTGTGGGTTAAAATCCCAGATGAGGTAAGTCCTGAGCAAGGTACTGTCCACTTCATTGCACCACGGGCGCTTTAAATAGCTGCCCCTGCTGCATGTGTATGGGTGAAAAGCAGAGGTTGTATTTCACTGTGGTATGTACTACGCAGTCACAATGACAGACCTTCACTTTAATCAACCTCCATTACTGCAGAACAGCTTTAAGTTGTTAGCCCATTTCTTTTTCCCTGAAAAAGGGAAATTTGTATAACATAGTACAGCATAGTACAGACCACAGAGCAGTGGTGGCCTAGTGGTTAGGGAGTTGGCCACAGGACCGGAAGATTGTGGGTTTGATTCCCTCACCAGTAGGTTGCCCTGTGGTACCCTTGAGCAAGGTACCCATCACTGCTCCCTGGGTGCTTTCAATAGCTGCCCCCTTGCTGCACGTGTGTGTATGGATGAAACATAGAGGTTTAATTTAGTTGTTTTTTTGTTCTTTTTTTAATGGGAAAATTGGGGTGTTCTAAAACTTTTGACCAGTAGTGTGTGTGTGTGCGCGTGTGTATATACACAGTATCTCACAAAAGTGAATACAGTCGTCCCTCGCCAATTCGCACTTCGACTTTCACGGCTTCACTCTATCTCGGCCTTTCAAATATATTCATTAGAAAGTTGATCAATACGGTGAAAATTATACAGATGTGCTCGGTTGCCTGAGTCCATTATACACCCCTGTATTACAATGAAAATAAAAATTACTGCTCATATGGACTGTAGGCCTGTGTGTTCGAGCACCCCCGCAAATCTTTCAGCACCAGGAGCAGCCGCTCAACCACTCCTCGTGTGTAGGCAAGACCTTCTTTCCAAAAAAACGGGTGTGGTGAAACCAAGCCAATCAGAACGTGCCGTTTACTGGTTGTCTATCCTATCCTATCCTGCCCACTGAAAGGCCCAGCCTCATGCAAGTTCGTTTCTGTCATACGCGCTTCTACATCACTACGCAACGGAAGCATCTTTGCTCTTATATTTGTTTGTCAAGAACTGTATGTGTAACTAAACGTACAATAATAGGATATTTGTAACGTCTACTATGTCTTATTTTGTCCTATATATATTTGGTAATAAGAGTGTAATGGTGACTAAAAGGCTGTTATTTCATGTCTATAAACTCTAATAATGTTTAATTAAAAGTGTATTTAGGTCATGAACAGGTTTTCTATGCTCTAAATACGAAAATATTTGATTTATAATAAAGAATCCTACTTCGCGGAAATTCACCTATCGTGGTAGTGTCTGGAACCGATTAACCGCGATAAATGAGAATCGACTGTACACCCCTCCCATTCTTGTAAACATTTTATTATATCTTTTCATGGGACAACACTAAAGATGACACTTTGATGAAATGTAAAGTAGTCGGTGTACAGCTTGTATAACAGTGTAAATTTGCTGTCCCCTCAAAATAACAACACACAGCCATTACTGTCTAAACAACTGGCATCAAAAGTGAGTACACCCCTAAATGAAAAATGTCCACATTGTGCCAAGTGTCAATATTTTGTGTGGCCACCATTATTTTCCAACACTGCCTAAACTCTCTTGGGCATGGAGTTCACTAGAGCTTCCCAGGTTGCCACTAGAATCCTCTTCTACTCCTCCATGATGACATCACGGAGCTGGTGATGGAAGAGACCTTGCATTCCTCCACCTTCTGTTTGAGGAAGCCCCACAGATGCTCAACAGGGTTTAGGTCTGTAGACATGCTTGGCCAGTCCAGTCCAGCACCTTTACCCACAGTTTCTTTAGCAAGGCAGTGGTCATCTTGGAGGTGTGTTTGGGGTCGTTATGTTGGAATACTGCCCTGGGGTCCAGTTTCCAAAGAGAGGGGATCATGCTTTGCTTCAGGATGTCACAGTACATGTTGGCATTCATGGTTCCCTCAATGAACTGTAGCTCCCCAGCAGCACTCATGCAGCCCAAACCATGACACTCCCACCACCATGCTTTACTGAAGGCAAGACACACTTGTCTTTGTACTTCTCACCTGTTTGCTGCCACACACGCTTGACACCATCTGAGCCAAATTAGTTCATCTTGGTCTCATCAGACCACATGGTTCCAGCAATCCATCCAATTTGTCTTCAGCATCATCATGTTTAGAAGAGGCTGACTTCTGGGTCGACAGCCAAGCAGACCAATTTGATGCAGTGTGCGGCGTATTGTCTGAGCACTGACAGGCTGACCCCCCACCCCTTCAACCTCTGCAGCAATGCTGGCAGCACTCATTCGTCTGTTTTCAAAAGACAACCTCTGGATGTGACACTGAGCATGTGCACTAAACTTCTTTGGTCAACCATGGCAAGGCCTGTTCTGGAACCTGTCCTGTTAAACTGCTGTATGGTCTTGGCCACGGTGCTGCAGCTCAGTTTCAGGGTGCTGGCAATCTTCTTATAGCCTTGGCCACCTTTATGTAGAGCAACAAATCATGAGGTGCCATGTTGAACTTCCAGTGACCAGTATGATGGAGTGTGAGAGCGATGACACCAAATTTAACACACCTGCTCCCCATTCACACCTGAGACCTTGTACCACTGACACTGGGGAGGGAAAATGGCTAACTGGGCACAATGTGGACATTTTACACTTAGGGGTGTAACTTTTGTTGCCAGTGGTTTAGACATTAATGGCTGTGTTTTGAGTTATTTTGAGGGGTTATTGTGAGGGGTGTACTCACTTTTGAGAGATACTGAAATATGTGTGTGTGTGTGTGTGTGTACACGTGCACACGAGTATAAAGATGTGTATATTTTAGAAAACTAACCTTTCTCTTAGCTCTTCGTCTCTCTGCTCTCCTCCGAGCCTTCTCCTCTTCACTTAGGCCTTCTTCTCCATTCAAAACATCCTGCACCATCAATTTAAACACTGTTGCTTACTTTTCTCATGTCGTTTGTCCACCCACAGAGAACAACACAGTTGAACTTACAGTATATTACAATTCCTATTAAACTTAAAACAATTAAAAGCATACCTGTGAGAGTGTGTCCTCACTGGGGTCAGAAGGGGCATCAGTCTCCATTTCCTCTGGGCTCTTGTTACTGGGGCCTGTAGGGTGATGTAAAAAAGCCTGAGCACGAGTTAACAAGAAACCAGCCAAGAAGGGAAAAGTCAGCCAAGATTGTTGCAGATATGAAGACTAGTCTGTAAGTCATGTGAGAACAGAAGGGGAAACAAAAGCAGTAGCAAGATCCAAACAGTTTGGTGTAAATCATAATAAACCCACATGCCTCCGAAGATGCTTTGACTGTTGTTTCAGTGTTCAAAGCTCTTCTAAAAGGCCTCTTTCCTGAATTACTGTAAAACATCTCACCATTAAGAACAGAAATGCAGCTGCAGTATACCAGGAGTTGTTAAGATAATTTGCACTGAAGTTTACATATGTCACGTTCAATGTGATATGTCCATTTATGTGGGCTTTTGTGCTCTGCCTATGGCTTTGTGGACACAGCCTGATTTGATGAAAAAAACAGCCTTTTCATTTAGAGATTTACATGTAGTTTAATACAAATCCTTGGAACTACCCTTCTGATTTGTTTTATTTATTTAACCAGGCAAAACCCTAATAAAAAAATTTATTTACAGTAGTTGACAGGCATTTATTATTAACCATAATCCCCTCCCCTTCTTAGATCAACTCCATTTTTTAGTCCAAGCACTTTAGTTACATCGCATTCACTTATTAGCGTGGATGTTATATCTGCCAAAGAAGTAAATATGGGTTTGACTGTTTACAGTAGTGCTTGAAAGTTTGTCAACTAATTAAAATGTTCTAGATTTGTCCATATATAAATTTTTACAGTAGATTATTTTGGTTCAAACATCAAAATTTTTACTGGGTTACGGTCAAGATTTTGACCTGGCCATTCTAAAATATCTACTTTGTTCTCCTTCATTCTTTGGGAGGATGATGTGTGTACTCAGGGTTGTTGTTTTGCTGCATGAGCCACTCTTTTTGAAATTCAAGTCCTGACATTTTCCTTTAGAAGTCATGGTTAGAATACAAAATTCATTGGTAAGCCATTCCTGGCACAGATGCAGCAAAGCAGACCCAAAATTATACTACCAAAACCATGTTGAAAATAAGATATAAGGTTCCTACCCTGGAATGTTTTTTTCTCCTATCTCCAAACAAAATTCTGTTTAACTGCAAATAATTTCACTCTACTTTTAAATTCACATCCATTGCTTATCCTATAGGTACACATTTCCTGTCATCTAAATATGTAAAATTAGATTTCCATAAAATGTTTGTTTAATTGGGTTCTCATTATTTACTTATATAACCTGAAAATCTCATGATACATTAGGTCATATTTACAAAGAAATACAGAAAATTACAACAGATTCACAAACTTTCAAGCACTACTGTAAAAACCAAAAGATTTGAAAGTGAAAGTGACTACCCTTGTCATTGTGAAACGCGGCACAGCACAACACAAAATTCAACCTCTGCATTTCACCCATACACACACGGGCAGCTATTGAAAGCACCTGGAGAGCAGTGACGGGGACAGTACCTTGCTGAAAGGTACCTCAGGCAACCTACTGGTGAGGGAATCGAACCCACAATCGTCCAAACCAGGGCCAACTCCCTACTAGGCCAATGCTGCCCCACAGCGTTTGTCCTGTTTGTTTAATTGGGTTTTCTTTACCCTTGCTTTTAGGAAATCTGATAAAGTAGGTCTTTTTTTTTTATTGAAATATAGAACATTTTAAATTCACAGACTCAATTTTTTTCCTGCTATTCCAACTGCATACTGAAAACTTTGCACACAGTCAATCATAGCTCCAGTATTTGATTTGTGCCTGAGGTCACTTTTATATTAAATAAATAAATAAATAAAAATAATTATGACAAAATGTGTTGTAAATATGAAGCTATGTTTAAACAGGTACCTAAACTCTTCTGAAGCCCACTGTCTCTCTCTTTAGTGCGACTCCTCATATACCATTAATCCCTTTGTCGCTCTAAGCTCATTGTTTCAAGCCCAGCAATGAAAATCTAATTCACTTAGTAAAGGAGTAAAACAAAATGGATCAACCTAATATATAATTGTGCCAACTGTTCTTTACACTCTATGAAAACCACACCCAAAGGTGATGTTTTAGCTACAAGACTAAACAAGTTAATGTGTCTGTAAATTGTGCTCTGCCCTATTACAAACAAAATTTTTCAAGCAAAAGGTGCACAGTTGCTCAACAGCTTCTACTATGGCCATGTAGGGTTGCACCACAAAGTAGCCACTTCCCACTTCCCACAATGAGAAAGATGAGATGTAACCAAAAAATGACAAACTACCCAGTTTACTAAAACAATCACTAAACAGTTTTACTACAGGATAAACAACATAGCATGACACTCCATGACAATGAAGTAATTTATCAGGAATGTAGAGCTCCACCTCCAGGCTTCTGATCTTTAACCTTAGCTCTCCATTTAATAGCCTAAATCACTCTGAGGATCTCTCTGATGCACGGGTATTGCCTCACCTACAACTAGTGCTCAAGGTCATGTTAATTTAGGTACTGTGTATCAAAGCCCTTCCCCTACTGTTTCTTAATCATTCTAATGAGGGAGAATATTATTTAGCTGCAAAACTCACAGCTCCTCAGATTCACATTCTCATCATTCCAGAGATATTCACACAAAAAGCCAAACATTACAACACAAAGCCTGGCCATGTCTTGCAGTCAGTTGTGTGAGAAAGTCACAAACCTTAAGTAGACCACTGGAGATTACCTAACATGTGGGCAGGCTGGGTTTCACAACTTCACTCTTTGAGGCCCACCTACACTGCACAGTGGCTTTCTCCGCTCTAACAAACAACTCAGCCCAGTGCGGACCTGATTAGACAATGTGATTCACATTCAGAAAGTCCAAGAAAGCATGACTAAAATGGAGAGATTAGTTCCTCTCTCATGTACAATGAACTTCAGCAAGCATGGGAATATGCTGGCTCATTCAAAACTGTGTAATGCACTCTCCCCGAGGCACATTTGGCTCAACGATGGTGATGAGATGATTGGCATCTTTGAGGAAGTTTAAATTCTGGAACTGGTAGCTTTTGAAGTATAAAAAGTGTGGTTTTGTATTTTCTTTTCATGCATTTTATGCATAAACATATCTTTTTTTGTTCAGTCAGAGCTGCAGTTTCTCTTTTAGTACACAACAAGTATTTCCCAAGCAGGAAATACAAGATTCAAGTTGAGTCATACATGGAGATGGTCATTACACATGCTGAATTGTCTATAAATGGTAAAGAAGCAGGAAAAAAAAATAATTCATTTGAATATCACCTCACCTCACACTGGTTTCATTTCCATAAATCAACTAAATAGAATATATCCAAGATGGTCTTAACTCAGAATCCTCATTTTTGTCATAAATAACAGATCATGGTAATGGCTGCAACTTCAGCAGTGTTACTGACTCCACAGTAAGAAAGGTTCGGACAGAGGTGTTACCATGGAATCTGGAGTGTGTGTGACCTGTCTAAGCAGGTCTGTGCCCTGTTGCTGCTTCATAGCATATCATAGAGCAGGGATTCCCAACTCTGGTCTGGGAGCAAAGTTCCCTGCTTACCTGGTTCAACTTATCTATTACTTGCCAGGCTTAAATTGTGTTTGAGGAGTGAAACTAACAAACCATGTTGGAAACCAACCCTTCAGGATGAGTAGACCAAAATAAAATTCTTCTTACTTATGGATTTCCCAAATACAGAAAAACAAGAAAGGAAAATGAAAAGATTTTTATATGCACAAAGGGAGTTATTTTCATATCAAATCAAGTGAAAACACGCCACAAACCTAGCCGAGTCATCATTATGCAATAATTACACTCCAACAGGAAAGGAAGAGTCAAAACTGAAAAAAGCCAAAACGAAAGACATGCTTTGTCTACATTTGCATTTAACGCGATACCGATCTGCATCCTCTTATGCAGCATCTGTAACAGGTAATAGTGTCAGACCATCATAGTCTCAAGCATAATTATGGATAACGATCACAGAAACGTCTTTTGTTCCCAGGCATTGAGACCTTTTGCATGTTGCGGACTCGTTTACCCCCCAAAGCAGTCACAATGCAAAATTCTGTGAGCAGAGCGTATAATATCCATATGAAAGGAATTACTGAAGTGGGCCAAATCAGTGTTGGCTCCTCATACAGACACACAATGTGTGTTATTCACCCTTTTTTAAACCTGTTTAGTGATGGTTAAGGTACAAAACTCAGAACACCATGTACCTGCTCCCAACATTATCAGTGTCCTGTGTGCAAGAGGGTCAGGTCACACTCAGTCCAGTTCTTCAAAAACACCCTTCGAATTTTATTTCAGGGTGACGAGAACTTGAGCAAGACATTCAAAATGCAATTTTGCCCGCCAGGTCCAGACTTCAGCTTTGATCCTGCGGTCTTTCTGCTAAATCCAGTGGATCACACCGATTTAGCCATCTAAACTCAGTGACGCAGAGGGCAGACTCCTGCTTGAACACTCGGCTTCTGAAGAGCAAGCAGGTTAACGCCAAGGCTGACCAAAGAAGGGCATCCTTAATCACAACCCCATCACATCCACCTCACCTCTGAGACCCCATCAAATCGAAATAAGGAGAAGTTATCAATCACATCAAACCCACAACAAATCCAACTACAGAGTTCAGCCTCCTGTCCCAGCACACCTAGTACATCTAGTAAAAGTAAACCTTCCAGCCTTCAGCTGGGGTCACAACTAAGCGGATCTTTGATTAGGGGTCATGTTTGATGGGATTTAAAGGCCTAATATCAGATTTGGCCAATTTTTGAAGCTTTTCAGGAAAATGTTCAGTGGCCCAGGGAGTACTCAGGTGTAATATGAGTCGTCTTCAAAGTTAGAAGACAGTTAAATTAAGGTTAGTTAAGTAAGAAGTGTGGAAACTGAGAAGCTAGGCAGGACTAGTTGAGAGCCAGTTGCTAACGTTACCCGCACTAGCGCCCAGCTAACGAACCAGCCCGGCGGCTCCGGCACGTCTACAAGTTGCCGTTTTAGTTTTGCTGCCAGAAAAACGTGCTCGTGGTGTGTTGTTTGGAGGGGAGACTGAAGGCAGAGCCTGTGTACAAGCGAAAAGAGAGGTTTCTCAGCAGCAGAGTCCAGCAGGGAGGCTGGGAGCAGCCGCGGCGGAGGGAGCAGAAAGTTCGCAAGGCGTGCGGCCACTCACCACTGGCCAGCCCCAGGAGCCGGCACAAATCCCTGGTGAAACTCATCAGTGCGACCATCCGGCATTATCCCCTCACGGCTCACTCGAGAGACACACAGACATAGTCTGCGGTACCCAGATCCTACAGCCCGCTCCGCATCGTCATATTCAAAACTTTGTTTCTGGTCTGAAAGGTGGCGGTTGGAGCTCCGCTTCCTGAGCACGGAGCGACTGCAGACCTGGCCTCAAGCACAGGCTCCGCCCCCAGCCGCTCTTAAAGGAGCCACGACCAGCAGCCCGTCCCGGGACTGTCTGTCTATCTGTCTGTTTTGGTTTTCTGTCTATCTGTCTGTTTTGGTTTATCTTTGTCTGTCTGTCTGTCTGTTTTGGTTTATCTTTGTCTGTCTGTCTGTCTGTCTATCTGTTTTGGTGTATCTTTGTCTGTCTGTCTGTCTATCTGTCTGTTTTGGTTTATCTTTGTCTGTCTGTCTGTCTATCAGTCTGTCTATCTGTCTGTTTTGGTGTATCTTTGTCTGTCTGTCTGTCTGTCTATCCTTCTGTCTATCTGTCTGTTTTGGTTTATCTTTGGTTCGTTTCTATTTCTTTCTTTCTTTCTTTCTTTCTTTCTTCGTTGAGCCTCCACTCTGCTATTACAGGGCCTTGTCCCTAACCACGAGACCAGGCTGTCCTGAAAAGAGATGCAGATGAAAGCTGAAGTGCATTTGTCACTGAGTAACTCTTGCATTAAAAAACTTTATAGAGAGCCACAGCAGAAAAGTTAATAAGTTCATAAAAATGAATATGACTAATGACAATTTAACAAATAACAACAAACACAGTTTGATGCAAGTACGATATGAGATCATAAAGATGCTCCTTTTTTAACTGAGGGTTTATAATGCATAATCGGTTCTGAAAGGCTTCTGCTTTGATAGTACTTTAAATGAGAGCGTGGCTGCATGCTAATGAAAAGGTAGTTCATTACAGAAACGATTCCATCTGAAGCTTACAAGCTTTACACTTCAGATACTCCATCTTAGCTGTATTAGTTGCCAACAGGATGTCTGACAACTCAGTATCATGATGAGCACAAAGTCATGGAACGTACAGTGCTGTGATAAAGTATCCGCGCCCCCTTGGAAGAGAGACTTATGAGCAGCCATTCTCCTGAAGGATTCTCTGGTGGACAGCAGACTCAATTATGCCGAGTCACTCAGACCTTGAAGCAGCACAGCACGTCCACAGCACCACACTACCAGCATATTTGACTGCTGGCATGATGTTCTTATTGTGAAATGCTGTGATTCTTTTACACTTGATTTAACTAGACCCCCATATTTCAAAATTCTGCTTTGGAGTGCTCTTTAGGGACCACTTTTGGAGGAGTCATAAGGGTGTTTCCTGGTACTTTGTGCAACAAATGTTTATTTCTTTCTTGGTCAGCAGTGGTTTTTGCCACTCAGCTCTCATATGGGTACTATTTTTGCCCAGTATTTTTCTCATGGTTTCGTTATAATAGTAATTTTGTCTGAGGTCTTCAGTTCTTTAGATGTCTTTATGGTTGACATCACTGTGATTTTGGAGGAATGTAGGTGGACTATTTCTTGGAAGATTCAATGTTGTCTCTCTTTTTTTTTCCTATTTGAAGTTAACATGGAGCAGTGAGTAGCACTCACAGTGAGAAAGCCCTGAGCTTGAGTCCTGGGAGGAATGAACCGGGTTCTTTCTGAGTAGAGTTTGTATGTTCTTCACATGAATGCGTGGGTTTTCTCGTACTTTCCAAATCCCTGCACATTTACATTTACAGCATTTAGCAGATGCTCTTATTCAGAGTGCTCTTATCCTGGAGCAACTCAGGGTTAAGGGTTTTTGCTCAGGAACCCAATGGTGGTAGTGCTTGGTGGAGGTTGGATTCAAACCTGCAACCTCTTGGTCCAAAGTGTTCTACCACTAGATCACCAACACCACATCAAGTGGACTGGAGATGCTAAATCACCCCCCCCCCCTAGATGCATATGTGTGTGTGGGAGCTCCAGCACTGCCCTTGACTCTAATCAGGACAAGTAGCTAAGAAAATGATTGAGTTATTGACTCTAACTGAGTTTTGTTAAGCTTTATAAATGGCTTAAAGACTTTCTATTCTGACTCAGGTTGATATCTGCTTCACACTGCTGCAAGTCTTTTGCTTGAGCGATGTAAATTCAGCAGGGATGGCAGAGTGGGTGTGTCTACTCGTTTCCAGTTGTCATCTAAATTGTATTAATTGGTTGACTGAATGACTAATAGCAAACTAATTTCAGGGCTTGTTGGTGCTGTTTAACATTTCAAATGTATCACGTGCTTACTCAGGTTGTCATATTCATATATTTTTTAAGTTGTGAAATAATTAAAAATGACAAGTGTGGTAAATACATTTTAATGGTACTGTATATTTCTACAAAAAATTTTTTTTTCATGTGCAGTTTTTGTCACTAGTTAGTATTTGGTAATATTTATGAATAGAAATGTCATATTCACCAATAAAGTAATGTGGATTTATTGAAAGATTAATGTTCATCTGACAAAAAATATTTGTTTTTTTATAAGACAAATGACTTCATTCCACACTATGAGGGAACTCCCCCAGTTCAGCATTTTTCCAGCAACTGTGTTCTGACAGTAGTGTAGTAAGCCCAGCCCACTTCAGTAAGACTCTGTGGTATGCCAAGTAAACGGGATGAACAGTGGGTTTATTAAATGTGTGTAATTCAGTCATTTTTGTGAAGTTTTTTTGGTGTTAGTGTTATCATTATTTATTTATTTATTTTTTCAAGAATAATCATTGAAGAGGGTCCTTGAAAGGATAATGGAGAGAAAATTATAAAGCACAAATTTATCTTCAAAATACTTTACATTATTGCAGTAAACCAGTGTATGTAAAGGTTTGCATCAACAATCAAAGTTAATGGAAAAAAATGTAAGAGCTGCTAAAATATTTTAACTCCATTTGAATTGGTATGTTTTTCTCCCCATTATGGGGGAAGTTATTGCACAGCATAGTTGCCGAATGCCTTCTGTGCATGTAGAATGAATTGGAAATGGCACTTTATAGCCAGTTTTATTGATCTAAAAACAAATTACAAACATGAACAAACTTTAGGAACCTTAGTATCCAGTCACTGGGTTAAAGGTGTTAGCGTTGTTTAAGTACTAATCAATAAAAATGCAGTTATTATCACAATGAGGCTTCCCTAGCTATACCGTCCAGAATAGACTGAAAATATTTATAAAGATTTTGTGTGAAGTGAAAGTGAATATTCTTGTCATTGTGAAACGTAGCACAGCACAACAAATTGATAATTGTATCAATTAATCACTTCCATTAGCTACAACGCCTTAGTTATGTAGAACTTGTCATCCTGCACTTAGCAGCTGCTCCTTCATCGCCACTTAAGGTCAGCCAGGACAGCAAGGGCAGCATTCCAGCCAGGGGAGCCCATAACGCCCCCTCCTAAATAAGACAGTCAATATGTAAGCGTGAGCAGGCAGGATGTTACATGTAAATAACATTTAGGGTGTATGATCATTGAAATTCATGATATTCTTTAGAAAGATCACATTCTGACTTAATCTTCCTGACGTTTAGGTTGAATAAATTTCACCCCTTCAAACAAAATGCAAAAATCGAAGCTTGTGTTCATTAATCTACAAACCTGGATGGCTGCCACTGCCACACATGTAGAGCCCTTTAATTGGTGAACGATAGTTTGCAATGGAGGGCAAAGGTCTAGCCAAGTAGAGCTGGTCCAGTGACATTGCACCATGGAATATATTCTGTGGTTAAATAAAAAGAAAACAAAAAACTGTATATTAGAAAAAAGAAAAAAAACATGTTCTGTCGCCACAGTGTTTTAGAATCATTACTCATAAATGATTCCAAATCATACAAGAGCTTTAAATGGTGCACATGATTTCATGGTTGTAAAACAAATGGTGACTCATACAAAGCCTCCAGATAAAGATCAGCTGACTATTCATCAGCCTGACATCACAGCCAGAGCAAAGCCAGTTTAAAAATAGAAAAGAAGAAATACCCCTCCAGTGAGACCGAATTCCCTCTCCAGATCAGGTGGGGTTAGGATGTCTTTGCCAACTATGGAGTCTTTAAACCCGGGTGCGTAGCAATCAACCCAGTCAAACACTGGAAGGAGAAATCATTGAAATAAAATGACAGTGACATATGATGTAGGCATCTTCCTCACAAGAAAGCAAATATAAATGTGATATTTATTAAAGCTGTTAGTTTCTGCCAACGATTTAGAAGAAATAACTCATCTCAGTATTTACAAAGTACAATACTTACAAAGTACAAAATACAATACTGGGGCAGCACACTCCAATCAATATTCTTTCACAATGGCAATGTGCCATAATTATCTAAATGACTTCTTTCCTTCTGACCTGTGTTTGCAAATTTCTCCCTGTCCTCATCTGACCATGCAAGACCTCCTTGCAGCCAATAAGGTGTAAACTGTGTGAAAAAGGAGATCACATGACAGCCAGGAGGAGCTAGAGTAGGATCGAGCACAGATGGTATGGTCATCTCCAGCATGGGTCTGATAAAGGAAAAGAAACTCATATAATTTACCAAAGGATTAAGATTAGACATTAGACATGAAATTATGGGATGAGGTCAATTGGACTTCTTTAGCAGGGAAAGCCAAACCAACCATACAACTATTTGCATGTGGTATTTGTTTCATCAGGATCTTTGTGTATACAGGAAAGGATCCAACTGCAATGGAGCCCCAGGCACGTCTCAGCATTGAGAAACATTAATGTAAACGAATTCATGTAAAAAGTGTAAATAAAGTACAAAGTTTAGCTACACAGGCCTTCAGAAAAAACAGAATGTGGTTTAGAATGATAAAAATTTCTGAGCCATTTTGGGATTAATTTATGCTGCTACAGACAAATATTGGAGACCATATTTGAGAGAGCATTTAATATCTAAAGACAAGCCAGGCCATTGCAAAACTGGAATTTCTGGCTTTTGCACAACTGTCTCAGCCAGCCTTAGTCATATGCATATCTCAAGATTCATATGTACATGTCCAATGTAAGAAATATGCAACAGACATTGTATATGCACTACTATGAGATACATGATTATTGTTGCTCTAAGGACTAAATTTCACTTAAAACTGAATCAAGATAAAGTGAATGATTTAATTTAATTCTGCCAACCTAGATGATGGACGTCCTTGCTGGCACTCCCTATAAGCTGCCTCCAATACCTCCACACTCTCACAGTTCAGGTGTATTGAACATTGATGATGAGGGCCTGGTTTCCCATCAGCAGTGTTGGGAGCAGCCAGGAAATTTGGCAGTTTGTCAACAGCCACTATTAAATTACAGAAGGAACAGAAAGCACCAGAAATTGCTATTTTTTGATATGTAAAAGTGAACAGTTGAACTCAGAGCCACAAAAAGGACCTGTAATGACCAGACCATTAATCTTGGTGACAGGAGACGTGTAGTCAATCTGATTAATGGCAGTGACAAATTCCTGGGGAAGAGCGTCCTACAACCAGACAAATATATTTCTAGTCATGTCATTATTTAAATGTATTATTTTATATTTTACATTATAATTAATAATAATAATAATAATAATAATAATAATAATACCTGTGGGGTAAGTTGCCTAAAAGTTACATAAGGAGTAGCATTAGACAAAACCACTCTGCTATGAACTTCAGTACCATCTTTCATCACAACACCCTTTGAAGTACCATCTGAACCAATCAGAACTTGTCCAACTTCCTAAGAAAAAACAACAACAACAAACATACAGCATTGGTTTTCACTTTCAGTTGTTCTCTGCTCTTTGCACACCTGATAATTACGTTGGGTAATAACTTGTTAATTACTTGTCTGGACATGGATGATTTGAAACTGAGTTCCCAGGACTGAAGATGAAAACCCCTGGTTAGGGCAGGCTTCATAATGATAGATGAATGATCTACCATAATCTTACTTGCTGATACTAACTTGTTCAGTGAAGATATCTGCTCCAAGACAATGCGCAGAACTAGCTATGGCCTTGGTGACCCCGCCCATGCCTCCCTCCACATAGCCCCATGCTCCTTTTTCCTTTTCTAATTCACCCATGACGTGGTGCAGGAGTACATATCTAAGGCAGAACATATGAAGAAATTAGTTACTGATAAAGCAAAAAATGAAATAGTCTGGTACAGAGTATACATTTATTAAATCCATTTTTCCAAAAACTTTTCCTTTAAAACTCTTACCCACTACCAGGGCTGCTGGGACTGGTGTTAGCTCCAATCACAGAGTCAGTGGCTAATGTCGCTCGCAGTGGTTCAGACTCAAACCAGCGATTCAGTACCTGCAGAAAATTGGAGAAAGAAATCAAGAAATCATCAATCTATCATCAATTAAACAATGTGATGTATTGGGTTTGAAAAAAAAACTTTTTTTTACCTATTCTTCTGTTCTAAACATACATCAAAAAGTAATTTAATTGAATAAATTAAACAATTAAACCCACCTTCATAATTGGAGCTGTTATAAGTTCATAGAAGTCTGGTATGTTTTTTCCCAATTTCATTCCTTAAAAAAGATATAAACAGATCTGTTCAAAACTGAATATGATAAATTAAACCATTCAGGTTAA
This sequence comes from Hepsetus odoe, assembly GCA_017165825.1. NCBI lineage: Eukaryota > Metazoa > Chordata > Actinopteri > Characiformes > Hepsetidae > Hepsetus > Hepsetus odoe. The sequence goes on along the minus strand of CM029367.1, from coordinate 18,583,166 downwards.
TGCAGGTATATTCAACAGTGTTTCTATAGAGCTAAATTTGTCTACATATGGTTTATAAAAGGTACAATTTAATTAGATTTACTCATTAAAGTTCAAGCGGCAGTACCAGATTTCACTAAGGGCTTCAAACTCTTCAGTGCAGTTATTCTGTTCCTCAGAGACCCCTGGGTCATTCCTGGGATGTCAACAGGGGGTGCATCCAGGAGAGGGTGGATTGCACAGGCCAGCGTCTCCAAATGAGCCACATAATCAGGAAAGACCTTTTGGAAAAAGAGTGTAAAGTGTTTTTTCACTAAAGGTAATAGGCAAATAAACAGCCACAATGAGTATGTATATTAAATAAAATAATTAATCATTTAGAATATACCATGGCATCTTTTTCCGAGAATTTTCCAATCTCTTGCTGATTCTTTGCCAGATCATTTCCTAGCAAAAGAGAGCGAGGGGGCTGCCCCCTAACCCCCTCTTCCAGCAAGGGGGTGAAGGCATGAAAATCCCTCATGTATACCTTCAGGCCATGTTTCTACACACAGAGAGGAGGTGAAAAGAGTCTGTCATTGCTATCATCACCCTGTTACCTGCTGGATCAGCGTGATGTCTATATGAAATTCTGATACTGGGACAAACCAAATTATAGAAAATCTTTTTACATATACTCTCAATTTCTCAAAAAAAAACCTGTTTAGTGTAATATCATTTTATTATTATTTTTTTAGGAAACCATGAACACAAATACTGTCATTTTAGAGCTTTGTGGTTCAATTCACATTTACAGAAGAATTCTACTCTCTAATACTGTTACTCTCTAATACAAAATATTCTGGGCTGTTGGTTCACAAAGAAAATGTCTTTTTTTTTATTCAACAGAAAATAAAAATGACAACACTACCTTCAGCTCCAGGTCTTGATAAATGTGAGGACGCAGTAAACTGAGCAGATAGGAGGCTCGGGAAAAACGAAAACCTGCGTAATAAGCACGCTCATGAAGAAAGTTGTTTAATTATTTCTAAGATCATCAACAGTTTCCAATGAATCAGTTCTATGATTTAGTTAAACAGTACCACACATCCAGCACATCAGACATTCAAGAAACTGACATAATTCTGATGGGACTATTCATAGAAGATTTTCAAAGACCTGTGTTTGTGTGTGTATGGACGGACATTGGATCACTCATAAAATAAGTTAATGCCAAAGGGGCCGCTTGGAGACGTCTTTGAGAGATGAAGAAAAAGGGAATGTACTTTCCACTCCGCTGTCCCTCTCTTTAAAGAAAGATGCAGCAATTTTAGATCTGTTGAATGCAGAAACCTGCAAAATATTTGAGATCATCATGAAATGTATTTATTATATGTGGCTTAATTATTTTGAATATTCACGATGGACAGTGACTGACGCATGTGACCTTGCAGAACATTGATGGATGATTCTCCCAAGAGGTATGCCAATACTACTCAATGTCTATCAGCTGCTGCAATTAGGCTTTGTTGCAGTTTTTATTTGTTCCCATACTTTGAGACTAATAAGGCTAATGAGTTCTGATGAGGCAGAATGTGAATAACTGGATTCTGGGTATAACAGAGACTTCCTCATGGAGACTACCTTGCTGCTCCCATTAGGGGCCGCTACAGTAGATCAACCTCAGATCCTGTCCTCTGCATCCTCCTAATTCAAAACAAATATTCCAACTTTTCCTCTTTCCTGGCAGCTTCTCCCAATATAATCCTCACCTCTCCTCTACATATGTCCAAACCAATGTAACCTTGCTTCTGTAACTTTGTCACCAAAACGTCCAACCTTTTGGCCTTCCTCTTTCCAGGAACAATGCTCAGAATTTCAAAACTGAAAATTATGTAGTCAGTAGCCATAAGACAGAAAGATTGGAAGTGACTTCTTTTCAGTGCACAGCACTTTAGCTTTACTCATTTATACTGAAGTTAAGAACAATGTTTCAGCGTTGCTGCTTTTGTTAATGAGGCAAGATACATAGAAGCCCATTGAAAAAGAAGTCTTTTAATAAGTATAAAAGTATAGTAACAAGTTTGGTCAATTTGTTTGAATTTTGATTGCAAAAAATGCAGGTTTTTTCATATGCAAACATACACAAAATTTGTGGAATGCAGAGAAAAAGTATGCATGCACAATTTGGGGCATGTAGGTCACGGCACAGTTGCTTTAGTGGGAAACTTACAAAATGTTATATGTTATAATGTTATAAACTGATAAAAATGTTATAATGTCTATTTTTTTATAATGGCTATTCTTTCTATTCAATATGCATGCATTGTTTTTTCCTGATGGATGCCCTTCTGTAGATATAGTCTGAAATTTAGATTAATGCTTGAAAGACGAGTAGCAGAAGTTTTGAAGAACAGTAAAACCAGGTGTGGTTGCAAGCACTTTTGCTACAGGTGTGTATGATTATCACAGTACATTTCAGAGACACGTCACTCCTTAAACTAGTTTGGCAGCTGCTCACTCTCGAAGAAAATGATCTGAAACAGCTGAGGTTAACTTTTTGCAGTGAACGGTGAATTTGTACGCTTTTAGCATAGTTTTGCAAGACTGATAAGTTTATGCGTTCGTGCAAAGACTGTCTGCTTTGCAAAAAACAAAGTAATCAACCCATTATGCAACTCTTTATCCATTTATTCACAAAGGCCACCTCACTTTGGATGACACTTGGTTTGACACTGAAAAAATTGCGCTGGCATGTACCTGGAATTATCTCTTCAGATACAGCAGCTCCACCAAGCACATGTCTGCGCTCCAGGACAGCCGTTTTCAGGCCTCCTTTCTGCAGATAAGCTGACTGGAGAAACAGAACCACATTTGTTCAGAGTGCATATTCACAATCAAGCTGCACATTATATTACATTTAACCCAGTGTACTTACTGCAATAAGTCCATTGTGCCCTGAGTAAAGAAGAAAGAGGTTCGGAGTTACTCATGTTTCATTATTCATTACCTGCAGATGCAACGTATCAGCAGAAGGAGAAGGTGGGTTCAAAGTTTGTTCTGGCTGTTTTATAATGCAAGATAATCTGCTGTGATTGGATAAAATCGTGCACTTTCCAGCTTCAAAGCCTCTTTCTGGTATTCAGTGCACTGCAGGACATGGCAATGAGAAACACAGTCTTGTGTTTTTCTGCAGAAGCTCAACAGGCTGCAGCACAGAACACTTGGAGCACTAACGGGCCTCCTCCAGGACTAACATGCAAATCAGCGCGAGTGTAAAGTTGCAGCGCTGAGCAAAGTGATCGCCCTACCTCCTCCAATAATAACGGCGTCGTACTGGGCTTTGAGCGCTCTGCTGTGACTGGCCCTGGACCCGGGCCCAGTCCTGGCCGCTGATCTCCGAGAGCACACAGAGCGCACTGCTGCAGCCATGACCGCTCAGTTCCGCCACAGAGCAGAGCACTGTCGACCCCTCCCACAGCCCCGCCCCACAGCCAGCCCGGGACAGACCCACCTGAGAGACAGACCGGAGGAAAAAGAGAGAAATAGATGAAAGCACACAATGTGGAAAACACACAGGCAGTTCAATTACACATCCTAGTGAAACAATCAATCAACCAATCAATCAATCAGTCAGTCAATCAATCAATCAATGCTACCTATGAAATGCACGAAGGAAAAACATCTCTACGTTGCAGAAAGCTCAAATGTACATCTGAAAAAAAAGGAATACATTTATTGTAAATATTACAGAAATAAAACTATTGTAAGAACAGTGACCAACTGAACACTGGGTCAAGTGTGCCTGAAAAAGAGATTTACTTTAACAAAGCTGCCAAACTTTGAAATGTGCTTAAGATTAAAGTTAAACTGTACAGACAGACAGACAGACAGACAGACAGACAGACAGACAGCTAGATAGACAGACAGACAGACAGACAGATAGATAGATAGATAGATAGATAGATAGATAGATAGATAGACAGACAGATAGACAGACAGACAGATAGATAGTTGTAATGTTGAAGATGATTATAAATTATGTGTCTGGTTTCACATGTATCATTTTTCTTTTTCTCTACCTTCTTTGATTCTTGTTTATAACTTGTGTGTTTCATTTGTATATATTATGTATTGTGAGTAGAATTTGTATAAATTTGTGTGATTTGTGTATTGTGTGTATAATTTATATATATTGTGTTTAGTGTGTATTGTGTGCATAATTTATATATATATATTGTGTTTAGTGTGTATTGTGTGTATAATTTGTATATATTGTGTTTAGTGTGTATTGTGTGTATAATTTATTTATTATAGTGTGTGATCGGTGTGTGATCAACCAGTTTTACCAAACAGGTGCTGATGATCATCAATGTCACACAGAGGAGAGACACAGTCATGTTTGGAACAACCTACCAGCCGAGTTCCTTCAAAAAGTGTGTGCAAGTGTACCTAGAAGAATTGATGCTGTTTTGAAGGCAAAGGGTGGTCACACCAAATATTGATTTGATTTAGATTCTCTTTTGTTCATTCACTGCATTTTGTTGATTGATGAAAATAAATAATTAACACTTCCATTTCTGAAAGCATTCTTTGTTTACAGCATTTTTTCACACCTGCCTAAAACTTTTGCACAGTACTGTATATTATGTATCACTCTGTTGTACCAGGGGGTCACCAACATTTGGAAACAGATTTCAGATTTCTGTGTGAAACACACCAATAAATCTGATTCTGATTCAGATTTTTCTGAAATGCCTGGTATGTTGAGCTGAAAGCTACACAGTTATTCTGCAGGTCTCCACTGAGGGGCAATGCAGTACAAGAAAGCAGGGCAATTCAGTCACCACCAGATATTAAAGCTGCATATTTGGTCCGGAGGGTGGCGTAAATCCCTCATGTTCTCTGAGGAAACCCAGACAGGACAGGGAGCAGCGTGGAGGAGCATTCACATTTACTCAGTATTCTGACAGCACACTATTCATCTGCAATTGACATCAGGTGGCATAAAGTATAGGCAAAGGAAAATAAAATTAATTATTCAAATAAAATATGCATGTTTCATATTATTTTGTACAGCTAAATAATGACACCACCAGTAGCTTATACAGAGGTCTGGGAATGTTTCAGGGGAAGAACATCTGGAGACTTTCATTTAAAAATAAATGACAGTGCTCATAAAAAAAAGAAAAAACTATAACTTTATCCTTCAACGTCAAACAATGCCTTCTGGTTTAGGTACCACTGGACCAAATTTCATTCTAACTAAAAGTACAAGGGTAATAAAATGTGCAATCCAGTCCCAAAGAATGTGTTAATACCTGGTAAGTTAAAAAGAATTTACCATAAAAGTGTTGATATTTTATTCGTCTGATTTTGTTATGATCTTGAATCTTTCACCTAAACGTACGAGACTAGAACTAGAAAATTGGATGACCCTTTGCAATGGGTGAGTCTTTAATTAATCACAGAGAAGATGAACTTTCTTGCAGTAGAAGCAGATGAAATAGTGTCGTAATGATTTTCAATAGAGAGGAGTGCTTTTGAGATGTTCCTCTTTGCCAACGGAAATCATCTTGACTAAAGGGGCTGCCTTAAGAGTTCTTAAGTGGTTCTACGTCTGAGTTAAATGAGATAAGAGGTCATAGATCAAAGTCAAACTGATGGGACAGTAGACAGTCTTTAAGGAAACAGAACAGCAGCAGGTTAAAGCAGGAGGTCAGTGGTTTGATCAATTTTCTCAAGTAACAATAAAATAATCACAGGAGCTGGGCTTGGAGAGGGTAAATGAATTATGCCTGACTTCAAGCTACATCATGTAAAACTGCTGTGAAACAGAATACAATATCCTTTAACTTCCACTTGTTTTGCTTATGCTGTGAAAAACAATTCCAAAATTTCGTATTGATTCAAATGCTCCTGGGGAGAGAAATGAAGTAGACCTCAATTAAGCATCTAGGGTTTCCCGACACCTCTATCAGTCTACAAAGTAAGGGAATTAGGAACGAGGAAGAGGGATTACTCTACCTACATCCCAGCTTGGCTTTCCTTGAAGGATCGCATCCGGACAACACACAATCAACATTAATTTGATCAGGTCTGGCAAATTTTGTTCTTGTAAGCAAAAATTAACACTTCATTCCCTTGGTCGGCAGAAATTTAACACCACAGCCTACCACTCCTCTGTCTCAGTGAAGGTAAAACTAAACTCACATTACATGAAAATGGGCCTGCATGAAACAAAATTACTGAAGCTCATTATTGAACAGCTCAGATCATTTCCACCCCAAAGCAAGATGAGAAATAACAGGCAGCAGGATTATGATTACTTCCTAGTTTTATATATGATCTGAATATGCTAGTATAGTCTTATATTACTTTTATTAGATAGATAGATAGATAGATAGATAGATAGATAGTATTATAATAAAATTACCCTTGAGCAATGTGCCATCCCCGTCCTGCTCCTCCCTGCGATGGGCTGGCGACCTGTCCAGGGTGCGTCACCCCTCCTCGCCCTGTGTGCGCTCGGTTGGACACCAGCACTCCCCCGCGACCCCGTTTGGGACAAGCGGCAGATAATGGATGGATAATAAAATTACAAAACAGAAACACACTCTCTTCTTCATGTTTCGGGGGGAACTGAACATTTTTCATTTCATTGATTCGATGTACTCCCTGCGATGGGCTGGGGACCTGTCCAGGGTCTGTCCAGGACCTGTCCTTCGCCCTGTGTGAGCTGGGATGGACTCCAGCACTCCCCCGCGCCCCCGTTTGGGACAAGCGGCAGAAAATGACTGACTGACTGACTGACTGATTCCATGTATTCATTCCTGTCCTCAAAAATAGTATTGGACAGCACATCCTGTCAGAGACTAGGCCCCAGAAGGTTGTGGGATAAAATCCCAGACCAGTAAGTTGCACTGAGGTACCCTTGTGCAAGGTATTGTCCACACTGGATATGACTCTGCCTCCTGCTGCAAGGTGTTTGTACGGGTTAAATGCTGTGATTGCATTTGCTTTGGTTCACTGTGTGCTGTGTGCTCACAAAGACAAATATTCACCTTCATTTTTTTAAAATACTGTATCTGCGCTCAGTATCATGCTCTCCTGTTGTGTTGTAGTGTGTTATTTCTGCACTCTATGTAGCACCATGAAAAAGGTGAAAGTGACAACCCTTGTCATTGCAAGGTCAAAGCACAGCAGACAATGAACCACAACAAAATTGAACCTCTACTTTTAACCCATGCACACCCAAACACCGTGCAGCAGTGGGCAGCTATTGAAAGCGCCTGGGGAGCAGTGACGGGGACAACACCTTGCTCAAGGGTACCTCAGGGCAACCTATTGGGAAGGGGTTCAAACCCCCGATCATGTGGCTAACACCCTAACCACTAGGCCACCGCTGCCCCAGTGGTCTGCCATGGTGTGTGTATGATTCAAATGACAATAAAACCAAATTAACTTGATTATTATTGTAAGCTGAGGACTGTCAAATTTATGTCCACATTAGCATACCACACTAGAGCACTGTAAGCTATAAATAATACAAATATAGGATGAATAAATACATTTGAGATAGCATTTATTTTTAATTTATATTATTTTGATTTTTAAATTTATTTATTTTAATGCTTTACTTTCTTTCTGGGACAAAAAAGGCTACTATAAACTGATTTTTTTTTTTTTTACCCTTAATGTGTATGAAGTTAACTTTCTCTTCAAGAAACATGTATCCCACAGTTTGAACACCATTCCCCCAGCTCTGTCACCTCTACTACCTGCATCCTAACCACTCCAATTTCCTCTTTCATTCACACTCCAGTATTCTGGATACATGTATTCTGTGTACAGGTGTGCCATCCAGAACAACAGCCTTTCCATTCTCCATCCTCTTCATCGCTGTCCTTACTTCCATCTTGCTTATTTGTTGCACTTCCTGGTTGGTTATACTCACATCATTCAATCTTCTCTCTCTCATTCTCTTCATTCATCAGGCCCTCAGAGTTCTCTTGGGTTCTTTCTTCATCCAGCACTTCATGTCCTTGCGCTCCTGTCTACTTTCTTCATCTCTCTGATAATCCCACTTCTTCTGTATACACTCCTGGACTTCTGGGTTCCACCAACAGATTTCTTTATCCTCCTTCTTCCTTCCAGACGTTTCACCAAGTACATTTCTAGCTGTCTGCCTTACCACTTCTGCAGTAGTTTCCCAGCAATCTGGTAGCTCCTCAACACCTCCCAGTGTCCGTGTTAACTCCTGCCTGAATTCCACCTTGCAGTCTTCTCGTTTCCGCTTCCAGCATTTGATCCTCTACTCTGGCCTCACTTTCCTCTTCTTCTTGACATCCAAGGTCCTACAGATCACCCTCCTACGCTGTTTACACTCTCCCGTCACTACGTTTCAGTTTCCAATCTCCTTCAGACTGACCGTCCTTCAAAGGACTCACCTGTGTGCATCTTCTTCCATTCTTATACATCATCCTGTGCTCCGTCCTGTACATGTACACTATTACATGGGGAATGTATCGTCTCTAGATCAGTAACCTGCACAGTGTGGCAAACATCTATTTCTACACATGAATTTACAGCCTTGGAAAGCAACAAATATGTGCTACCCATAAATCAGGGCCCAACGTCGCAGAAGCATTTAAAGTATATAAACTGCGAGAGGTAGAGTTTAGCATTGAGCTCCTGCATAAGATTTATAGAAATCCAGCTCTGATTGTTATCAGAGACACACTGCACCGGGCTGATTACAACACAATTTGAGAATTAAACACGTAATCCACACTTAGAAAGCAGTGCTTGGTGCATTCACAGATTTAACATTTTTTATTGAATTAATGAGAGTCATTTTGCTGTTGCAATGTGACTTTGATTTGTGCATAAAATTAACTTTAATAAGCCTACTGTACTCATACTGTTTTGGAGGACTACGTTATAAAACGAAGCCGCGAGAATTTGATTGGCATCTCTTTTGTCCAATCAGATAGCTCGAGCGCTGGTGGGCGGGTCCGCTTCCTCTGTCTCGGCCTGTACGTCCTGTCACCCTTCATCGCGCCATCCGGGAAAGTGCGTGAGTGTGGAGGGTAAACATCTGGGCCACGGATGCTGTTCGAAATACGCTTGTGAGCGCGTCTGGCTGCGGATGGAGGCGGAGGGATTCGTGCGGAGGCGGCGGAGGAGCGCGGAGGCTGCAGGCGGGGACGCCGCTGTGGCCGGCGCTTCTGCGGGGGCAGAAATCCAGTGGCTCGGCGGAAGGCTGTGGGGTGTCTCCGAGGGTCTGGTCGGGACTCTGTGTCCGCGAGTCGGCGGCGAGTCTGAGGTGAGCGCCGCTTCGCTCTTCGGCCCGGCGGACGGACCGGATATCGCGCAGCCCGACTATGAGGAGCTTCCGCGGGGCGCCTCCACCAGCACCCACATGCTGGCCGGAGCCGTGGCGGGGATCATGGAGCACTGCCTCATGTTCCCCATCGACTGTGTCAAGGTAAAGCCGTCCGCTTTTCTCTCCGTCCGCGCTGAAATCTTAGCTCTCCGCACCTGTAACCTTGGGCCAGACAACTTCTCCAGATTAGCTGCTCAAGACCGGCAAGGTCGAACTAATTGGAGGAACTAAGCGGCCTACAGGCGGACTGAACTGACCGGAGAACAGCCTTTAACAGCGTCGCTCCCACTTCGCTATTTTCTCAAGATAGTCCTACTTTTCCACATGAAAACAAAGTTTTGCCTTAGCCCAGCAGAGCAGACTAGCACAAAAACACGCCCGACTTAATAAGCCGGATGTGTGCTAGCCCTGATTCCCACATATTGCACCTCTGACTTGTTTTCAACCTGTTTTTTGTAAGTTGTGGCTTGAGGGAGGTCAGTTCGGCTCAGTGTCGCTGTAGCTGCTCTCCTCCTCCTGAGCGGAGAGGCTGTGGTTTCCTGCTTTAAGCAGCTCCACCGGCTGTGTTTACATCACGGCTGGGACACCAGGTCGCCTTTGCGTTTAAAAGATCATTTGTGGTGATGTTCTTTTGCAGAAATAGTCTGCGTTAGTGTTAGCAACCGGCTACACGCGCTAGCACACAAGGTCACACGTGGGAGCTCGTCCCAGCCCACCGGCCTGGAGCTGATCACATGAGCCCGAGCAGCAGGCGGGCTCTCCTCAAACATGGCGCTTCAGAGAGCGCGATCGGTCCTCCTTTATGTCTCTCTGGGTTGTCAGGGATTAACTTCCCTCCTACATCGCAGACACACTCCTGCCTGGCGCGCGCGCTGCCCCACATGGAGGAGCGCCCTCATTTCAGTAACATTGTTAAACCAATCATTTCCGTCGTGAACTTTTTCACCAATAAAATTGCAGCAGTGGTTCATTAGGGCCCTGACCCTGAAGGAGTCCCAGACCAGTAGGTATCGTTGAGCAAGGTACCGTCCCCACCACTGCTGGCTGGCCCGCTGTGTTTGAGTTATATTCAGAGAGAAGCGCTATGAAAGTGAAAGTGACAACCCTTGTCATTGCGAGGTCACAGCACAGCAGACAGTGAACCACAACAAAATTGGACCTCTGCTTTTAACCCATGCACACTCAAACACCGTGCAGCTATTGAAAGCACCCAGGGAGCAGTGACAGGGACGGCACCTTGCTCAAGGGTACCTCAGGGCAACCTATTGGGAAGGGGTTCGAACCCCCGATCCTCCGATCATGTGGCTGACACCCTAACAACTAGGCCATGCCCCATATCCCTGGCTGCAATAAAGCAAACACCAGCTACTAGAATCGGTCAGTATTGGGTCATTAAGGGTGTGATCAATATTGCAGGCCTTTCAATGTATAGCTTGTATTCGTATTTTGATAGTAAAACGAAGTTCAGCCTTAACACGCTGTCGCTTTCTTTTCAGTTGGTCGTCTTTTTGTAATGATGTTACTTAAATTTCACATAGTGGGATTCATGTGCTGATAGATTTATTGTTCTTTTCCTGTTTTGAACTGTTGCTCTTGATAAGCAGCGGAAAACTGAAGTGAACAAAGAGGTCGATTGATAAGAGCAGAGTGACATAAAGAGCTCTTTTAACACAAAGCACTGTTTCATTCATGGCTGTGGATCTCACCGCTCTGCCCAAGTGTAGCTTCCGGGAAAAAAGCTCTCATTAGGCCATGAACTGTGCTTGTTTCGTGAAGACTAATGAACCCTTTACTGGTTTAAAGAAAATGGGTTATTTTTCTGTTACATTATTTAGAAAAACAGGATTATATCTAACAACACCAAACAGGCTAAATTCTGTTCTGCTGTTATTCCTATTAATAATCTCTCCAAATAATTACATTTGTGACTAATGACTGTTTATTCAATAATAAATACCATTTTATTTCACTGTTACAGATTAAATAAATTGAGTTTTGTAATTTGGCATGTAAATAGAGTGCATCTATATTATTCATACACTTTAAGTAGGTCACCATTATTGCGAATTCCTAAAACTATGGAAGTCATGATGATTGATTCATTCCAGTATTTGCGGTTTATCAGCTCTGAAGGTATGACTGTTTTGGAAGACTTGATCTCTGTGCTCAGCAAACCTTGAATAATCACCAGTGGTTGGGACACTGCAGCCACAGAGAGAGTGTTGGACAAACATGCATGGAAAGGGTTTTGTTTGCAGTCAAATCAAAGGTTATCGTAAAAGCTCTTCTGACAAGCCCTGTAGCCCTGATTACGTTTCAGTTTTATGAGTTTTCCTACCTGGAGCAGAATCATGCGTGTATCTTTAAGTCTGTATTTTCTGTGATTCAGAACTCCAGTCTTTTCTCCCCCTGGTTATTAAGCCCTTTGTGAGCTAAAAGCAAATGAACCCAAGTTGTTTGTGGTTAGTAAGAAGGAAGATCTGAGATTTTTGATTGCAACTCCCTGAGAAGATAATATCAACACATTGCATATTTACTGTTTCCTGAAGTTCCTGCCAGTTCTTGCTTCCTCCACATGGTTTCCTCTTTTTTTCTGGTTTGAACGCGCCAGAAAGTTGCCGCGATTTCTGCTGTGTCACTCCCAGGCCTTCAGTCTTGCAAGGTGTGGGTGTGTCGTTGCAGGTAGTAAGTACAGTCGGCAGCTTAACGGTTTTGTATGGCTGCCATCACTAAGAACACTCATTCGAACAACCTTTGGCCGGAATCATAAGTGTCTAAAAGAACAATTTTTTCCAATGTGCCATTTAACCTATGAGAAAAGTTGAGAAAATATTGTGGGTTCAATTCCCTCCCCAGAGGGTTGCCCTGAGGTACCCTTGAGCAAGGTACCGTCCCCGTCACTGCTCCCCGGGCGCTTTCAATAGCTGCCCACTGCTGCACGTGTGTGCATGGGTTAAATGCAGAGGTCCAATTTCGTTGTGGTTCACTGTGTGCTGTGCTGTGACCTCGCAATGACGGGTTGTCACTTTCACGTTCACTTTTCACTTTTTAAAATCACGGCAGGAAGGAATCTAGGACGGAATAGTACTTTTGAAAATACTGTATTCTTAAAAGTTTGCCTGGTTTATATGATATCCTCATACTTGTCTTTATAAGAACCATCACCCAAAATTTTGTTTTTTCCTGTTGGTTTTTTCCTTCACCAATTTCTGTGGAAATTATTTAAATGTTTAATGATTTTCCTCTGTTTTGTTGTTTTTGGAGTAAATAAAACTGAATTAAAGAAAATATAATTTTGAGACAAGTCCGTTTCCTTTAGTTAATGTTTTAGAAGCAACAAAAGGGAAGCATACGGATCTGAGCGCCTTTGACAGGAGTCAGACTGTGATGTCTAGGCTGTGTAGAGCATTTCCAAAACGGCAGGCCTTGTGGGGTGTTCCCATTATGCCATGGTTGTTTACCGACCAAAAGGGGTCACGGAATGAGCATCGGGGAATGGGCCAAAGGTTGTGGGTGCCCAAGGTTCACTGACGTGCATGAGGTAAACAGTTAGCTTGTCTGGTCCAATTCCACAGAAGGTTACTGTACCACAGATTGCTGGAAGAGTTGGAGCTATCTAGGTAAGGAAGGTGTCAATGCACAGTGTGTTGCAGCTTTCTGCACATGGGGTTGCACAGAGTCCTCGTTCTGACCCCTGTCCACTGCTGCAAGCTCCTACAAGGGACATGTGAGGATTACAGTTGGACCATGGAGCAAGGGAAGGTGGCGGCGGGAGTTGATTAATCATGTATTATTTTACATGCCATTCGAATTCCGTGTGAGTTGAAGGCAAACCAGAAGAGGTAGTATGATGAGAAATGTGCTGGAAAACCTTCAGTCATGGAAGTTACATTTTCCACCTCCTTAAACATTGTTAAAGATCAAGTAAACCCCTTCATGACAACAGTATTCCTTAATTGCCGTTGCGTCCTTTGGCAGTGCAGTGTTTCCTGCCACATGGCAAAAACTATCCAGGAATAGTTTGAGATCTGATCTGAGCATGGGTGGGATGTTCTAGACAAAGTAGTCTGATCCATGGAGGCCCCACCTTTTCACTTACAGGATCTGCTGATGTTGTTTTTTTCACGTCTTTTAATTTCTCTGGTGTCATTTATTTTACTTCTTAACAATGTCTGTAAAAGCAACAATGACTGTAAAAGCAGTGAGCAGTAAAGATTAGATCTATTTATAAAATCATAAGAAACACATTCCTTAGCAAGTTCTTCAGAGATGCAGCAACCTGTTCAGCAGTTTGTGTTAAAGTGGCACGTTTGTGGGATTGGACCAGATATCAATCGGTCGTCTTCTCTGTTGTGAATCATTGTCTGCACTATATGTTGTTCTGTCTGTACTTGTTTAGTCCTTAGTCCTGGTCCTGTTTTGTCATGTCTTATGTGGTCTCATGTGCAGCACAAGGGTCCTGGAGGAACATTTTGTTTTGTTTCACTGTGTTCTGTGTGAAATGACATTGAAACCTATTTGCCTTGACATCCACGACCCCGTTGCTGGTTGTCCTTTCTTGGACTGAACAGAGGGACCATCTCCCAAAACTTGCTGATTTAGAATTGCTCTGTCCCTCAGATTCTTATGTTTACCAGTTTTCCTGCTTCCAACACCAAGAACAGACTCGCTATCTAATAAATCCCACCTCTTCACAGTGGCCATGTATAATAATAATAATAATAATTTTAAAAAATGAAATAACTGCTTGTCAAGGTTTCAGACTGATTAATCTAATGCCTTTTTACCCATTTATTATTACTTCTTTGCAACTCTTTGATCAGTGTATCTGTTGTCTTGCAGACCCGCATGCAGAGCTTACAGCCTGACCCAGCTGCCCGCTACCGTAATGTGATGGAAGCCTTGTGGCGCATTGTGAAAACCGAGGGTATATGGAGGCCAATCAGAGGCCTGAATGCCACGGCACTGGGAGCAGGGCCAGCCCATGCACTCTACTTCGCCTGCTATGAGAAGCTAAAAAAGACCCTCAGCGATGTCATCCACCCAGGAGCCAATAGTCATTTGGCAAATGGTATAACTCGCCCCTCACCCACCTTGGATAAAAAATAAAATAAAGTGTCCTAGCTTGGTGGTGGTAAGAAGTTGGAGACAAAATAGCTTGGCAGATATATATTTTTGGAAATCACTATGCCAATCATGTCAGTGAAGCAGGCTTGTGACTGTTCTGAATTCCAGGCTGGTTAATAGCAAGAAGCTGATTTGCCTGTGGATTTGAGTGTGGATTGGTGGTCAGGCTGAAGGCCAGCTCTGTAAGCAGCAGAAGGGCGGGTGGTGGCTCAGCTGACCTCTTTCGTGTGATTCAATAGAAATAGCATTCTGCTGATGGGGACACAGTCTAGAATAACCCAGAGTGCCTTTCTCCTAAATCACAACACCTTCTGTAAAGGTGAGAGGAAACCCCCCCCCCCCACCCCCGTAGCAGCTCTGCTTTTAAAGGGGAGGCTGACTTTCATTCACAAAAGTTTTTGTATAAAAGGCTTTCCAAACTACTGCTCCTGAGTTTTACATGGCATCTTCTGATAAGTTGTCTGGGTCTTCAAGTTTCTTTATTTTTCAGTCTCTTAAGAATACTTCTCATTTTTGTTCAGTGAACTTACTTTTTTGAGAAAACTATTAGAAGTTTTTTTTTTTTTTTCTTACTACTTCTATCCTAATAATCCTAATTATTCAGAATGCAGTCCTAGTAGGGTCAGGCAGTATGACCGTGCAATACAGTTTTGCTTTTTCTGATCCAAATTTGGATAAACTGATGTTCTGCTTTATTCAGTTGGATAGCTTGGCAAGTTATGCGCTGCAGTTTTGTTGTTTTTTGTTGTATGGGGCAGGTTTTTAGGCCTTTGTTTAAACCCTGTATGTTTCTTAGATTTGTTTTTAAAACAAGTTGCACATTAAGCACTGGGAGCTGCATTATCGGGATAGTGGAACTGATGGTCGGTGTTGCTCTGCCTTTTCTCTTTTGTCTTTCTTTTTTTTTTTCCTAGATAGGTGAGGGGGAGAGTGGGTAAGTAGCCTTTGTAATGCTTGTCAGCCTAAGTTTCCCAGCATCAAAGGGAAAGATACATTTAAAGAGATACCAATGTGTGGAAAAACAAGTTATTTCGTGTAACTTCCCTTCCCCTCTCCAGTCCCGCCCTTCTTGGATCAAACATCTAGGGATTTAGTTCTTGATTTAAAGAGTGTTACACAGAGATTAGCTTACACGTGATCAATAAAGCATGGAATAAAGCTGAGTCACTGGAATCATTTTCTGGAGAAAGTGAAGCTCCTTTCTGGGAAGTTTGGGCTTTTGTGGTTAACCAGACTAAATTGGAGGGGAAGAGAACAAATGAGTCTTTCTGTTAAGTGCTGCATTCACATTAAATACAACACACAGCAAATTCCAAAACTTTCTGTTGATCAGCTGATTGGTGGCTGGCTTTATCAGTGGTCAGCAGAGATGTATTTCATGAGGTTGTCTTACTGTTAGAACCCATTTGAGCAAGTCCTACTCTGTATTTGATGCACTTTTGCATTGTCTACCTGTTGCTTACTTGTTGCTTACTTGTTGCTCACTGTGATTCTCCAGGAGCTGCAGGATGCGTGGCCACCCTGCTTCACGATGCTGCCATGAACCCTGCTGAAGGTATACATAACTCTCAAAACATTCTCAAACTCAGATTAACATCTCATTCTCATTTAGCTGCATACACTTCATTATGTTGGTCTTTAGAAAATTCATTCAGTTTTAAGACAATGGGCTCAAAAAATTGGTCTGCACTCCATACCAATAGATGGCAACAAAGAGCTATCTGTCCAACTGTTTTTTTATTTTTTTAAGTTGACGAGATCCTGATAACCTGATTAAAAGCAGTCCTGTGGGGGAAGATTGACCTTGCTTTATTTAACAGCTGCACTGCACTTGGACGCTTCTCTCATTTAGAAATTCTCAGTGACCTGAAGTAGCTTCAGTAGTTTCCTCTTACTGTGGTGCCTTGGCATTGCTCCAATCCTGGCTTACATATGCAGGTGGCAGTCTGAGGGTCACTGTAAACACCTGCTCGGCTGCCTTGAAACATGTGTGCAGCTTAGTTCCCCTTAGACTGCCTTAACTTTTGTGCTGAAAAGGCGATTTATTTGATCTGGTCATGTCCGGATGCAATGGGCCACACTGTTTCTAATGAGTCTCAACATTATTCCTTTGATGGCCTTACAGTATTTCAGCTGTGACCTCTATATTTTGACTGAATGTTTCTAACACTTGCTTAATAGCCCTTCTCTCTTTATCTCCTCTCATTTCCTCTGTGCCGGCTGTGGCCGACCCTCGATCATATCTCTGGCCCCATCCAGTGGTGAAGCAGAGGATGCAGATGTTTAACTCACCATACCGCAGCGTTTTGGACTGTGTACGCTGTGTTTGGCAGCGAGAGGGTGCTGGGGCGTTCTATCGCAGCTACACCACTCAGCTCACCATGAACGTGCCCTTTCAAGCTCTGCACTTCATCACCTATGAATACCTGCAAGAGCTGCTGAACCCCCACAGACACTACAACCCCTCCTCACACATGGTGTCGGGTGCCCTAGCTGGTGCCATCGCTGCTGCTGCCACCACACCACTGGACGTTTGCAAGACACTGCTGAACACCCAAGAGTCTTTGGCCCTGCACTCGGTCAGCCAGAGTGGAGGACACATCTCAGGCTTGGCCCATGCCTTCAGGACAGTGTACAGGCTTGGTGGGCTGCCTGCTTACTTCAAAGGGGTGCAAGCTCGGGTCATCTACCAGATGCCCTCCACCGCCATCAGCTGGTCTGTCTACGAGTTCTTCAAATATGTCATCACCAAGCACCAGCATGAGCGACGGAGGAGCCAGAGAGATGGAGAGAAATAGCTGCTTGCACGCGAGTCTGGTCAGCCTTCTTCCTCTCAGCAGCTGCCCTGGCCTGGCTGGGCTTACTCACCTTCTGTCTCCTGTCTCTCTCCCCTACAATTTCCTGCTCACTGTACCACTGACCAGATGTCCATGCTGCATAAGGACTGACCAGCTGGACAAAAAAACAAAAAAAAAAAAATAGAATTAATGATACGCACACAGAGAATTCTCTCACTCACTTCAGTTTACCTCTTATAAGAGCAATGAAAAGAGACTTAGGGCTGTCTGACTGAAGAAGATACCTGTAATACACTATGCTGCAGTTTCAACAGAGTAGTCAGGAAGGCGTGTTGCACTTGCATATCAAGCATCCCAAATGTGATCACTTCTATGGCCACCAGGGGGCGTCAGAGGCTGCTGAGGCAAATTAATAAGTAGATCCTAATAAGAAGAGGGTCTTTTTATTTTTTGCGTGCAGTATAGAACTCCTAAGCTGGTAAATTTAGCCTTCACAGCTTAGATTTTCAAATACTACTGTGATCCAGCTATAAAAATGTGAGATCCAAATCCAGATGTATTCCCATGCACATAATGTGTGTTTGAATATCATTCAGAATTCAGTATAGTTCAAGGTTTTAACCACAATTAAAGCATTTATGAAAACGTAGACCTAAAAACAAATGCAAGCTTTGGCTGAATTATCAAAGATAAAGTATACATATTAGAGGTATTTTTGTAGAATTTGGTTGACACATTTCCTCACTTAAGTTAAATCACTATTTTTAAACCAAAGTGTTCTCTGGCAGAATTTCGGGGTCCACAAATTTCTGTCGTCAGTATTGTAATCTCATACACTCTAGGAAGTGACTGAGAAGATGAATGAGAAGACGATAAGAGCAGCTAAAGGAATCACTTTCTTTCTGGTCTTTATAACTACATTACCTACAAGTAAGCCGCATTTAAACCAAGTACAATGATTAGATTCAAATGCTGGCAACTGTTCCAAATACTACTTCTCTTTGCACTGTTCATAGGTGGCCACTCAAGAGGTGTAACTGCAGTTAATGTAGTCCACAGTCTGAATGGAATGGGGGAAAAAACCTAGGCTCTGTCAAATATCAGAGTTGGTTCTTGGCTGAAATATGTTGGTATGGTATCTCTTGACTTGGCTTAAATACCCCTGAATGTTGAAAATTCATGAATTCTGTCTTATTGGCATCTCTCTACCATGTTCCCTTATTTCTCAGCTCTCAATAAAGTAGCAGTGCAGTGATACGCCTGCATAAGCTGGAGCGCTTCTGACCTTTTTTTACTTCAAAATCTCTGTTCAAAAAGAATGGCATTAACATACATTCATCCTGCTTTTTAGGGTGTAGCAGGTATACAAATCACTGATATGACAAACTATTCTGTGTATTCGTTGAATATTCTGGCTTATCGCAAAACTTTTTTTTTTTTTTTTTAATTTGGCATTTTTTAGAGATTAAGTCAAAGAAATATGTGGGGTGAAAGATCTATAATGTAAACCTTATCATTTGCATTTGTAAAACATACTGCAACATGTCTGCATATTCAAATGAGTCTGTTGCTAAAAGAGTTATTGAGACCTTAAGGACGTGTTGGACTTCACCAATTAAAAGAAAATGTGGCTTCAACAAGAAGTGTCAGCTGAAACTACAGAATGGATTATACTATAGAAAGGATTATTAATGCTCTAGAGAAAGAAATCCAGCTCTGAAATCTGGTTGTAAGTTTAAATAAAATGGGAAGGTGGAATAGTAAAAGCATTGGGATAGAAAAATGCCTTGAAGATACAAAATGTATGGTTAAAAAAGGGCTTTACATGCAGAAAAACAAACTAGAACGAACATCAACACAGAAGAAAGTGGGTTAAGAAGAAGCCGTCATGAGGTGCAAGTGCCAGCGAAAGTGAAATCTGCGATGAAGGATTACAGAAATCATTACTGTTTAAAGAAAACAAGCTTGTGCGCCGTTTATGGGCTGTATTTTAGGTACAGGACCAGGGGAGAGCGGCATCTTTACTTTGAAAGCCAATCCACTGGTGTACATCAAATTTCTAGACATATTCCATTAATAGTAAATATGTTGGGCGATGATGATGACATTGTTTGGGTTTATAATGTATCTTTTCACAGAGAGAAAAGTGTTTCCTCGCAAAAGAAGAATATCATCTTAATGACATGGTCAGCAATCAGGTGTGATTAAAAAAATTATTGTGGAAATTTTTTAAATACTCATATCTCCACTTTGCAAAACCGGCCTGTCGGTTGCTATTCGAGAAAGCTGTTTTTTATTTACGAAGCCCGTTTCTTTCGCCTGGCTGGGACAGTCTCCAGGACCCCTGTGATCCTGCTTAGAATAAATAACTCAGTTAAAGGGTGGATGGGTGGAAGTCCGTGCCTCGAATTCACTCCTGAGGAAGAACAACATTATTAGTATTAGTTCTTTTTTGTTGTTGTTGTTTCCTTCATTTTTTTCCTCCATATTTGATGATTCCATCTTTTTTTCTTATCTTCATTTGGAAAAAAAATAATAACTGAGGTGTGTTTCTTAAGCCACAATGTTAGAATGTTATATCAGTAATTTAATTATTTGCAGAAAAAAAAAAACATCGTGTTGAAATGATTTCCTTTTTTTTTTTGCAGTTGAGAATCATATAAACAGCAGCACTATAACACAGATATAGCTTCTAACAAACCAAATTTTGGAAGTAATGTGTGTCTACTTTAGAAACGTCTGGTGGCTGCATTTCTCCTGCTGTGCTTGCACCTCACATGTTCCTGGTGTGTGCAGCTCAGCTGTGGTAGCAACATTGAGTTGAAAGGGAGCTCTGTTGATGGTTTATCCAATGTTTGGTCTAAATCACAGGTGCACGCATGGCCTTTGACCCTATGTGTCCTTACTGGAGGCGAGGGTGTGCTCAGGGCAGAGCTTTCTGGCTTTACCTGCCTCCTCTTTCCGGTTAGAAAAATAGCCCATGGAGGGTGAAGGTTAAGGCTGGGAGAGAAAAGAGACGACAGATGAGGAATGGTTGCTCCCAAGGGCCCGAGGCTCAGCCCAGCTGAACGTGAACTTGACTGCCTATGTCTGGGAGGGCCTGCTGAATGCCCATGTGGGAGCAGGAACATGCTGACAGAGGAGATTATGGACCTTTCTAACAGCAAGGCAACAGTCTGTGAAGTATTTGTCCTTGTCAATGAACAAGAAATTAAGTAGACTAATAGTGTGCTGTATCACAGTGGGCCTTATCAAACAACCTTTTCTAGTTTTGGGCCAATAGCCATTTGGCTGGAGATTTTGCTCCAGCTTTTCGCTCGACTACTGTGCTTATCTTAGGTCTGAGAAACAAGCCATAACCTGAGTAGATAGAATGACAAGGTGCTGGTTATCAGACGCTCATTTCCAAACACTTAGCTGATTTGAATACTATTTTAACATGGAAATCAGGACAGGGCTTTACCCTTCAGATCCTTTAATGCTACATTAGACACACAAGTCCAACACAAGCTCGGCAGTGTGTTTTGTTTGTCACCTGAGGTTCCTCTAAACAAATGTGAAGATCAGCTCATGAGCCCTTGGACTGACTATCAACCGCCCACTTTTCACTTTTCTTTTCTTTTGTTGTGAGCTAACACTGTTTAATGCCTGTTTTTCAGCTGTGGATCATGTCTGTATAATATTGGCTGAATGAAGCAGAAACTTTCTTCCCGGGAGCAGTGTAAACACAGAGCAGACAGTGTGGTCATCCAGGATTAAATGTCTAGCAGGCTTTGCAGCTAGTTTCCTTTCAAACCCCTCTTCAGGCACGAGATGACATTTTGCCACCCATCGAACACACACACACTCATGTCAGCCAGACACCTGTTCAAACAGGGAGTGTTAATGAGCGGCCTTTGTGTGTCTGAGTGTGTGATGGTGTGTTTCGCCCCGCCCCGCTCTTCGTTTATCTCTGTTCTCCCATCCGTGGCACGAGTGGCCAGCACGAGCTTGCCCACAATGCACACTGATGAGCTTCCTCACAAGAGGCTGCAGAGGATTATGTGGAGGTGTTTATAGTTCCTGAGCTACAGAGTGTCTGGTCTCTTGCTGGGCTTTATGAGGAGCCAGTGAGGGAAAATAAAATATTTGAGAAGAATTAGGCTGTTGGTTTTTCTTTCCTTCTCTTTCCGCAACCTGTGTCTGTGGTAGTGTTTGATCAGCTGAGTCATGCAGAGATTTGGTGAAGTTCCATAAGAGTGACGAGGCACGAAAGTGCAAGTGTGTGTGTTTGTATCTGCATGTTGCTTCAAACAGAGTGGCTGACAGACAGCCTACTGTTTGCTTTTTCTTCTCTATAATAAAGAGCCCTCATTGTTTAAGAGGATAAGTGTCTCTCAGTGAGCCCACTTGGCTCTCTCTACCACAGTCTCAATAAATATAAGTCTACATCATTCTTGATTATGAGTATATTTGACGTGCAAATATTTGACATTTTAAGATTGAAGATTGAGGGTTAGAGAGGTTTTTTAACCTAGTGTCAGTCTGACACCCCTCGAGGCCGTCTCTCCTACTGTAGCTAACAACTGTCATACCGAGCAGAACTGGCAGCTGCTTGCTTTGGCCTCCTATCCGACTATGCCCTGTTCACTGTATAGTAGACTATTATGTGAGTTTGTCATATTCTGAAGGTATGCAGGAACACAAGCACTGCCTGAGATTCCACACCTGTGGTTTGTGGTTTTGCATCTAACATACATTATTTCTGAATTTTTCTAGACTGATCATGGTCTCAATGTGGATATATGTGGTTTTTTGGACAAGCAGTGGGTGACATCTTTTCATTGTTAATGTTCTTCTCTGAAGTCATAAAAATATGATTTGCTGTAATTTATTAGAATGGAAGCCTCTCAGAAAGCATGTGAATCACATACTAATCCAGGAATGTCATAAACTTACCACATTTTATGCTAAATACCAAATGCATTTGAAAACCCATATTTGCAAATGGGAAACTATATGTGACACATAACCCCACCTTTGACCTTTTCCACCAGGGAAAAACGTTAAACTTGACAGGGAACGTGAAAAATATACTTCATGCTCTTCTGAGAACGAACTGTGTGAGATGAGAACTAAAGGCAAAGGACAGAAGGAAAAGCAGTTTCTATTCTACAAAGGCATTACTAATACACTGTAGTACTGCTACAATTATTTTACACATTATTTTTCAGCCCCTTTTCAGCATTATAGACACAGTCTGTTTAATCGTTCATGTATATTTATGTGCACGCATTGCAAGTGAAGAAAACATTATGTCAGAATCCATATAATTTCACAGCCAGAAGGAGATCAAATGAAGCAAAAAATGTTTGATGTATGAATGTTGCCATTGCATGAGATATTGAACATAAATATTAGAATTCAGCTGATCTCGCCACATTATATTGCAAAAGTTAGTCACACAGTATTATTATTCTATATATCCCACTACAGAGAAATAACAAAAAAATCACATTTCTTGAAACTTCACAGCCTTTTATTCTGTTAATTCTAGAACTGAAACACCTCAGCTCCTTTTTTGCCAAGAGTTTATCTACACTCTTCTGGCTCGAGGGTCTTCAGTGAATGGTGGTGCTCTTTTCTCCAGTGCCATGTTACTAATGCTTGTGTTTGTTCCTGTTCTGATCTTTGACCTCCTAATGTCCCCAGCTGAGACATGGAGACCACTTGACTGTGAACTTTGAGGTAGGGGGCTATGGTGAGCTACTCTCATTCTCTTCGTAAATGTGCACAGCCTGTGCTAATCTAAACTATTTAGTCTAGTTTGGGAATCCTCTCAGTCTCATAGCTGTAGTAGAGCATCGGTTGGGTTTGGTGGACTGGAGCCTTCTTAAGCAACGTAATGGGTAATGAATTTGGATCAGTGCAATCACTTGCAATCATTTGCAAGCATTCCACACTAGGTTTGTTTCACAGCAAAAATAGCTCAGATTAATAGATAACATGTAATGTAAAAAGCACTTTTGATTGTTTATCATCACTTTCTACTAGATAAAATGCATTATTGCTACCAGAATAGATCCTTCTAGTGCTGACAAACTTCACAGGAGAAGGAAAAAAAAAAAAAAAAGACAGCTGGTATTTTCAAATCCTGTTAAACAGCAATGCTCTGTATCTTTGTAAAGTGACTCACAATCTCATGACTACAGCGTCAGGCAAGGAGTCTTTAGGACATCTTTTAAAATATCATGCTTTCACAATCCTGACTATTACAGCACCAACGTTATTTCGTTTCGCTATGTACTGTGTATATGGTTGAAATGACAATAAAATCCTACTTGACTTGACTTGACTACTTGACCAGTAATATATTGAATTAGGATATCATATCTAACCAAATCATGAATATTGTCATTGTCATAAGTCATTGCATTTATGCTTTCTAATTTGTTAAATTTGATTTCTGATGGTATTTGTCTGATTTAACTTCTGAAGCTGAGTTGATAATATATGAAACTGTCAGTCAGTCAGTCATTTTCAGCCGCTTGTCCCAAGCGGACTCACGGGGGTGTTCTGGAGTCCATCCCCGCTCACACGGGGCGAAGGACAGGAGGGACACCCTGGACAGGTCACCAGCCCATCGCAGATATGAAACTGAAATTTATGATAAAAACTATAATTTTCTTCCATTTTTATGTATTTATTAATTTTTTTCTGATTTGAAAGTGTGAATTTCTTCAAAGGAGCTGGCTATTGCTTTTGACTGGCAGGCCTGCAGGCTGGAAGGAAGGCCTGGTGTTTACCCAGGGCTCCAGCATGGATCTGCTTTCACACACACGCCTCCATTTGTTTTCATTCCCAACACCTCTCCTAGCTTATCTCTTCTGGAACACCTCTCAGGAACTCTTTTCTTTCATTTTCCCTAGGAGGTATGCCTCAGTTTAATAAATACCTAGAAAGCAGGAATTTGTTTATTTGTTTATTCTTCATTATACATAGTTAGTTTATAAGTGTTTGTGATTTCCTCTTTATAAATGCGTATATTAGCAGCTGGTAGTGTATTTTTGTGTGTCATTGTCTTGAGGTGTAATGTGTATGCACATGCAAGTGAGTAAGCTTTGCTAGTCTCTGTTACTTTGTCCAAATATAGCAAGATGAGTAACCTTGATGAGCAAATGCTGTTTGCTTCCAGAAACCAAGAACACAGAGAAACATGGAAGAGTATTTTAAGCTCTCAATTAGAGCATAGTCTTTCTGTAAATATGTGTATATTTTGGCCAATTCTGTCAAACTAGGGAATCCCCCCTTCTGGAGCCTTGAAATATGCATATGTAAGCTATTTTAGAAAATAATCTGATTATCAAGAGCACTTATTAATTACTTTCTACAGCTCAGAGTTTATAGTAAGGATTTGAAGGAGCAGACTGTGTCCATAAATGCCTCCCGAGAGCCACACATCACTGTCAATGAGCCTCTTAAGTCTTCCACTCCACTGCTGTACAGTAACTAATAGTAATGCTTAGGTTCTGCTGAATATGAAGAGTACAGAACTGTCTGCTCTTTGACAGGACTTTCGATCAAGTCTTGCTGCCCCTCTCAGAGAGCCAGCGCGGAGGAGACAGTATGGCGCCCTGATCCGTGTGTGTACATTATGAGCAAATGCTCAGGAGATCCATAGCAGCTAGGGCATTTTTGGCTGATCTGGATGCCCCATGCTCTACGTTGCCGCCCTGAGGAATCCCATTGTCTGGTTTTCTGGAGTGCAGAGGAGCTCCCAAGACTGTCTTGTCTAAATAAGCAATGACAAAGTGAGCTCCCCTCTGCATTAGGCGCCCAGCCTCACTTATCTGCTGCAGACTCAGCCTCAACACAAAACAGAGGCCAAAAAATCACCTAACTTCCAATGTCAAAGCGTGCAGAAACACCAGGACTCCCTTCAGGCCTGCCATCACTTTGCTAAATAGTATGATAATCGCAAAATGGATTTGAGCAGAGGTCTTGACATCCGAGAATACTGCTTGAGAGGAATTAGCTTCAACTGCAAACCCAACTGCTCTTGTCACACCCTCCCTGTCACCCTCTTTTATGGATATCTTGTAAAGTACTCTCTGTATGCATTACAATCATCAGTGTTTGGACAGATTGTAGGTTAATCCAGGTTTCAAAGTGCATTAAGTCATAATGCGAATCCACATACCACCAAAAAAACATTAAATAGCAAGATGAAAACTTTCCAAAGGAATGGAAACCCATTCTTCTACACACACACACACACACACACACACACACACACACACACACATACATACACACACATCAACACACACACAGGCTACTAAGCAGTATCTTGATTAATATGTACTTTTTAACACTCTTTACCTTTGTTTTAGAGCATGATGGGTCAGATGTTAGGTATGTATATAAGTATGTATGTAATGCTCTCAGCCCTTAATTTCATTTCACTATTTAATTTTCATTATCAATTTATCATTCACGAATTTGATCAATAAGCTAACAAAATATGCCAAAAATGAATAGTTTAATAATGATCTGTATTCAGCTGTGGCACAAACTCCTAATGAGTACAGAACTGGAAAAAACTGTGAAACATAACATGCATGTGCTGGATGGGTTGTCAGTTAATGTAAATATCTGCAAACAATGCAACTGTATTAGATGACAAAATTCATAGCATGACTCATCTTCACTATGCTCAGTGTCCAGATTGTCCACAGTGTGGCAAAGCATTGGTTCACTACAATCCGGCAATGTCTAAAACCACTTAAACAGGCCTGTAACTTGCTTAACAACGCTGGTGATTTACACAAAATCATAATTTTTAACAACATCAGCCTCATAGGTCCAGTGAAAGGCTGAAGAACCACAATTGTGCACCAAACATCTTGCCTGACTGACTAATATTAAAAGTTAAAAGGGAAGTAGTGAATTCACTCAGAAAGTAAAAGAATTCAAGTTGAAGTTGAAATTTGATATAATCCTCATCAGTCAGCAAAAAAAGTCCTGCACAAACAATCAGATTGTAAGTGCATTGAAGATGTGACTGGAACATGTGTGGAACATGTGTTGGAAAAACCAAATTCCTTTTTTTTTTTTACATTTGAAGGCCAAAGACTGGACTAATATTTGATTAACTGTGCAGTGAATGAAGGCATCAAGCATTTTAAGTATTAAGGTGAAGCCAGTTATTTTATCTGGCCGTGCTGATCCCACGCTCTCTGGTCAGAATGTATGTGGATGGAGTAGCTGCATGTAACCCACCTGCCCTGTTGTCTGTCTGGGATAAATAGCACTGTCTGCCTGGCTGTTCTCCACTCTTGTTGGCTTTTTTGGCTCTGCCTCTAGTTTCAACATGATGGAACACTTTGCCCTTGACATAGCTAACACTCTCTTACTCACTGTAAGAGTGCTGGGTGGGAAAAGGGTAGTGGGAGTGAAATGTGGGGATTCAGCTTTTCCTATGTAACTCATAGCAAAATTGTTCACATTTATAGAAGACTCTCTGACAAAACTGTGTGAACTGAGCTTTGATCCCATTTCATTTTTTACAACTATCAACCAAGAAACATTAGACTCTCCAGTGAGTAAATGAGTATGAGATAGTGAATGATCAACCCAAGTTGTTTCTAAAATAATTACTCATAGTGAGCTCATATTACACAAATTTGGCCACATTCATTATGAGACACTGACACTAAATGTACTATAGAGTCAGGGCATCGTGTTCATAAGAATGACAAATGACAAACATTAGTGACCACAGGAGAAAATTCTGCAGTGTAATGGTCAGCAATGCAATCTACAGGGACACCCTTTATCCAGTTAAGTTTCATCTAAGAAGTCACAAGTGAAATAATTAACCTGGCTATTTACTAGGGGAAAAAAAAGAAATTTAATTAGCTTTCAAAATGTAATCAGCCCTGTTTTAGAAAAGAAACAGTAGTTTGAAATGATACAGATAATTTTTTGTCTCATGTGACTCATTTGCTTACTCCAATACCAACATGATTTCAGGATTGGTTTATGAGCACACGGCTTCAGCTTCTTAGACAGCGAACAAGGGAAACTGAACTAACCAGAACCATTTTTAAAAACTACTACATGCCAGCTTTCACCCTTTTAACATGCCTTTTTCTTTCTTTTTTTCCTTCAGTGAATAGTGTGGGTATTACATAAACTCTCAGTCAAAACCTTTTGCTTTAGACTTAGCCTACTCTTTCTAGTCTTTGAAAAGCAATGCCATCAATCTCACTCATGTTGGACCTGCACCTGGTCGTAAATGTTCATTGGAAATAAGTATATCATCATATGATGGAAGAGATAGTGTCATTCTGTACTGTTGTTCTCAGCAAAAGATGATGAATCAGTTTTTTTCTTCTCAATTTCACTTTGCCTGGTGCTTGGATTTAAATGTAGCATGAGGTTTCAGTCTGAGGCACTGCTCACTGCTCAGACATCCTTCTGTCTAGTTAAAGTAAAACATAAAATTTGTGTCTAAGAGCACTGGGATCCACTGGGGAGAGTGCACTTGTCATCACTGTTAGGATGTTTGACGAGGCTTTGGTTAGGTAGCAGTGCAGGATGGGGGCTTTAGGGAATTTCTTCCAGCTCAAAGGAAAGATGACGTTCACACACAGACCAGATCTTGTGGGAATGAAGTGCAGAGGGATGAGCTACAGCTGGATTATTTTTAAACCAGAATATAAAATGAGGCCGGATATGAGATGATGCTTTTGCCATTTACACTTTACATCTAAATTTGATTCATCCATTTTTTCATGACCTTTCTCGCTTGATCTGGTTAGGTAAAATGTGTTGCTACTCCAAGGAGAGTGTGTGCGTGTGGAGTGTTTCTGTTCTGTGTAATAGGATACTCCACATTTGTCATCAAATAAAAGAAACTCATGCAAGACTTGCTATGTAAAGACAGCGTCCCCTAATAAATTTAACTGTTTATAGTGTGGTGACAATGTTAATGGTCTCCAGTCTTGAGGGCACAATGACTGGTCTTTTTTGCCTGAAAGCGTTGGCATCACTGTTCGGAGAGTAAAAGGAAAGAGGGCTTGGCAGATCCCTTCAAAATGTCTGTTAACGTCCAATGAAAATATGTAACTCACCTGTGGGTTTGATGTAAGCCTACTATCTTGGTTAAAATGGCCATAAAAGGCTGATTTGGAACAAACAGCCAATGAAATAACTGTATGAGGAACGTCCTAATAGAGATGCTAGTACAGTAAGTAGCTAAGATGAAATAATTTTTCACCAAATAAAATAAATAAATAAAGACCATAAACACTGAATTAAAAGTTCCATGCCTTGCCAGTGCAGGAAACCCGTGTTCTTTGCTGGTGACCTACTGAGGTGTTAATAAAGCTTAGAAAATATGAGATCACTTACCAAAAGAGACAGCAACCCATGCCTACTGTAAGAGTTCTGTTTATCGGTCTGGTGAATTTGCCCATAGACTGATGAACCCCAGTTACTCAAAAAGGGAGGTGAATAAAGCATCTTGTAAAACAGTACCTTGCAGATGGTTTGTGCCTGCTTATTTATTTACTGCTGCCTGCAGAAGAAAAATATATATGTATTGGACATTTATTAACTGAAGTCTTTTAGTAAACACTAAGAAGAGAGTTGTTGAGTTTTTTAGTAATGTAACAAACCACAGCAAAACTACAGGTAAAACTTAAAACTACAGTTATAACTTATAACTAACTGCCATTTAAGTACATTTATGTATCACAAAATAAACAAATATATCCAGGATGGAAAATACTCAAACATTCAATTCTTAGCATGAAAACATATTTGTTTAATTGAACTATTGCAGGACTGTACTGGTCAAAACTAGATCATATTTTTTACAGCAATCAGTGCAAGATCAGATTTAGCCATGCACAATGCAAGACTTGAGTCTGTGCCAATATAATGCTGCCTAATTGACTCCAATGTTTTGGAATTGTAGCATATGCAGCCATATCCAGCACAAGGGGAGCAGTGATGGGGACTGTACCTTACTCAAAGGTACCTCAAGACAATCTAGGATTTAAACCCACAACCTACTGATTCTGGGGCCTAGTCCCTAACCACAGGGCCACCACTGCTAGGTTATTAAAATGTATCAAATGTCAAATCAGAGTTGTAAAATGATTTTGATATTGGCATAAACAATGTTCAAACATTTTTGTACAATGTCCTTTGTTTATTAGTTTATATATACTATATTAAAGTATATATATTATTATAGTATATATTATATTATATTACTATATTATATTATCCCTGTATATACAGTACTGTGCAAAAGCAGGTGTGGAAAAATGCTGTAAACAAAGGATGCTTTCAGAAATGGAAGTGTTAATCATTTATTTTCATCAATCACCATAACGCAGTGAATGAACAAAAGAGAAATCTAAATCAAATCAATATTTGGTGTGACCACCCTTTGCCTTCAAAACAGCATCAGTTCTTCTAGGTACACTTGTTTTTGAAGGAACTCGGCTGGTAGGTTGTTCCAAACATCTTGGAGAACTAAGCACAGATCTTCTGTGGATGTAGCTTCCTCACATCCTTCGGTCTCTTCATGTAATCCAGACACACTGGGTGATGTTGAGATCAGGGCTCTGTGGGGGCCAGAAGAATTGATGCTGGTTTGAAGGAAAAAGGTAGTAAAACCAAATATTGATTTGATTTAGATTTTTCTTTTGTTCACTCACTTTGCATTTTGTAAATTGATCAAAATAAACAATCATTATTTATATTTCTGAAAACATTCGTTGTTTACAGCATTTTTTCCACACCTGCCTAAAACTTTTGCACAGTACTGTATATAGGGTTAAAATGTGCCTCATTTACTTTTTTGTAAAAAAAAATTCTTGGTAAAATGATCAGTGTTTATGCTTTTGTTACATTCTAGCTTGAAACTGGGACTTACGGGCTGAGTCAAGAAAGTATCCGTATCCATTGCTAGAGGACATTTAAAATCTACTCGAATAGCCAGTTTTGACAAGTACATGTATTTCCAAGTGACAGCACTTCTTTTGATGCTGAGGTTCAAAGTGCACCAACGGCGTTCCATAGTCCCTCCATACCAACTCTGCACCTGTGCAGTACATCTAGACAAGTTGAGACCTCACAATCTCAATCCTAGCCATTCCTTCTGAGGGGAAATGACCCACACACTCCAAATACTCCCTGAAGGTACTTGACAGGAGATTTTATGACTTTGTTTACTTTCTGAGAGGCATTTGTCACAACAAATATAAGGAGCAAAATGTGTGTGTGTGTGTGTGTGTGTGTGTGTGTGTGTGTGTGTGTGTGTGTGTGTGTGTGTGTGCGTGTGTGTGTGTGTGTGAGTTGGGGGTGCTTTCCTTTTTTTCTTTTGCAGAATGTTGTGGACACCTGCACACATGCTACAGCCCACTAGACACTTAAGGCTTAACGGGCTTAAAAGGATCCTCCTATTTGATGAAACAGGTGAGCTTTCTTTCCACTGCCCAGAAGCAAAAAGTGGTGCACTTTACAGTAAAACATTATTATAGGACCAATTAGAACATACCAAAATCAGAAAAAAAAAACATTTTGATAATATGAAAATTGTTACATTAACAATTTATTGCTCATATATCTGAAACAGAACATGTACAACATCCAAATATGAAAATTATCATATAATCATGACATCATGACAGCTGAAATGTAACTGATATGACTTTAGACAAGTCAAAATACTGTAAATCATTCAGAATTTGTTTATTGTACCAAACTGCATCCTGCATTACAGTTTAGTGTCTCAACCACATTTAAGCACCTTGTTTCTTTGCATAACTATACATAACTATTTTTTTAGAGTAACAGGTTAACTTATATTTTACATTAATTGAACAGTGTATCCTGTTGATTTATTTTAGATGGACCCAGTTTATATGGTAGTTGGTTGAGGGTCTCAAAACACACCAAGCTGAGATGCACTATATGTTCTGACACCCTTCTACCATAATAAGCATATATTTCTTTGGCAAATTGCTCTACAGTAGCTTTTCATTGTGATCACACCAGACAGGCTAACCTGTCTCCCCATCAGCATTACTAAACTTTTGGTAGTTTATAACCATACCATTCTGTAAACACTGCACAAGATCTTCTTGGATGCTTGGATTCAGTCGTCTATCCATCACAATTTGTCCCTCCTCAATGTAGCTTATGTCTTACTCACTCACTCACTCATTTTCTTAGCTGTTTGTCCTAATTAGGGTGCTGGAGCCTATCCCAGCTCTCACAGGGCAAAAGGGGAGGGAACACCCTGGACAGGTCGCCAGTGTATTGCAGGGCAGACATGGAGACCAACACACTACCACCTACACCTACTGCCAGTTTAGCATCTCCAATCCACCTGACTTGCATGTCTTTGGATATGGGGAGAACATGAAAACTCCACAAAGAAAGGACCTGGACCACCCATCTGGGAATGGAACCCAGGACGTTCTCACTGTGAGGCGACAGCACTACCCTCTGCGCCAATGTGCTGCACTGCATTTGTCCTAATGCTTCTTCAGAGGTGCAACTTCAATGAGATAATCAATGTAATTTGTGTCATCTGTCAGTGGTTTTAAGCTTCTGGCTGATGAAAAAGTGAAAGTGACAACCCTTGTCATTGCAAGGTCACAGCACAGCACACAGTGAACCACAACGAAATTGGACCTCTGCATTTAACCCATACACTCAAACACCGTGCAGCATGGGGCAGCTATTGAAAGTGCCCGGGGAGCAGTGATGGGGATGGTACCTGGCTCAGGGGTACCTCAGAGCAACCTACTGGTAAGGGGTTTGAACGCGCAATCTTCTGACCCTGTGGCCATCTCCCTAACCACTAGACCACCGCTGCCCCAAAAATCCGTGTACATCCTTGCAAACTCTTTTGCCTTAATATTTTTATTGACAAATACCTGTGCTGCTTAGATGCATTTGTAAGTTATTTTTTGTGCAGTGCATTGTGTGTATGAAACGGTAGACACAATTTAATATACTCTTCCAAAACTCTGAACTGAACAAGTTCAAGGATGAGTGGTCTTTGTTCAGATTAACTGCTGGTCTAGCTATAATGCCAGCATTGGTGCAAAAGTCCTTGAAAAACTTGGTCACCTGAATGAATATCCTGCATTCCAGAAAGTGCAAGGACATAGGGTCTCCATTTCAGGCAGAGGAGGAAGAGTACTCAAGCCAAGTCTCAGCTGGTAAGAAGCCCTAAGAGCTTGTAAGTGGAGGTCCTATCTGAGGAGTGATAGGAGATGTTGCCCAGTGTCAATGCTATTCAATGCACTCCTTGTCTTCCCTTATCTGTGGTAATTAAAACATTTAAATTCCTTTCACAGAGCACAGGGAGTGAAAGATAGGCTTGTTGGGAAGCAGCTTGAAATGTAACGGGTTGGAGCATATCAGACTCCTCAGCAGGCCATCTATGGCCACTGGAGTGAAGAAATATTCATAGCACACGTCCAAGAAAACACCATATTCCCACACTCATAAATCTATTGCACATTTAAAGAGGAAAATTCCCTTAAATTGATCCTATTGCACTTTAGCTTCAGTGTTTTGTGCTTTTCGCTGTGCTGAAATTGCTTTGCAGCAGAAGGTCAATGCTGTCATTATGACAATGCTTTACATTATTGTAACTAGAAATACACCAATTCCAATATCTAAATAATTCACTGTGTGGAATTTTAGGATAATTTATGATTATTCTTCTTTGTGTAACGGTTGTGGTTGTGACTGCACATTTATTCTTAATGTGTCAACTCAAAAGTGTATTACAAAGAATTCTTCTAAGAACGTTACAATGATCTTGACTAACAAGACTGAACATCTGACACATCTGGCTGGTATTCAATCCATTTAATATAGTCAGAATCATTGCACAGTTCATTGCCAGCACATTGCATCACAAATTCAAATTTTCCTATTTATCCTGTTTTTTTACAGGCAGCCTTTATAACCGTACAGTGCTGTGAACGGTATCCGCCTTCTGATTGCCTCTTTTTTTTTTTTTCCGTATTTTTGCTTGTTAATGGTAAAGTGTTTCTCATTAGGTTATGCAGCAGGACAATGACCTCAGAAGACAGTCCAATTCCACCTCTGAAAAGCTGAAATAAGTATGATTTTCAAGTGGACTAGTAAGCCCATTTCTAATCTGAACCCTGTGAAGATGTTGTAGGACCTGAAACAGCAGATTTCCACTGAATTAAAAAAATATTTTGGTTATCGTTGTTGCTGCTACAGATAGCAAAACCAAGTATTAAATTTAGGGGGCAAATTATGTGCTGTACATGGATAATTTAAGAGTTTTGTCCCGTAATCAATTATTGAATAATTTAACTTTCAGTAACTGATTAATGTTAAAAATTGATCAATTGCTTTAGAGTTTTATGCTTACTCTGGTTATGTTTTGTATTTTACTTCTTGACTGTATAACAATGACCTACAGAACTCATGTAAATGAAACTGAATTTATGGGATTGAAATGTTTTGGGAAAGCCGATTGTTTATGGCAGAAAGCAACATTTCAGACCACATGGTTCTGAACACTAAATGACAAGTTTAAACTTTAAGATTGAAGTCTTTTACCACCACTTGAGAATTAAACGACTGCAGATTTCATTTAAGCAGCTGGGAAAAACCCACATACAGACACTTGCTCTGGGTGGGCCAACCTGACCTTGTTCATGACCCCCTGCAGTGCATGAACAGTGCAGAAACATGAGCTAAAGCCATGTCTCTGAGCGGTGTGTCCCGCTTCACTCTGTTCGGTACACTTACCTTGTATGTAAAATGAGGGCTGCAGGGACGTTGGATTTGCACAAATCTGATGCATTCAGCTACATGGAGGTGAAACAACTCTCTCCACTGTACTTGCATTGCAGGGAAGACCTCGCAAAACACAGGATTCAGCTGAAAGTAGTGAATTCTGAGACACTCGCTGTGGCAGGATTTGCTGCAGCTTTACTTCTCCTTTTAACAGCATGTGTAAATATGTCTCAACAAAGTTGTAATACTTGTTAATGGGTGCCTCTGTGTACTATTAGTGGGTGGGTCTTTGATGTTGACGGTCTGTGTCCTACAAGAAGGTACAGTATCTCACAAAAATCAGTACACCCCTCACATTTTTGTAAATAATTTATTATATACTTTTCATGGGACAACACCGAAGATATGACACTTTGATTCAATGTAAAGTAGTCGGTGTACAGCTTGTATAACAGTATAAATTTGCTGTCCCCTCAAAATAACTCAACACACAGCCATTAATGTCTAAACCACTGGCAACAAAAGTGAGTACACCCCTAATTGAAAAATGTCCACGTTGTACCCAAAGTGTCAATATTTTGTGTGGCCACCATTATTTTCCAGCACTGCCTAAACTCTCTTAGGCATGGAGTTCACTAGAGCTTCACAGGTTGCCACTGGAATCCTCTTCCACTCCTCCATGACGACATCACGGACTTGGTGGATGTTTGAGACCTTGCGCTCCTCCACCTTCCGTTTGAGGAAGCCCCACAGATGCTCAATAGGTTTTAGCTCTGGAGACATGCTTGGCCAGTCCAGCACCTTTAACCTCAGTTTCTTTAGCAATGCAGTGGTCATCTTGGTGGTGTGTTTGGGGTCATTATCATGTTGGAATACTGCCCTGGGGCCCAGTTTCCGAAGGGAGGGGATCATGCTCTGCTTCAGTACGTCACAGTACATGATGGCATTCATGGTTCCCTCAATGAACTGTAGCTCCCCAGCAGCACTCATGCAGCCCAAACCATGACACTCCCACCACCATGCTTGAGTGTAGGCAAGACACACTTGTCTTTGTTCTCCTCACCTGGTCGCCATCACACACGCTTGACACCATCTGAACCAAATAATTTCATCTTGGTCTCATCAGACCACAGGACATGGTTCCAGTAATCCTTGTCCTTAGTCTGCTTGTCTTCAGCAAACTGTTTGCGGGCTTTCTTGTGCATCATCTTTAGAAAAGGCTTCCTTCTGGGATGACAGCCATGCAGACCAATTTGATGCAGTGTGCGGCATATAGTCTGAGCACTGACAGGCTGACCCCCCACCCCTTCAACCTCTGCAGCAATGCTGACAGCACTCATACATCTATTTTCAAAAGACAACCTCTGGATATGATGCTGAGCACGTGCACTCAACTTCTTTGGTCAACCATGACGAGGCCTGTTCTGGAACCTGTCCTGTTAAACCGCTGCATGGTCTTGGCCACCGTGCTGCAGCTCAGTTTCAGGGTGTTGACAATCTTCTTATAGCCTTGGCCATCTTTATGTAGAGCAACAAATCTTTTTTTTTCAGATCCTCAGAGAGTTCTTTGGCATTAGGTGCCATGTTGAACTTCCAGTAACCAGTATGAGGGAGTGTGAGAGCAATAACACCAAATGTAACACACCTGCTCCACATTCACACCTGAGACCTTGTAACACTAACGAGTCACTTAGGGGTGTACTCACTTTTGTTGCCAGTGGTTTAGAAATTAATAGCTGTGTGTTGAGTTATTTTGAGGGGACAGCAAATGTGCACTGTTATACAAGCTGTACACCGACTACTGTACATTGTATCAAAGTGTCATATCTGCAGTGTTGTCCCATGAAAAGTTATAATAAAATATTTACAAAAATGTGAGAGGTGTACTCACTTTTGTGAGATACTGTATATGATGGTGTGTCTGTAGGCTGCTAGTGTAAGCACTTTGATATTAGTGGGATGTATACTATTGGTGGGTGGGACTGTGATGTTAGTGGCTGGGTCTGTGATGTGTGTGGGTGGGACTTTGATATTAAAGCACAGGTATTTGATTTCAGTGGACATGTCTGTGTACTGTTGATGGCTGGGTCTGTGTCTTACTTTTAGGTGGCACTTTGATATTAGTGGATGAGTCTATATGCTGTTTGAAGATCTGTGTCCTGCTAGCAGGTATATGATGTCAATGGGTGTGTCTGTAGGCTGCTAGTGTAAGCACTTTGATATTGGAATGTCTGTTGGAGGGTGGGTCTGTGATATTAGTGGGTGGAACTGTGATGTGTGTGGTTGGGTCTTTGATATTAAAGCACATTTATTTGTGTACTATTGGTGGCTGGGTCTATGTGTTGATAGTAGGTGGCTTTTTGATGTCTGTGTCTATGTGCTGTTGGTAGGTGGGTCTGTGTCCTGCTAGTAGTAACGCTTGCAGATGTAAAGTTATCTTTGATAGGTGTCTCTGGTGCACACTTTGTAAGTCATCCTCGGTTTCTGAAAAAAGTAGTCAGTTTCTGGCCACAGGTTGCTATTGGGATATTTTAGGTTGCTGTTTTATTCTCAGCAGAGCAATGACAGTGAAGTGTTGAAAACCTCCAGTACTGCTGTGTGTTATCCACACACACACACAGACACACAAACACTACTATATCATTGTCACTGTTGTGCTGAGAACGATAATACAAGTGGGCGATTTGTATGTAAACATTACTGGAAAGATTTTTCTAATTTTGCTAATGAAAATGGAAATGATAAAAAAACAGTAAATATTTAAATGTTGGCTTGTGATTAGAAAGCTTAGCGCAGGTCACTGAAAAAACTGGTGGATGGTGGATGATGGATACAGCATACCCAAGGGGAGTTCATCTCTTACGGTTCTACTGTAAATGTTTACATTCCAACATGCCGTGATGTTATCAGCTAATAGTTTCTGGAACAGGCCAAGGGGTCCTGTGGGTCGGATTATTGGCAGAGGTAAGGGGTGTAGGCCATGGAGGGGGGGGCTAATGTGACTGAAGGAAGAGGGTCACTGGGAGGCTTTACTCTTTACTCTTTACTTTTTAAAAACAAAGATATTAAGTGCATCCTGTTTCCTTCCTCTTTTCTGCCTCTTGCCGAGCCTAGGTGGACTCATTAACGCCTGCCACCATTAACGCCTGCTGCCGTGGTACTGTGACTGTACTGAGTGCATGGCTATTACTCCTTCAGTTCATATACTTTCGTTTGGAAGCTGGTTGACATTGAAGGTATCTGGGCTAAGATTCCACATCCAGACTAGACATGATGTTGGAGAACACTGACACTTTTAGCTTTAGTTAGTTTTTCTGGATACTGAGAGAGAGTGTGAATTAAGGCATAAACCAATTAAAAGGGGCAGCGGTGGCCTAGCGGTTAGGGCGTTAGCTGCATGATCGGAGGATCTGGGGTTCAAACCCCTTCCCAACAAGTTGCCCTGAGGTACCCTTGAGCAAGGTACCGTCCCCATCACTGCTCCCTGGGCACTTTCAATAGCTGCCCACTGCTGCATGGGTTTGAGTGTGCATGGGTTAAATGCAGAGGTCCAATTTCGTTGTGGTTCATGTGTGCTGTGCCATGACCTCGCAATTACAAGGGTTGTCACTTTAAGTCAATGATTGTGTTGTTTTTTCACATTTCAATTGAAACTTGTTTCAGTAATGTTGAAGTTTCACACCCCGGAAATTGTCGGGCCTTGATTGTCGTGTTCTTTTTATTAGAGAAGTCTTAGGAAAACATGAGACTCATCAACAGCCCTAAAAATGCCAACGTAGCTTGTATGAAATGCCTCTATCAATGACTTTAGGATTGATAGGATTGATAAAGTTAGGATGCTTTTTCATTCAGCCTACCGAAACAGAACAGGCAGCGAGAGCCAAACTCACGGATTGCATGTCTTTAAAACCGGCCTTTGTCAGATTTAATTTCACACCCCGACAGCTGCATGCTGCATATGTTGTGTGAAAGCAGCATAAAGTCATAAAGGATAAAGGATTGTGGTTCTCTTGTCGGTGTGTGCTGTAATTGCAGGGATTTAGGCAAGGAAGATTAAAGTGTCTTTGCTGCATTTCTCTTTGTGTGTGTGTGTGCATATATATATATATATATATATGTACAGTTCTGTGCAAAAGTTTTAGGCAGGTGTGAAAAAATGCTGTAAACAAAGAACGCTTTCAAAAATGGAAGTGTTAATCATTTATTTTCATCAATCAACAAAATGCAGTGAATGAACAAAAGAGAAATCTAAATCAAATCAATATTTGGTGTGACCACCCTTTGCCTTCAAAACAGCATCAGTTCTTCTAGGTACACTTGCACACAGTCTTTGAAGGAACTCGGCCAGTAGGTTGTTCCAAACATGACTGTGTTTCAACTTATGTGTGAAAATTGGCTGATCCCTGACTTTATGCAAGTGTACCTAGAAGAACTGATGCTGGTTTGAAGGCAAAAGGTATTGCATTTTGTAACACTGATAAAAATAAACAATCATTATTTATATTTCTGAAAGCCTTCTTTGTTTACAGCATTTTTCACACCTGCCTAAAACTTTTACACAGTACTGTATATATATATATATATACAGTATATATGTGTGTGTGTGTGTGTGTGTGTGTGTGTGTGTGTGTGTGTGTGTGTGTGTGTGTGGGTTTGTGTACGTTGGTTGGGGGTTGCAGCTTCAAGCTTGCTCGCAGAACCATAAAGCAATGCTTTTCACACTGAATGAAGTGTTTGCATACTTCTTTGCTATGCACTTTTGCATAAACACAGACATCTAGATGCACCATGATCCAATAACAGAAACATGTTGACTTGAGCCTCTTTATTAGTTAGCAAATGTTGAGTGGGAACAGATATGTGACAGTATCCAGATTTATTGAAATGGCCTGACAAGGATTTGATCCTGATAAAAATGAAATGAATTAATTTAACTTTATTATCATTAACACCTTTTTTCCAAGCCTGTGTTTCAAATTAAGCTGCATGTCTTTTTCCGGGCTGGATTTTTGGTGGAAACAAGGAGAATAGCTTTTTTTAAATTTTTTATTTTTATTTACAGACCAAGCAACTTTCATCATTGCTTTTATGCATTAGTGAAAAGATCAATAAACACAGTTACTTAGTACATAGCTAGAATGTTAAAAATCTTAAAGAAATCATGACTAAAAAAAATAAACCCAGTGCATAAAATCAGTTCAGGAAGGCCTGCGTTCAGCACAGTTTGCAAGTTCTAACTACTTTACTCTACCCTACTCTAACATATCTATTAAACCTGGAGATTAACATGTGAGCTGATTCAGGCAGATAAATCACCAATTTGTGAAAAATTAAATTATGAAGTTGAAAATGCAGAACATGTTTTAAACTGAAAATTTTGATTTTGAGCTTAAGCGAGAATAGAATGGGGATCTTGAACATAATGAGTTCACGTGGGCCTCACTGAGCTTTAAAACCTCTGAGTTTACATCAGAACCTGCCTTGTTTGTCCTGTTCAGACTAAACTAGTTTATAAATGTTTTTATTTTTACCATAAAGGGTGATCTTATAAGCACATATATATTGATGCAACAACCTAACTAAAAGGTCATGATAAGTGAGTAGAGCGGATTTGATTCTGAGTCAAACATCTCTTTAAACAAAGCCTGAAAGACTGACAAGGGACCCAAAGAAATGTTAAAAAACCTAGTTCAAAGACTTGGGTCTAACACAACAGAATTAATGAGCAATCTATTTACCGCAGTCAATCTTGACTTACCTCCTACATGACTGAAATGTCTTTTCATCCCATTTATCATAACCAAATGTACTGATGCTTTCACTGCTGATTTTGCTGCATGAATAGCGACAGAAAGTGTTACAGGGCTTTTTCCCTCATTGAGGGTACTATACATCCCACAGTTTTGAAATCAGGTTTGTGAGATCATGATTAGAGATTAGCACTGTTTTGGTTATATCTAGCTGCAGAGTGCCTATGGCTTGTTCATTTATGAGGGCGTTGTCTTTTGGACAGCAGATGATTAATGCATGCTGTCCTTCAGCTAGGCTCTGTTGTGAAACACTCACATGGTCTATTGATAGTCTCTGAATCATGCAGCTTTGTGCAAAGGCTGCTTAAACTCATATGAATTGTTTTATTATTTAATATGAGCATCGATGGAATCACACTGATCAGGCTAAACTGGCCCTGTTTCCACTACTTTACTTCACTAAGAAAAATGTTTGCAAACTGACTGTCACCTACCTTTTCAGAATAGCACACAGGCTGTATGAAGCGTTTTGAGGTACATCAATGAAGAGGACTGACAGAAGGATTGTCAAAGTAATTATAGAAGGTTATAATGCTCTCTTCAAATGTATTTCACGTAACAGCAGGTTATATTCAGGTTATGAACAGAGAATCACTTGTGTTCACTTGAACTGAAAAGAAAAAATATTTCAGAATTATATTCACACAGCATATTTGCTGTGTGAATTAAGCTCATTGGCCGCTCTTTGTGAGTGAAAGAAGTGAAAATGTGTGCATCCTGTCAAATACAGAGCCATGTACCCCAGAATGTGCAGTACTGTGCAAAGTTCTTGAGCTACCCCTCATTTCTTTATATTTTGCTAGGAAAATGAGACAATAGGTACAGTGATTTATTGCAGTATGTGCAAATACACATGTAAATGCAGTTTATAAAAAGGAGTTTGTATAATTCTAACAAGCTTTAACATCAGTATTTGTAATGGCCACCGTTATTTTTTACTCTTTTACACTAGCTTTCTTGTCATTTTTTGAAGGAGTTTTCAGGATTCATTCTCCAGGCTTCTTGAAGAACACTCCAAAGCTGATACATGGATGTTGGTTATCTTTTGTTCTGATCCCTGCCAAGGTGAGCTGGAATGATTCCTCAACAATACATCAAAAAAAAGAAAGAAAAAAGAGAAAGAATATATATATATATAAAGTGCATACAATGTATGTTTACATTGTCTGGCTCTTTTGAAGCAAGAAATGAAAAGGGAAAGCGGTGGCTCACCCATCTACTGTACGGGGTATAGTAGTAGTTGATTTCCAAATCTAAAACCTGACTGCAATGTTGTTTTATAAACACACAAACTATGAACTTAGAGGTAGCTTTAGGTGTTTTCAGACGCTGGACATAAAGCAGCTCTGTGCAATGAAACCTGTTCTGTAAATAGGTGTGAGCAAATCCCAGAATTAAACTAGCCTATAAATGTGCTACACAAATTGTTATTAGGTTTAAAATGACTCACTATGCTCCAGCATACTGTGTTTGCTTCCCAAACACAGTTTGAAAAAAAGTTTTTTTTTTTATTTCTAACAAACTTACTTTTATAAAAACAAGCTTTCCTGTTCTCATGAAATGCCAGATACTCTTGGCTGACAATATAATGACACTAAAATCTATTAAAATCTTTTTATTATAACATAACATATATTAATTTAATATAATCCTTACAGTTCAGGCATTCGAGTTGACATTATTATTGTTAACAATATTATTATTATTCTTTTCTCTCTGTATTAATGAATTTATTGATTTACATTGACTGCTCGATTAGGCTCATGCAAGCATTTTAGTATTTCATTTATAGACCTAATTCATCTGTAAATAATTTATAATTAGTACTATGATGTCCTGCATTACATACAATAGAATTTTGGTATTAAATGTGAAAACCTAAACATTTCGAACTAGTTTCAAATCCAGATATCTATTTTTCAATTTTTATCAGTTCCCTGAAACTACAGGAATGACTTCATGCTTTGGAGTATTTGATTTGTAGTGTGGGTGAGGCTGTATTCCTTTTAATTCTTTGGTAAGTGTCCCTAATCCATCGACTCTGGCTCAACAAACACTTCAGACAAGACCTTTTCTTAAGTTGTCGACTCAATATCCACTGATGTTGGTTCTCTGAAGCTGTTATAAATCCCACAACTTGCTCTCTTGGTTATTCTAAAGCACCCGACTTTACCTGGATCAGAAGTGGCCACAATGTATTTCCATTTCTACACTGCGCTCTATATTAACATGTGCAAAGGTTTTTTTCAATGTTTCTGATATGTAAACCAAGCAAACCCACACGTCCTTAATTGTGTTTCTTTTTCAGTTTATTGGCTAATTCTCTAAAACCCAGTGAGC
The DNA here is from genome assembly GCA_017165825.1 of Hepsetus odoe. Classification (NCBI taxonomy): domain Eukaryota; kingdom Metazoa; phylum Chordata; class Actinopteri; order Characiformes; family Hepsetidae; genus Hepsetus; species Hepsetus odoe. The sequence continues at coordinate 18,540,945 of CM029367.1, read as the reverse complement.
CCAGTGAAGCCTCAGTCCATGTACATTCAGGCATTCACACAAAAATAAACACAGGTTTTAAACCAAGGGAGCGATTATTATACACTTAACAAAAAAGGCACTTACTTGTATCTCTGCATTACGTTTTGACTCACTTTTATTCATCAGAATAAAACGTACTGCGACTGTTTCTCTGCAGTATTCCGGTGTTTCAGCACAGATCTGCGGAAACACTGCAGCGCAGCGCTCCGGGAGCAAATCTGCGCAAAGGTAGTCCCAGACACAGTCCTGGAAAACCCCACGAGCTTAAAGCGTCAGAGCCAGGGCTGAATGCAGTGCAGATAAGGGCAGTATTGATAGGAGGGGTAGAAGGGCAGGAGCTGTGGGGAGATGATGTCCTCGGCTCTGTACTGCCTCTGATCGTCCTTCACCAGAACTCTCACCGCCACTCTCCTCGCCAGCGTGGCCGGGGAGCTCACCGCCAGCTCGGCCGCCATTTGTCGCCGTTTGGTTTTGTACCTCCGGTTTTGGAACCAGATCTTGACCTGCGTCTCGGTCAGTTTGAGCGCGCCCGCCAGGTCTGCGCGCTCGGGCCCGGACAGGTAGCGCTGCACGTGGAAGCGCCGCTCCAGCTCGCACACCTGCGCGTGCGAGAACGCGGCGCGAGACCTTTTCTTGCCGGATTTAGGAGGGTGGCTGGAGAAACATCTGTCCTCTCTGTCCCCTCTGTCCCCGCCCGTGTCCGGCAGTCCCAGCTCGAGCTCTGAGGCCAGATGGAAATAGGGATCAGAGTGTATTCAGCAGTCTACAGCCTGCCAGACTGTGATTTAATCCACTGTCAAAAAGGCTGCAAGTTAAATTAAAGATTTACCAGTTTATATTTTTTATGCAGGCCAAATATTCTTTGAACCCCTTTGTTTATTATGACTAATAATAATAATATTATATTATAATAATATAATAATAATAATAATAATAATAATAATAATAATAATAATAATCGTCATCATCATCAAAGTCATAATAATAATTATCATAATAATCATCATAATAATTAATGCCTTAAGTAAAACCCCAAAGCAGACTCCACTGCAAAATAATGAAAATACATTTAAAAAGTAAATACACCTTCTGCCTCGAAATATAACGCTTCTAATCTCACTGATTATCATTCGGATAGACGTTTGATGAGCTCAGCATCTGGGGTTACATTTTATGATGGAAGCCTAATCGGATTTCACTCTGTGCAGCATCAGAGTGTGACCTCAAGTTTTGAATGGCTTACTCTGTTGGCTCCCTGCGTGTGAACAGTCTTCTCCCGTGAATTCCTCCTCACAGGACTGGCGGTCGGACAATGTGTCAGCATCGAGCAGACAGGGAACTATCTCGCTTTCAGCCTCATTGCTGTCCTGAGAATGAGATGATCCAGCACAGCTTCTCCCCAGGAGCTCGGAACTGGAGACGTCACCGGTGCCACATTCCCGTGACAGTTGGGGATTTCTCTGCGAATCAAGCCCTTGACTCAAAATGTCATGGATTGAGAAGGAGGTGCGGTAACTCGCCATTTACAGCATGTGACTCACATCTGCGCTCCAGCGGCTTCAGAAAGCTCCACGCTGCGGGAACATGGACGCAGAGATCCGCCGCTGGTTGGAAAGGAGAGCACTGTGGTGGTCTGCCGATTGAAGCTTGCTTGATTCCTGCTCCTATCCCAGTCAAGAAGCAGTGAGTCAGAAAATGGCATGTCTGCATCAGCAGTGGCTCTGCTGCCTGCTCGATGTGCCAGTGGGCTTAGTGGGCGCCTCGCTCCGCCCTCACGTCTTCATCAGTCTACCTTCCGCTCCCACTCCTCAAAGACTTCAGGAAGGAGCTCCTTGCGTCCTCTTCAGCTCGGTATCTTTTAAAGGAAACGAGTTTGTCGTTTAAAATGAGTCCTGCTCTTAAATCAAATGCAAATTCAAAACTCACCTAATGCTGAAGTGGATTGTATGCAATAGCAACTTGCTCAGGTGTGGTAGATGAATGCTGACTGGCGAGAAGGGCTTTTCCCTTTAAGCCAAGGTGAAGTCGGATAATATTCTCAGTCTCTTAAAAATAAAGTTGTTGGTTTGGTCTGGACATGTTCCACAGAAACAGAAAAGAAAAAAACACTTCACACTCGCGTCACTCTTGTTAAATGCTTTAAAGATGCATCGACCGACACCTGGATACAAATATTTACTGGTCCCACTGGTACTGTTTTTAAGAAATAAAAGTATTTTGATGGCTTTGCTCCAGATAACCTTTTCGGAGCACCTTAAATATATTAGGTAGCTGGAGATTAATGAATCTCTTATTACGCTTCACAATTATTTTCTCCCTTATCTTGACTACTTTTAAGATATTTTGATATAAGATGATAAGAGATGATAAAAGATGATTTCTGGGTTGAAATAAAGCGTTTTGCAGAAATATGTTTACTGCTTGAAACTGGGGATTCATTGAGGATTGTTATTTGAACATCATCAGTTTTCACGAGGTAAGGACATTGAATCCTTGCGTTGAGTTTTGGTTACTTAGCCAAAGATGGTGAGTCTGACGGATCCCCAGGATTATTGGGATTTTAAATCAATAAAGTATATAATTAATATTTTTAATTTAAGTATACTTACAGAATGTTAAAGGCAAAGAGTAAAGTTGGTAACAAGAAATGCAGAATATCGGTGAAATTGAACCTTGTGCTGAAACAAAAATCACACACACACACACACACATGTCTGACGACAAATAAGTTTATATTGTGCTTTTTTCTCTTAGCAAACACTGAAAACAGCTCCCACTGGCCCAAACACCATGCAAGGGTTAATTTGGTGTGGAAATGTGTGGAGAAGCCTTCCCAGCTGTAGCACACCTGATCCTCCCGAGGATCATTTTCTGATGAGCTGGGACAGGTGTGTTTAAACAGGGAATAGGGCAAGTTTTGCGCTATGTCTCCTGAGTAGGACTAACAAAATCCTGGCACCGTACCTGCCCTGCATATTTTTATATTTACAATTCTGAAACAGCGAACAGCTCTGTGAAATCTTACTAATTACTGAGTGTTACTTAGACAGATCAGGTGTGTTTGGCAAGAAGGCCTGAAAGCTACTGATCCAAAAGACTGAAAAATATCTCTCAATTAAATCTGCAAAGAATGTCTCATCTTCACGGACCAACAAGACATAGACAAGACTGAGAATATTGTATAGTGTCTTGGGAGCATCATTACGAATTATTTGAATGCATGCTTGATGGCTGTTGATTGTATTAATAATGAACATTGTTCTAGTTGGGTCTTAAACATGTGTACATTGTTGGTGCTGTAGAGCAGTGCGGGACTTTTTCTCCCCACTGCCTCATTTCCAATCCAAATAACTGCAGAACTAACCGTGGGAACTTTTATATTTTTCTCTCAACGACTGGGGACTCTTTTATAGAAAACATATTCCCACCTCTACCACCACCACCATCACCATCATCCCTTTAAATAAATATTTAATATTTAATTTCTGTGTGGCCAGGGGCTTAAGAGCAGAGGTGGCTGACAGTCATTCATACTAAAGTATAATTTTGTGTTTCATTTCATTTTGCTCATTCAGAGCATCTTTACCACTTGGTTTGAAGGAGGAAGATGCAGAGGACAGGAAGAAATGGAACCAGATGATCCGCCGTCCCCTAAACGGAGCAACCGAAAGAGAAAAAAAGTTACACGACGGTAATGATTTCTATTACAATAATAATTGTCATCTGCATATTTTGGATTTGAGGTCAGGTGTCGTATGATAAGAATTCAAACAACTGGACCGACCTGGGAGAAGGATGTGGAGGGGAAAGGCGAATCCACTGTCACTAAATACATCTCGGCCTCTCTCATGTTATTTGAACCAGTAACTACAAGCAGTTGCAAAAAAAAAAATCTGCATCAAAAATAGTTCAAAACAAGGTGTTTCAGGGGTTTAAAAGAAGAACAAATAATACAATAAAAAAGTGGTCACATACAAACAAGAATTTTTTATATTATTTTTCATTTGACGAACCGCTCTCGACGTGGAGTGCACGCCACACGTGGTGTTTTTGTAGGAAATAAGATTTTAGCGCCACCACGTGGCTTTTCAGCTCGCAGTGTGGAGGGTGATCCGCTGTGCTCGTTGGAGGGCGCTCTCTCTTTAAACCGCTGCTAGTAAACTGGATTACAGGCCGAGGGTCACTGCGTTTCCCTGCACTCACAAATGACAGACCCGTAAACCTGTGGAAACTGCAATAGCTCTGTGGTAGGCCTGCTTTTTCTGAGTATGTCTGAGAGTATAAACTGTTTCTTGTTTTTGTTATTTCAGCTAAATTTAACAGCGTGTAGCTGATGGCACGTTTGGACACAGCTGGGAAATGTTGAATAAATGCCGCACAAATGCACAATTACGGGAAATGATCATCTTTTTGTTGATCAATATGAATTTGAATGCGATCAATATGAATTTTTATTCACTCCTGCATCTTTCGATTTTTTTCCTTTTTTGTTTTTACTTTTGTTTCAACCTTTACGTTGTATTATATTCTATTTGAAAGGTAACCATGTTTTTTCTTCTGTTTAGAGTGTTCGAGATGATGTACACACCGACATAAATACACTGGTAAATTGCAGCCAGTTTTCTAGCAATAAAGTTGATATCCTATATCTGCAGTAAATGTCCTTTTTAAACGTCTCTGACAACCTGATTTAAAATGAAAATTTGACCTTAATCTGTACATCTAAAATGCCAGCCACTAATGTGCGTTATGACAAGTTAAAAATTATAATACAAACTATATATGAAATATAAACTATAATACATGAAATAAGATATTTTAGATAAGAATAAGAATTTTTTGTAATTATGTTCACTCACAAAGCTCAAATACAAAATATTCAGTGATTCTAGCTGCTCGCAACGCTCGTCATTCAAACTAGTGACCCCCAGATTTTTGTGACCAAACTCTAAATAACTTTCTCCCACTGCTACCACATGGACTTGCATATTTATATTGACGGATAAATTCTTCTGCTGTTGAATATTACTGAATAGATGACTAAATAAAGTAATCAATAAATGCATGAAGAAATGTAAAAAAAAATTACAATTCACTATCATTGCTTAGATGACTGTTCTCTTCAAGAATTCAAGAATTCAAGAAACGCATAATTAAGTAAATATTAAAACTAACTTGTATAGTTTAATATAATTGCATATAAATTAATAAATGAATGATTATATATAACAGTGTATATATAAATATAACAAATAAATAAAACAGCTAATTCAAAAATATTAAGTATTAAATAAATAAAAAAAGAAAGAAAACAAATGTATATAGTTTTTTTTTATTTTTTTTTTTACCTAATACATTAGTATTAGATTTACTTACCTTTATACTGTCCCGGTGGAGTGAGGGATAAATCCCAGGAATATAGTCATCCAGCTCAAATGTCAGGATTTGCGGGGGAAGAAGCCATTTGGTAAAAGTGCTGCAATTTGATTTGGCCCCATAATTTGAAGTAAATTAAATTGGGCGGCCCATTTAACCCTGTGGGCACGTCTCTCTTTTTACACCTCTATCTATAAAAATAACCTTACATTAATTATGAACAAATCATAAATAAAGAAGTGTGCACTATAGACAAGACTTCACGTGGATGCGAAATAGACATTACTTTTTTATGAACTCAGAAAAGGAAACACGGCCTTCACTGTGTGATATAAGACTTTATTAGTTTGATTATTCACATGTGCAAACAGAGTCCGGCCCGCACAGGCCGGTCAAAATATGCGGCCTCTGCATTTCATTTGAAACGCTTTAATGGGATTCTTGTGTCCTGTTTGCAATCCCAACCAGAACCCACATACTGGCAAATAAACACTGCTCCCTGCCTGTTTATGGATACTAAGCTTTAACACCATATTGGGGTTGCAGCCGCTGGCTTCTGTTTACACGCTGACAATCACGCAGGCCTTGAGGTGTAGGCCATCAGGTGTTTGGGTCTTATGCTTTGAAGCCTGGCTGCATTTTTTTCAACCAAGTTCTGCGGTCTTATCTTTCATCTCCCCTCCTCTCTGGTGTAGCCAAATCGCAAAATGACGCGCGGCCTAATTGAAGGGCGTCGGGACTTGATTCCAGGCTGGATTGACATTAATTGTTGATGTTAATTCTGCCATGCCAACCATCCATCTCTAGGAAGGCTGAAATGTGTCCAAGGGTTGTTTTGGCCCTGACGACTATTGCCCAGGAGACATTGTTTGGGGAAACTCTGGGCCCCCTAAGCCTGATGGAAGAGCTCCTATCTCCTGCACAGATACGGATCGCGGTGTGTGGACGGGCTGCGGCGAGGCGGAGTCCCGAGGCATCGCCGCGCTGTCGCCAGCACTATTTACACTGAGGGCTCCGGGCCACTTATCCTGACACCAGGTATGTCCTACCGGTAGTGCAGTAGTCAGGAGAAGTGCTCATCCTCGCTATCAGCGCAGACAGCCCCTCTCTGACGCTCTGTTTACATTTCTATTCATCTCCATTAAAAGCGTGTGCAGAGGCAAAACCTGTGGGATAAACGCAGAGCCAATGGGAGCCTAATGGCCTAACATGTAGCAAATGAAACAGCGCGGTTCCCGTGAATCTGAGGTGTCTCAAGCAGTAGAGCATGGTAAAACCCCGTATCTCACGATAATGTTTGTTTTTGGTTTTTTTTTGTTTGTTTGTTTATTTTGTTCGTTTTTTGTTTTGGGACCCCCACCCTAGCATCACCTCTATAAAGTCCTTCAACGACAATCAGCCCAGCGACATCTGCTGCTTTAACAGTATCTCCTAAATCACCTCCTAATCATCTCGCACCCTGTGGGTGTGTAGTTACTGGACGCGCATCAGGCGCGGGAATTTTGCAAAATTGCGCCTGAGACTGGCTGAATTACCTAACTCTGATATTAATGTCCATCCTTTCTGTCTGTTTAAGTTCCCCGCCAGGCTTCTGCTTTTTGTCAGCCAGTGCCGTGGGCGTCTGGCCTCTCTCATCCCAAACGGCCCCTAAAACAAATGGGCTCTTGCTTGATTTTTGGGGGGGAAATGCGGATGAATCACTCTCTCGAGTCCGCAGCCGCGTCCACTTCATTTAACCACAGATCGAAGAGATTATTCGGTCTTTATTTCTCATGTACAATCAAGAAACATCAAATACTGCTTTCGACTTCTTCTCCTCGTTCCTTTAACCGCCTCTGGACAAAAAAACAAAAACAAAAAAAAACGAAAAAAAGAAACATTACACTTTGACTCATAGGCTCAAAAAGCTGTTCATCAATTACCCCCAGAAAGGGGGCTTGAGGGGGTGCAAACCTACTTAACTGTGCTAATAACAGGACAGACTAAATGGTTTGAACACACTCCTGGGAACGAAGGCGGGCAGCCATTAATTTCCCATCATTTTTAATTCGTTTGACATGCTTAAAGTGATGATCAATTTGGTTTTAGCTGCTTTGTGCCACCGTTATCAGCACATTTCAGACGATCGACCTCAAAATCAGTCCAAAACGGTCATGTGATAAAATTTGGAGTGCGGTAGAACATATTCAGGATTTGGTCCAGGGTAGACCTATATGGCGCCTTTTATAAATCTACACGTTTTTGCAGTATGATGAGATGTCAGTGCTTTAAACACCAATACTTTATGTTCAACACAACAGTCCCATCAAAGACAAGTTCATCTTCATGCATTCAGCAGTCGTAGCCTTCTGTCACGAGTTTCTCCCATAGAGGCTGTCCATACTGTTAACCTTTCGAGTGATAGTGATTCTAAAAAAATATCATGCCTTTAAGGCTGCAACGGGGGTGAAGCTTGGAATTAATGGGGACCTACGAGAAGGCGAATGGTCGCCTTTGGACTACCAGGCGCGGATGCCCTGCAGAGGTCCTTGGCATGGTGAAACGGCTGTCCCTTGGGTTGCTTGGGGCTGGGAGTGCGTGCCGAGATTACTGAGGCTCATGTTCATCAATGGGCTGGCCGCAGTGCTTGCTGGGAGCGCCGGTAGGCTGGGGTACGTACAGTTGTAGGCGTTTGTGTACGCGGCGTTATTGTAAGTCGAATAGCCGCTGTAAGTGTACGGGTTGGGCCCCACGGCGTACGCGGCGTTATAATTCTGTGATCCCGATAAGCAAGGCTTGCCGTCCCGCACCAGGACGGGCACTGCCACGCGCCTCGGCGGGGGAGGGGCAGGGTGTCCGGCCATCTCCAGAGTTTTGTCCTGCCGCTGCCGCTTACACTTGTATCGCCGGTTCTGGAACCAGATCTTGACCTGCGTGGAGGTGAGCTTGAGCGCGCTGGCCAGGTGCTCGCGCTCCGGCGCGGACAGGTAGCGCTGCTGCTTGAAGCGGCGCTCCAGCTCGAAGACCTGCGCCTGCGAGAAGAGAACGCGCGGCTTGCGCCGGCTGCGCGGCCTCTGCGCCCTCTCCGAGTCCGACACCTCCGCCTCGCAGTCCGGGGAGCGCACCGCGGCGCCGCAGCCCTCTGCAACACAGCCGCGAGTCAGTGATCAAGCCAACAAGCACGCCAGCGGGTAAGACATGGAGGAAGAAAATAACAGGCCTCTAGAGAACTTGCAGTCTGGATCTACACAATGAACACGAGGTTCGACATCTGTTCGTTCTGCTGCAGCTTAGTCTGTAGAATGAAATCTGTCCGTCCCAGAATTTGAGCAGAAGTAAAAGTTTTACTACAATTGTAAAATTACGTGCAGACTTTCTCCCATGCGAAACTTAAATCTGTTGTCTCAACAACTTGATCATATTTTTTCTTTCTACATTTGGCTTTAGGCGCCAATTGCTGATTCAGAATGCAGGCCTTCAGTGTGGATTCGACCACAGAATTTGATCATATTTTTCAAGTTTAACTTCAATCGCACAAAATTTTCAAACATTCATGTAGAACTTCCATATAGACTTTTTTTCCCCCCACGCTAAATTGAAATCTGCCGATTTTGACCAGAATTGAAAGTTTTGACTTCAATAGCTCACTTCAGAACTTTCCATTTCAAAACTCAATCATGTAGTTTTTTCTGTTAGTTCGTTTTTAAGTGTGCATAGTTTAGAAATATGTATAAGAAAATATAAAATATAATATTTAAAAATCTGCAACACGATTACAAATGATGGGGGGGGGGGGTCTGGTTTTTATTCCTCTATTATTCCGCTATAAAATCATCTCCGGCCCACTAGCATCTTTTGTCTGTTTTTTAACTTCACTTTTTTTTTGTCACTTTAACGTTTTGAACTAAGTTTCACTCACTGCTCTCCTGTTCTTCCAGATCCTCCTCCAGCTTGGGGTCAACGACGTGTCCCAGAGCGGAATGGGCGAACATTGGTGGGGAAAGGCTGCTTTCCACCAGGCCGTCCTGCACGGAGAGCGCGTTGAGGAAAGCCATCCTGTCCTCGCTGTCCGAGAAGCCCGGGCTGTCCGCGCCGCCGAGCGCGCAGGACGGTGGAGAGTGGAAGCGCGGCTGCCAGTCGGCCTGCGGGAGCGCCTGCTGCTGCTGCTGCTGCTGCTGCTGTCCAGGAAGGGACCACGGCCCGTGCAGGTGTTGGGCCTGCTGCTCCAGCTTCAGTATGTCCTTGACAGAAAACGGGGTGGACGTTACTGGGCTGGGAAGCATCATCGGCCTGCTGTGTTCATGCACACTCTGCCGGCCTGCGGGAACCAAAGCCTCGCGTTCGAGAGCGAAAAAAAAAGAAAGAAAAAGAAACCCGAAAAGGTGTCAGATATAAGGCAGCAAGTTCATGGAAACATACCTAATGGCGTAGACTAGTCTTCCATTTTCGTATCAGGGTGGTGGTGGTGCGGCTGCACTGGGACGAAAGGGGGCGACGCTCTTCTCGTGCCAGCGTCGAGCCCTAGAGCTGATGTGTGTTTTGCTGGAGTCCGCGAAAGGAAGGCATTGCTGCGAGGCGGTGATGTCACGCTGCCGGGGCGGGATGAAGGCTGGAAGGAGTGTTGCCCCTCTCCCAAAGCGCAAAGCCACGAGCTCCTGTTTTCCTGCTCTCTTTGAGTCAGAGTGAGCGCGTCTGATCAGCGGTTCACCCTGATTCCACTCATCCCCGTCCATAAAAAAAAAAAAAAAATCCTCTCACACAACGTCAGGGCTCCTCAAAGTTCTTGTTCTGTTTTATTTATGCGACGGAGACACACACAAGCCTGCTCTTCATGGAAAGTATGACGCTGCCTGTGTCGTGGAAAATATTTACAGATAAGGATATTAATATGAGCGTTATTTTAGTGCGCTACTCCTCATCTCTTCCTTTCTTTCTGTATCTTAATTTTAAATTAAATACCACTGTGTTTAATGCATACGGATTTTAAATATATCAACACCACTTTGTATCATCTGGAAGAGCCCACACATTAGCCTTTTCGTGTTTATCACGAAATAACAAATGTGTTCATGGATGCTGGAGTGCAGGTATGGTAGTGGGTGCTTATGTATGACCTGAGTGCACAAGTGTTTGTGTGTGTGAGTGTGTGTGTGTGTGTGTGTGTGTGTGTGTGTGTTGGGGGTGGCCAGTGTTTCCAGTCTACTACTCTATATAAAAAATATTTACGGATAATGGGCGTCTCCTTCCAGACTCCATGGCAAACCATTTGCAGCAGATTTGAGATTTTTTCCCTTAAACTATAATACACACATCTTTTCCCCCTTAATAATGGCAAATGAATTCTCAAATACGAGTGAAATATCGCATGGGCATAAAGTCCACATCTCACTCCTACGAAAACAACAACAACAGCAATAAACAAACTAATGAAAAGGAAATTGTGCTTGATTTATTTTGCATCCAAACCCATCCTGTGCAGAAAACATGAGTGTCTTTTTTAAAGATGGTACTCCGGGGGGGGGGGGGGGGGGGTAGGAATGAAGCATTTTTGTATGTATTTCATTTTGTGAGGTGAAAAGCTGGTAAGAGACAGAGTCGAGTATTCATTGAACTACTTTGGTAAAAGTGAACTTCGTTGTTTTCTGGAAAGATGACAGTGACTGTGTCCAGCTTTTGGCCTTGTCCAGCAGTCAAAGGTGCACCAACCAGTGCGTTTAAGACCTGCAACACTTCTCTTACACCACACTATTATTTTCAGCTCTATGGTTTTATAGATGTCTCTGTTAAATATTGATGTTTAACTATCACAAACAAATTATTATCCTGGATTATAGGTTTGATTTGATTAGATTTTTTTTTAAATTTCTTAATAGTTAGACTAATCATACTTCTGCGCCTCTGCAGTTCGTACTGCTTTTGTAATAATTGTATTAGTGCTATTCACGTGTTTTGCGCGGACTCCTCCATCCTGCACACCAGACTGCCTGTTTGAACTGCTCTCTGTGGGTAATCGATGCTCGACTCTGGGAGTGGGTAAGGTAGGACGGAAGCAGTCTGAAGGTGAGTTTGTGTTGTGTGTGTGTGTGTGTGTGTGTGTGTGTGTGTGTGTGGCGAATGGCAACGGCTCTGTGTTTCTGCCACTGTGGCCCAGCCCCGGCGCCAGAGACAAAAGCCTGGTGGCAGCTAAAGAGCGAAGGAAAGAAAGGAGGGAGAGTAAGAGGAGATAATCTCATCCGTTAGCAATCAACAGGGCTGTTAAGATTAGCCTGATGTCTTCCCGTCCTAAGATAAATGTCTGAAAATGGGCCGGAGAAAAAGAGAGGCGCGAAAGAAGAAAATGACGTTAAAAAAAAAAAAGCTGGGGTTTGATATTAAAGTTTGATATAACGCTGAGTCCATGGAGAGTTGCAGTAAATGAAGGAGAATTTGTTGGCTTTGGTGGTGTGTGAAGATCTCACTGCTCAGGCCTGTTGTAGTGTGTACACGAGACTCTCCTGCGCCGATTTTATCAGCCCTGCGTATCTCAGACTCTCGGACTGATTTCTAAAAACAGGCCCATCATCCATCATGATAAATCAAAGTGCTGACACATTGGGAAGAGGAGAAATGGGGTAAAATGACAGGGCCGATTTAGGATGGATTTTGTGCTGTTGTCCCACTTCATTGACTGGAGTTCGGGGAGATACGGGTGAGCTGCCGTTCAGTCTAAACTACACAACAGAGGTCATAGAAATATTTCAATTAGGCGAAATTAACTTTACATCCCATTTTATTCGATTTACTCAGATGATTGGGATTACAGTTATTCATAATCGGATAATTCTTTCAGCCATTAATTAATTAATTCATTCATTCATTCATTTGACCATTATAGAAAGTTTTTTGTGGGGTCGGTTTGGGGTGGCCCAAATGTGAAAAACACTTTCCCTTTTCTGTTTTTTTTTTTCGGTACAAATTATCTATTTGAATAAATATATCCTCAGCCCTGCTAACGAACAAAACGCCAAATGGCGCACAATTAAAAGCTTTTCGGCCCAAAAAAATGTGTTTAGTCTGTTTTTTTTTAAATAAGTATGTTACTGAAGTCTGGGATAGACGCTAATCCGCCCCAAGATTGCTTAAGCCCTGTTTAAGAGCTGAAGGTAAACGTCGTATATTTCCACTAGAGCGAGACCTGTCCACTGGTCATTACTGTCTACTGTCCCTGTCTCTTAAGCCTGTTGTCCTCTGCCGACGTCTGCAGAGAGAGATCCACAATAAGGAATGAACAGAGATTTTTAAAAGAATAATTATTTCAAAAATATGTGATAAAAAGTCTGTAATATTTTGGGGATTACCCTAATCTTATCTCAAACTGGGTCTTAATGTGCTTCTCTAAGCCACTGAGTGAGCGTGATTGTAAGCTTTCAGTGTGTCTCTTCCTGGGATGATGTGCATCAGCCTATCTGAGGGCTAAATAAGTTTAGTCCCGTTTATAGAAGCGGGGCTCTTTGACAGCGATGTCCTTAACCCGGACAGATAACAGCTGTAGACTACCTCCCAGACTACTCTTTATTATGCTATTTCATTAGCTCTGCACTAAACCACTAACACTGTTTACACTTTATAAACCAGCCCAGTCGCTTTCTGGGACGAATTTATTATTAATCGTGCCACTTAGAAAGCACCGTGGACATAGACTTGTTAGAAAAAGAAAAAAAAACCCCAAAAAAACTGGTGACAAATGTCTTCGCTGTAATAAAATGAGCCAAACAATGCTGCATTCCCAGTCAATCACTTTACCTTCAGCTGCATCTCCTTCCTCAATGAATCTGAGAGAAATGACAGCAATGCTTGCGTGCCAGTACCAGTCTGGACACAAACAGCCTTTAAATCCATGTTTACGTGAAGGAAGAGTCTGTTTCCTGGATCTAACAAAACCCAGGCCTAAGGACCATGACAGTGAGCTGGTCAGCAGAGGGAGGGAGAGGCCAATAGATCATCTTCATCAGAACCTGGGTGGAGGCTGGGCCGGACAGATATGAAAAGTTTGTAAAGTCCAGAGTGGAAGCTGAAGTGAGCAGTAAGGTTAGACTCTCTCAGACTAATTTGAAACTGCGTTACTTTTTCATGAAACAAAAATAGATAGATAGATCGATCGATAGATAGATAGATAGATAGATAGATAGATAGATAGATAGACAGATAGACAGACAGATAAATAGATAGACAGAAAGACAGACAGACAGTTAGATAGACAGATAAATAGATAGACAGATAAATAGATAGATAGACAGACAGACAGACAGACAGACAGACAGACAGACAGATAAATAGAATGTCTGTATTAAGATCTATAGATGTGATAATTTTTTTTTCTTTTAGAACACTTGGTTTTATATCAGGCATTTTAAAATAGTAATACTTTCAAAAAATATAAAAATATACAAAAATTATACATTTGCTAGTTTCCTGTACTTTGTTACTTTTGTGTTTCAGAGTTAAAGAATTATTTTTTATACTTAAGACTGAGATTTTCATGTGACTATATCCTTTTAAAGTAAGCAGTGCCACAGAAGAATCACTTTTTGTTCTATATAAATCAACAGTTCATTTAGAAATCATGCATGTAAGGAGATGTGAGTGATGAACATTTCTGAGGTGTTAAGAAGATCCTCTCAATATGAAAGCTTAGTGTAATTTGAAGCTTTAAACTAGAGAAAGAACCATTTAATTTTTAAGAGTGTGAGTTGGACATATAGCAACACTGGAATGGAATTTGTAGAACAGTGATGTTTCAAGCAAGTCAGTCAGTCTGTCTGTCTTCTAATGAGGTAAAAAAAAAAACGCACAGGCAGGATGAAGATTGCTTCAGTAACTTTTTTTTTTTTCAGAAGTCCCTGGTGCAACCAATCAGAATCACCTAAATAAATTCCACAGTAAAATTATACTGCACCCACACTCTATTTCTGAACTCATGATTTTGGATTTGTTGAGACTAGAGCTTGCAGTCAAGTTGAATCTCTCCTTAACGATTCTGATCTGTTGAATAATTTTACCTGGAATGATTTATATTTAGATTTTAGCCGTCAGATGAATTAAGGTTGGTGTTTCGAGACCTTGAACGCTACTGTGCAACATTTATGTATTTTCTTCTCTGAAGAATGCTCAAACCTTGGTCTCGATTGCTACAGTGCAGTTATAAGAAGCATTTGTTCAAGAAATCAAATGACCAAAATGAATTTCTTACAAGAATTAAACGGAACCCAAGTGAATCACTAAACATTTTACTGCAATTTTCAGATGAATATATTTTTTCAGCACTACTTGATTTGGTTGGGCCCCTTTCTAGTTTCACAGATGCAATGTATACTCTTAGGTTAAATATTTCAAAGCATGTCCTTGCCTCCAGCATGAATTAAACAAAATATATGGTAGATTGTTAATCTTAGAAAATGCATTTTGTATTTTTTAACAAACATGATCAATCTGAACTGTGGAAAACAAAAGCTGAAGTCTTCTTAAGATCTTCTCTGCACTTTTTTATTTTTCATTTTATGACTTTGTAATGATCCTGAGTACATGCTATAAATGTGTCTTTGTGGGAAGAGAATGATAGAGTTATCTTTTTTCTGTTGTAGACCTACCCACAAAACTGTACAATGCTCTCAGATTCTGCTATTCATTTATTTCTGCTATTAATTCATTTATTCGTTCAGATCATCCACAATACCTAGTGTAACTGAATCATACTGAACTGTAAAATGGATCTATGACTGTTTTGAAGATCCTCTTTATACACACTATAAAAGCAAAATACTCTCTTAGTACATTCTATGCTTTCATGAATAAATGAACATACACCAACATCTTCTTTAGGTGCCAGTACCGTAGCTTAGATGTACACTATACACAGCGGATTCCCAAAACCATGAAAAGGCTCACATTTGCATATTTTAGCAAAAAAAGATTTAAACAAATATACAAATATACTTGTATATACAAAGATCACTGATGAAGAAAATTTCTATTCCTATAATCACTTTATATATATATATTTATTTATATGTGTATGTGTGTGTGTGTGTGTGTGGGTGTGTTTTTAAATAAAATTGCAACATCCCTACACTACACAGTACTATCGGATCATGTCTTGTTTTCCTAGCTCTCGCTAATCCAAGTAAGGACGCTAATCCAGAAAAGCATCTGTGTGCTATACTTGGCATGGTGCTTGCTGAGCCAGTTTTTTTGGGCCTTCAGAAAGTCTTACCATATATACAGTATCCATATCTGAGAAGCTGCAGACCCCCTTGGGTCCCGGAAGGTGAGCCTTATCAGCTGCTGTTTGGATCGGCTGGGCCCTGAGACCTCGCCCGCACTATTGTGCCTCTGACCCAGCAGGGTGACTGATGGCCTTGCCTGCCTCTGCCTCAGACAGGGAGGAAAAGAGGAGGCGAGCCAAAGGCCTGGGAGTGGACCTCACTGCAACACCAGACATTTTTTGTCACACTGGAGCTCTGAGCTGGGGAGGTCTGCTCTGAAAGCCCACTGACGGAAGTCAGGCCAGTACAGATCCACAGTCCCTGCCCCCCCTCATGGGACTAATAAATTAGACAGCTGTATTTCTGTGCAGACGGCCTTAGCCTTGCAGGTGTGTGTTTGTATATATGTGTTGCAAATTAGGCACTGTTAAGACCGTAATGTGTGTGACCTATGCCTCGGGGAATGTGGTGTAAGAGGAAGCATGTAACCTAAATATTCCCATCCTTTCTTGTTTCCACAGATGGAAAGTGATAAAGACATAATAGCCACACCAAGCAGCTACCGTGCATTAACTAGGACGTGAAAGGCTAGATTTCCTCTCCTTTCGTCTAAATGTTCCCTGGGCCATGCCAAAGATGCAAAAATAAAAAAAGCAAAGGTTGCATTGAGTTCATCTGACCACTGGAATGTCCACAGTTTACTAAGTTTGTCTCTGAAACAATAATATAATTAATTTCATTTGGATTTATATGTTGTTCATTTGAGCATACACACCACATGACCTCCCACGGGGTAAACATGTTGCGGGCAGAGAGCCTGTGTTGCTCTAAGCAGCCAGTGTGGCGTCTCCCATCAAAATGACAATTTGTTTTCATTAAGCCATGAGTTCCCATTCATACGTTGTCATATCTGTAAATAAAAGCAACCATATTTCTGTTCCTACATTTCCTTTGCGATTTGAGTTTGGCAGAACAATTCGGAACGCTCTCTTTCTGCTGGCGTGAGCAGGCTTGGGAAATGTTGAATATCGATCAAGCCCTTAAAGCACTGAGTGAGCCCTGGGAAGCCATGTGATAATAGTACTACGGAGGAAACCAAGAAGACAGGCAGAAAAGAACCACTACATACTATTGGATACATGACTTTGCCTAAAAAATAACAGTCTAATATGATTTAGGCTAAAACCTTTTCTCTTTCTTTTTAGAAAATGAATACCAGATTAAAATTCTTCTTAAAAGTACTTCTTTGTTTAAAAAAAAACTGTTCCTAATGCCCTCTGAGGAACAAACAGAAAGAAAGAACTGACATTTTGTCAGCATTTAGGACAAAAAGAGGCACTCACAGGGGTATTCATAGCATGCATGCAGAGACTTGCAATATCCCATTGAGGAACTTGTCAGGCACTGTGAATCGAATGGATTTCTTCTACTGGCACGAATCTACCAAGTATTAAAGAATAATCACACATGCTGAATTCAGGTGTGAGCAAGCTTGGGAAATGTAATTAGGATGTCGGGCAACTAATGCATCACATAAAGAGCTGTGCAAATATTTATGTGGTTACACATTTGTGTATCTTCTGTTGCCGTTACTAATACATAAGTAATTCTTAGGCTTCGATGGTATTTATTCTCTTTTTTGCCATTCTTGCATTAAAGTTCACATGATCTGATAAGTCTTATTACTAATGCCAAAGTAAATAAATAAATAGGCTGCATCTAGGTCCCCATGTGTACATCAGGCCTATTCATATACAGGCTTTGTTTAATTTAATATTAAGTGAAAACTTATATAGTGTGAAAATAAAATGTTTTATGACCAAAAAAAAATTATTTCGTGCAATAACATGCAAAGCGATACAGCGAAAAGTGAATAGCAGACGTAAAGAAAGATCTCCTTAATTTGTTGAATCTGCAAAACCACGTGTGACGAACACATAATGGTTTATATTAGCTCTGCCTCTGTTGATTTTATGGCATGTTTTCTGCCAAGTATGAATTAAGACAATGTTTGTGTGGGACTTCTAACTTGTCTGTTTATTTATTCCTTTCATTAAGATGTAAACCAATTGGTAGGAGTAGACTGGTAGACATTAGGCTTCACTTCCTTCCATTGTTTAAAATGGCTATATCTAAATGTAGAGCAGGTCTCCAATGTCACAGTCCAACCAAACACAATATCAATCAAGCCTGTATAGAACAGGGCGATGTATGCTTCTCCACACTTAGTCTGTAAGATGTGATGAACATTTATGAAAGTGCGGCTTCTTTCAAATCTTCAGTACTATGTGCTGTTCTTCTCGGTTTTAGTACAAACTAAGTAACAGAACAAAGACACCCCTTCTCACATGCACACTTTCTATTTTTTAGGCATTCGTGTAATATCTCTACAAATAGTCTGAATTTTTAGGAAAAATCTCATGTTTTTCTCATGATTTAGGCGCTCTATTATTTAATTTTTTGTCATTTTCCTTTTGGCCATATTTCCCCCAAGCAAAATAACTGCTTTCATTACTTGACAAAGTCTTTAAACCTTTGGGCTTATTCTTTGATCCCTTTACCCCATCAGGCTGTTTTCTGTCGCCTTTGTTAATGAAAGTTTGTCTCTGTGAGGCTTATGGGCGCATGCCACATAACTCAGAGGTGCATGGAGGAAAACCCTTTGCTGTTTCCACTTGGTTTTTGCTCAGTCTAGTCCCCAAGGTGGAATGGATGACACTTTCAGCGGAAAACCAAACAACCAACATGGAGTTGTAAAGGCAACCTCTCAGTAAGGCTCAGTGACCCATGATTGAAAGGCTAATGTAACACGTGAACAACACAAGAAGGTCCTGGGCAGGAATGTAGTTTTGTGTATATGTTTGGTATGAATGGCTGACTTCCTTCATGCTCCATGATCGTTTTAAAGCAAAGGAGGCTTCTGAAATCCTAACCACTAAACAAGAGAACTGGGCTGTAAATAGAAATTGGCATTATATATTTAGTTGGAATTTGTCATTAGAGAGGCAGACAGTCAGCCTAACAGACAGACGGACAGACAGATGAGTAGATGTTTAAATTGTAATGTAGACGGTCTTTTTTTTTACAGCATTGTGTAAATCTTGTTTAGTCACTATGTTTTCAGAATTTAAAGGAAATGTAACATTTTTACAGCTGATGTGAAGACAAGACCTTCTTGTTGCTAATTTCACTGGTTTGTTTGTGTATTTATGAGATCTACTTTCATCTAATGCTAAGTTAACCTGCTGATTGCTGGTGTGACTTAAGAAGCAAGCATTTCACCAGGAGGCATGTATGTCAAACCTCTCTCTCTCTCTCTCTCTCTCTCTCTCTCTCTCTCTCTCCCTCTCTCTCTCCCTCTCCCTCTCTCTCTCCCTCTCCCTCTCCCTCTCCCTCTCTCTCTCTTTCTCCACAGGCTTTTTTGGAAGCACCAAATCCCATAATTACAGCTGACAGGTAACAAAACACAGGTAAGACAGTCTAACTGACTGGTAAAGAATGCAAACATCTTCTGTATGGGGCTGAGAGTGAGAGATAGGGGAACATAAGGCAGGGGAGTGCAGTACAGGTGCAATTGAAACCCCTTTTTCCCTCTCTGACTCTGACCAAGGGACGAAAGGTCTGGACTGTATCCTAGATTTCAATCAACAAGGGAGACTAAGCTGGATATGGTTCATGAAGGTCCATTATGTTTTATAACATTATATATATATATATATTATATATTATATTATTTATTATATTATTAAGTGTTTTTTATTGGTCCAGGTTTATCAAGCAATCTGCTGTATTTTGGCCTTGACCATGAAATGAACAGACTGCATTGAATATTTCAGAACCATTAAAGGTATGGATGAGATTTTTCAAATGTTGAATAATGCATCTCTAATATTGACCTCTTTTTTGAAGCAGAGATACTTAAAGCAGATATGAATATTTGGATGTCAAACAAATCATCTGGATGCATTTAAGGAAAAAAGAGAATGCATTTCAATACAACTTTTTACATGAAATCAATCTGCAACACTTAACAAGATGGAAGTAATCAGCGTATATCTTCTACAGAATACTTAAAATAATTTTCCCTCAAATGCTGAATAGGAGTAATGCATTTCAGAATTTTTTTCTTATAAAAACTCCCATAATGCCTTTTTGATGGCCAGACCTGTATGGGAAAACCCAATGAACAAATTATGAATTTTATGGGTGTAAATAATAGGTTTTTTCTGCTGTTTTGTATTGCAATAATAATTATTATTATTACCACTGTTATTATATAACAACAACAACAACAATAATGATATATATATATATATAATAAAAATCCTACTTGACTTGATATATATATATATGTGTGTGTGTGTATATATATATATATACACACACACAGTGCTGTGCAAAAGTTTTAGGCAGGTGTGAAAAAATGCTGTAAACAAAGAATGCTTTCACAAATATAAATAATGATTGTTTATTTTTTATCAATTTACAAAATGCAAAGTGAGCAAATAAAAGAAAAATCTAAATCAAATCAATATTTGGTGTTACTATCTTTTAGCTTCAAACCAGCATCAATTCTTAAAAGGTACACTTGCACAAAGTCAGGGATTTTGTAGGATTATAGTCAGTGTATGATCAACTAATTTTACCAAACAGGTGCTGATGATCATCAATGTCATATATATATATATATGTATGTATGTATGTATGTATATGTATATATACATATACAAGAAAGCCCTTTTTGCACCTTTTTAAGTAAAAAAGGCTTTAAGTCATGAAAAGAGAGCACATGTATCAGGTGTGAGGTTTGTGAAGTTTACCTAGTGCATGCAACATAAGACTGCACTGAGCACATCCACAACGTGGCCATGAAGTGTTTCAACTGAGCAGTAAAGCTGCAGAGCCACCTTGTGGTGGAGGTTTTTCACTGCGAGTAAAAGCTGAAGTGCCTGTGCAGGACAGCCTGTGTGCAGTGGACCCACAGCCTCCAGCCATAAAAAGGAGCCTCTAAATGCACTCAGTGTATTTGGGTATTTGGACTAATCGGTGATATCAGAGGCAGGCTTGAAGAAGTTGTGAATTCTGGATGTTCTTTGGAACTAGTCTTCAAAAAAATTGTCTAATGTCTATTTATAGTTTTCACATGACGTCATCACCCCAAAGGCTCTCCCACCCCATCTTTGAAGTGAAAGTGACTATTTGTCTTGTGAAATACAGCAGCACATAATATAACACAACAAAGTGCATCCTCTGCTTTTAACCCATACACAACAGGCAGCAGGGGGGCAGCTATATCCAGCACCCGGGGAGCAGTGAAGGGGACGGTACCTTGCTCTGGGTACCTCAAGGCAACCTC
Organism: Hepsetus odoe; assembly: GCA_017165825.1. Classification (NCBI taxonomy): domain Eukaryota; kingdom Metazoa; phylum Chordata; class Actinopteri; order Characiformes; family Hepsetidae; genus Hepsetus; species Hepsetus odoe. The sequence continues at coordinate 18,519,972 of CM029367.1, read as the reverse complement.
CTGATCATTCTTCCACTGCAACCCACTTACTGGTTGTTTAGCCAAAATGATGGATAGTTGTTGTCTAATTTGATACACTAACTTAGGATGATGTACTTCTACATAATCCCAACAGCGAAAGAGAGCAGAGAGGTTGAATTGTGCTGTTAGATGTCCCTCCCTGAGGAGGGAATGAAAGAATAGCAACCAGAGGTTAATCAAAGTTAAAGTCATAAAGCAAAACTTAAGCTTTTAATAACTGTATTTTTAGTCATCACTTTAATACTTAATTCCAGGTCAGTTTGTTTTCGTTGACCGGCGCAGTGGCCTTGAGGAGTTTGTTAGCAGGAGCTGCATTCCAAACCACACACATCAATACTTTACACACTACATTACTGAGGGCATTAGACTATTTATATAATAACACTGAACCAAAGTTACATTTGGTTAACCCTATTTAACCCTAGTTAATATTTAACCCTAGTTAAAGGGTTCATTTCCACTCTGAGATGCTAAATGCTGTGTTTTGGAAAGATGAGTCTCCTCAGAACTCACATCTACTTTAACAAGGAACACTTTATACTTCATCTCCCAAGCAGCAGCATTACTGACCCGGAACTGAATACACACACACAGCCGTCTGCCTAATCTTTTGTCCTGACGGCATTATCCAACACGTGGTGTGTGATTTGTATCAATTAAAAGCCTCTTATCTTTATTTTTCTTTTATAGGCGATCAAAATATCTGTTTAGGTAAAACAAAGGAAAAGTGTCCTGTAGAGACTCTGCTGGAGACGGGACTGAAGACTGCCTGGATGGTTATTTAGTGTCATTAGCTCTGCATTAGTTTAAAGTACACGGAAAGGCAGTCGTCTTCTGTGCACGTCTACAATCAGTGTCACATACCTGCATCCTCAGCTTAAAATATTACAGGAAACAGCTTTGTACCAGTGATATTAGATAAGATCACACTTAAGTCACACTCAATTGCACAATTTTCAGATAGCGCTTCAGACGGAGGGCGTGCCCGAGCCTGCCCTGTCCTATTGCATCAGAGCGCCCGTTGGCTGCCTGTTAACTATTGTCTAGATTTGTGTCAATCACGCAGGCTGAATTGTGATTGGACGCGGAGATGGTGTTGTTTTACGGACGTCACGGTTCGGCCTCTCGACCTTTTCCATGGTACTCAGTGATTGGCTGCTTCTGGTGTGTTGGTTTGTGATTGGTGCAGGCGGGCACGCCTGCCCTCTATTGGGTCTCCGGCCAACTTGAAGGTGAAATTCCCGTCTATCGACTCTGTTCCTTCTCCGGTAGAACTCGTCCTTCTGCCTCTTTCTCTCTCACACTCTTCAAGCAGGGAACCCATCAACCCGCGAGCATGTCGTTATTCAGTGACGTGCCTCAGGCCGCCCCGGTGGCTGTTTTCAAGCTGACGGCAGATTTCCGTGAAGACCCGTCTCCCAACAAGGTGAACCTCGGAGTTGGAGGTGAGACATGCGAAAACCGGTCACTTTTAACAAAAGCACATGCTGCTCCCTCGGGTTTTTATTGCTATAATTTCTCAGGCTTCTCGAGTTTCGTAGTCATGGCGACGAGATTACATCCGTGTAACTGGGCCTAGTTGTCCACCATCGCTGCCCTGTTGATGTGTGGGTCTCCACTCTCAGGCCTTTAACTGTCAGCTCTCGTTTCCTGTAAACTGGGAGGCTCACCGACCAGGGTTCCAGGATTCAGCCCGATAACCTCCGTCCAGCAGAAACGAGCTGAGGGACGTTTGTCAGCTTTAGGCAGAAGTAATGTGGATAACTCAGTGAAAAACAGACTGTGGCTGTGTTTGATTCTACAGGCAGTGCTTTACACCTTTTCCTGTCTTTCCAGTGTGCTGTGATGACAGATACTGTAGCAGCTGGAAGCGGTAATCCTCTTTCTGACTCGTGCGGAATGGATCATTACTCCCCTGACCAGTACAGCCCAGTCTGACCTTTCAATGTAGGGGAGGTCAAGCACTCCCATTTCAGGGTTGTGTGGACACAGTTCGGGGGCAGTGGTGGTCTAGTGGTTTTGAACAAGTCCCCTTGATCAGAAGGTTTTTGATTTGTTTTCTGGGCTAATGGGTTGCACTGAGGCACCACTGAGCAAGAGGGCATCCCCGGTTGCAGGTGTTTCAGTCCATCGCTCCTGTTCCTGTTGGTGCAACTGGTTAATGCAGTAGAAAAATGTTTAATTTCATTTCATTCATTCAGCATCTCTGCTTTCCAGACCTACAGCACACTGCAAATATTCAGCCACCCCTCATTTCTTTATATTTTGATAGCAAACTAAGACAAGGCTAATAGGGATAACTTGGAACATGTGCAAACATACATGTGTAATTACAGTATACAACCCAATGAGGGACTGAATCATTCTAACAAGATTTATAATAAATGTTTGGTATGACCATCCTTATTCTTCATTCTCTTAGCCAAGTTTTCTTGTCATTTCTTTAAGTAGTATCTTTAGAATAGTTCCTCAGGCTTCTTGAAAGGCATTCCAGAGCTCTTCTTGGGACGGGACTGAAAATGAGAGCTAAAAGCATTTAAAGTCCTTCAGGAAGCTTGGAGAACTATTTCTCAACAATACATACAAAATACTGTCTAGGTCCTTGAAAGCAAAAATACATTTTGGTGCTTCCTTATGAGGGAAACATCAAAAAAAGAAGTTCTTTTCTCAGTTAGACATTACTTAAAAGATAAGCGTATAGCCAAAGGGATATAATAGTGATGACGATGATGATGATGATAATATCATCATCTTGTAAATCATTATTATTATTGATTTAATACATCAAATCTGTGTTTTATATGATATTTGATATGTGCTGGTTTTTTTTTTTTATTTATTGCTTGTCATGGTCTGACTCTGCTGTGAAACTCTGATCCTAAGCCTCTTAAGCAGAAAGCCTAGCTACAGCATTTGGCTGTTGATTCCTGGGCTGCTCCATGTGCCATGTGGTTGGACGGTCTTTTGGTGCTTGAGATTTTAGTAGGTGTGAAACTCCATCGCCTCTGTCTATCCTTGATAAAGCAATAGGGTTCTTGGAAGACATGAAGGTTCCTGGCTCAGTAACAGTGGAGCTGATAAATGTAGTTTAATTGCCATTTCTCTGTCAAATTCTAGACTCTTTTCTGTATCCCAACCTTTGAAAAGGTCTGAAAAGGTGCCAGGTTTCTTTAAAATTATACCTCAGTTTTAAAAGCTCCCAGGAACAGGAGAGGGTTGGCTCTCTGCTAAAATGCTAGCCAGGTATAAGAGTTGGATATCAGACATATGTAATATGTTTCCCAACAATTCCTCCAGACATTTTCTAACAAAAAGCAGTTCTGAGGCAGGCAAGAAACTGTGCCTCACAATGTACAATTTTTTGGTTTCTCTTCTGTGTGGTGGCTTACATGGCTGGCAGTTACACTGTAATGAGAAAGATGCTGAGAAGAGAAGAGATGAGAAGAGAAAAATGCAGTGAAGAGTACAGTTACACAACACATGTTTAAAATCAATGTCCTGGAGAAAAGTGCTGAGAGAAGTGAACTGGGTTTTAAAACCCTGTGCAAACTGTCGCTGTAGCCCACTGGACAGATCGCTTTGTTAATGAGATAATGGCCTACATTTTTACTGGTCGCCCCAAATAGAGTTTTGGGAGAGGGAGGGGGTCTGGCAGTGTTAAGAGTAATTTAGTTGTGTAGGATTTGTAATTGTTAGTTGTCCTGCTAAAGGCCATAAATAGCAGATCAGACATGTAGTCATATAATTTTTTTTAGTTTTAAAAGATGTTGTGACCTGTTTTTTTAAGCCATGCAAAAACGTTGGAAAGAAAATGTGTCATCAGAGGGACATTTATTAATTTATTTCATTTATTTGGTTTGATAAGTTGAAATAGTCAATTAAAGTACCAGTGTGTCACATTCTGACATTTTTTGCAGGTATATGAGACTTTATTGGACTTTATTGGAATTAATCATAATTCCTCAAAATGCATTTTGCTGCTTTTTTATTTATGTGTGGACCATATAAAGCATATTTGCACATAATACGACATAATTTATCAAAACGATTAGCAATGTCATATTGCCCAGCCCTGTGCTGAACATTTTTCAGAAATAAAGTCTTTCCCACTTTACTGATGACTGCTGTCAGGACCATGTGTATGACTAATTGACTGGAAAATATTCTTGCATAACATCCTTTAATCAGAGAACTGTGTTTAACTGCTGCCATTGCTTAGATGAAATACAAATAGATGCTTGAAACAGGGGACAGAAGTTTAAGTTACATTAAAAAAAAAAGGTAGTTAATTTCACATCTTTATTCTGAGGCTGAGAGATCTTATTCTGAGGTACAATTAATATTTTGTCTCTGTTTTTCCATGTTCACTTATTGTCTTATACAGCTTATAGAACAGATGAGGGCCAGCCATGGGTGCTTCCTGTGGTGAAGAAAGTTGAAAAGATGATCACTGAGAACAACAGTCTAAACCATGAGTATCTACCCATACTTGGTCTCCCCGAGTTTCGCTCCAGTGCCGCTAAAATTGCACTGGGCGAAAACAGCACTGCCATTCTTGAGAAGAGGGTAAGTCACCTCTACTGCAAACGCATATTCAATCTCATAGTTCCAGTGTTAAAGCTTATGCAGTGTCTTAAAACCTTTTGTGGTGGCCCATTTATTTTACTCACAGTTCTGTTTTAAGAGAAATGTTTGTGAATTCAGGTCTTGGCAATTAAAAAAATATACATTTTGCTGTGTCAAAGGTAGGAGCTGTGCAGTGCCTTGGGGGAACTGGTGCACTGAAAATTGGAGCGGAGTTCCTTCGCAGATGGTACAATGGGAACAACAACATGAAAACACCAGTTTATGTCTCTGCACCCACATGGGGTTGGTACTTGGTTAAATATTGGTGAATGGCAATACTTAGCTCTGCAAGTCAGCCAATATCTTTCTAATCTTAAAGTTTAGATAAATATGCTGTTTAACAATGAATCCTGAGCTTGTGCCTCGTGTTCACTAGAGCTGATCTTATGAATCAAAGTCCTGTGTAGTAGTCTGAGGTGATGGTACCAAGCGTTCATAGATAGGCTTTATTACCTGTTGGTTAAATAGTGTGTCAGTGTTGTTTTTTTTCTTTCCCACTCTAGAGAACCACAATGCAGTTTTCGCAAATGCTGGGTTTGAGGACATTCGTCCATACAAATACTGGGATGCACAAAAACGTGGACTGGACCTGCCTGGTTTCCTGGGTGACCTAGAGGTGAGTGGGTTGGGGTGTTTTTTTTTTTTTTTTATAAACTGGATTTTTTATTAATTAAATGGTTTGTATTTATTTATTTATTAACTTTAATTAAATTTAAACTTAATATGATAATCTGCCTGGTTCTTTTTGTATTTGATGCAGTGTTTTGTTCATGCATTAAGTGACAAGCTGTTAGCTGTTGTTTACTAAAAATACACCACAATTATTTACCATCACCTGGTGAGCTCAAATGTTGCAAGAAAGATGTTAATTAGGCACACAAATCAGCAGGTTTGAGAGTGATCTAATAGTGATGTGTTTGCTACATCTTTTAGAGTGCACCTGAGCACTCTATCTTCGTGTTGCATGCCTGTGCGCACAACCCCACAGGCACAGATCCCAGCCAGGAGGAGTGGAAGCAAATTGCTGAAATCATGAAGGTAGAATTCTGGTTAACCTACGTTTACAATCATGAGACAATAGACATGTAGTAATTAATCAATAAATAAATACAGAAGAATGACTTTTCTTTAAAATGTCCTTGCCTTGCAGAGGAGAAGCCTGTTTGCTTTCTTTGATTCAGCATATCAAGGCTTTGCATCTGGAAATTTAGAAAAGGATGCCTGGGCAGTTCGCTTCTTTGTATCTCAGGGTTTTGAAATGTTCTGTGCCCAGTCTTTCTCAAAGAACTTTGGCCTGTACAGTAAGTGACTTTTCCTGCACTTAACTAAAACAATATCTAACATTTCTTTTACTAAACTCTTTCAAGGACTTTTCTGCTTGAGGCATTGATAAATCCACATGTTGAAGTTGTTCATTCATTACCTCAACCACTTGTCCTGACTAGGTTTGTGGGTGTTGCTGGAGCCAATCCCAGTGTTCATAGGGCAATAGGTGAAGAAATACCCTGACAGGTCATCAGTCCATCACAGTTTGCGCGCACGCACGCATATGTACACTGTCCCAGCTGGTGGAAATTGAACATCTCCGGTTCACTTAATATGTGGGTCTTTTTAACTGTGAGAGCAAACCAGAGAACCTGGAGAAAACCCACACAGACACTAGGAGAACATTTAGACTTTACACAGAAAGGCCGTCAAACCCAAAACCTCTGTGATGTGACAGTGCTTCTCACTACTGAGCACGTTTGATCCCATATTTCCACCCTATTGATTAATTAAGGAACATATCACTTTAGGCAATGTTCACCTGAATAGGTTAAAGTAAACAATTTATTGTTTTCTACTGTTTCTTTTTCTCCATTTGGCTGCACCATTTAGTGTTTGTCTTGTCAAATACGTGACTGGTGTTGTTCATTACTGACAGGTGTTCAAAATATCCTTGTGATGGAATCTGCTGCAATTACATGCTTCTGAGCAGGAGTCCAGGGAGCGGAGAGCCTTAGTCTTAGTTCGATTATCAGACACCAGAAGTAATTTCCTGTTAAAAGCCATTTGCCCCAATACTTAACTCTATTTCAAAATCACTTTACATATTCTCATTTCCTTTTCCATTTTCAACTGGAATACGCCTATTCAGCATTTTTTTCCTCATGATGTGTAGCATGTTTTAATGATGGAAAGTATTTGTTTTTATTTCTCCACACATTTATGCAGATCTTCCATTTTTCACCTGTCTGTACAATGTCACTAAAATTTCTTCAGAAAAATATAAAGAAGGTTTCATGTTAAGCTTTTTTTCCTTCCAGATGAGAGAGTGGGTAACCTAGTAGTTGTTGCTAAAGATGAGGATAACATGAACCGCGTTCTCTCTCAGATGGAGAAGATTGTCCGAATCACCTGGTCCAACCCTCCATCTCAGGGAGCTCGTCTGGTTGCCATCACGCTTAATACCCCGGAACTCTTTGCCGAATGGTATAGTCACATAAAGTCCCTTTCATTCTAAAAAAATGTATTTTTCAGCTTATCCTACAACTGAAAATTTGTACATTTTCTTATTCCCCAGCATTTGGGCTGGGGAAATCTCTAAACTGTCGGCTTATACCAAATATGCATTGTTGAGCTGGATTTTATTTGAAAACTCAAAAAAGTTACTGTGGTGTGTTACTCTCAAAAACCATCAATTCTTACTTTTTTACTATTTTTATATATATATATATATATATATAAGTTAAAACACATTGTAATTACATAATTACTTTTGATCATTTTTGTTGTATGGAAGGAAGGACAATGTTAAGACAATGGCTGACAGGGTACTGCTGATGCGGGCTGAGCTGAAGGCCAAGCTGCTAGACCTCGGTACCCCAGGCACCTGGGAGCACATCACTGAACAAATCGGCATGTTCAGCTTCACAGGCCTCAACCGTAAGCCACTGTTAAAAGCTTCCATTTAACCTAACAAATCTTCTGTAACTTTTTTCATTTTAATCATTTTGATCATTTTAAGATAAATATGAGAACTTTTTTGTAACTCATGATTGTGCTAAAGCTAAGCCTAAAATCGTAAAAAAATTGTAAAAAATGCTTTTTTTCCATTTTAAATGTTAACACAAGTAGCATGTGGTTGCTGGGCAATGCTTTAAATTAGCTTAGCCTATAACATGTTTTCTCAGTTTCTTGAGATCTTGTTTTGTGTTTTGCAGCAAAACAAGTGGAGTATCTAGTGAAGGAGAAGCACATCTACTTGATGGCCAGTGGTCGCATCAACATGTGCGGCCTGACCACCAAGAATATTGACTATGTTGCAGAGTCCATCCATGAAGCAGTCACCAAGGTCCAATAATAATCAGGGTTAATGCAGTTTGCCTGTTTGTGTGTAAATGGGCATTATCAATATTGGTCCTAATATTCAACTCGTTCTGTCATAGACACACCCACTGAGACAAAATCTCACACACACACAATTACTTTAATTTTTCAGTCTTCTGGACTCAGCACTCCAGCATCATATACTGGTCTCATGGACAGCCTACTGTATCCTGTACTCTTTAATATTAATTCTCAAGGCAAAGTAGTTCCAAGAGGAATAGATTTTTTTTTTTGTCTTGTCTTCCTCCCAGTCATATTGCACTAGAGCATAGGTTTCCCGAATTTCCGTTGGTTTTTCCATTGGCCGAAGATTTTCAGTTTCATGATTACCTATAAAGCACTTTGTTGTGAGACAACAGGAATGTGACTGCTGGCTCACTTTAAGTTATATCTGTGAATTTATGATTAATGTTCCATATTGGCTAGTTTCACATTGATTGCTTTCCTGTTTATATGGAAAAGGCAGAAAAGTAGTTAGTTCCTGCAAAGCTGACCATTACAACAAACAACAAAAAATATTGGCTGCTGAAAGAGCCCAGAAATGAATGAAAGTCTAATTAAATTTATTGAGTGGTTACTTATTACTGAATCTTGTGAGAATGTCCTAAGATTTTATTTAACATGCGTCTGTTTAAGGAATAATACCTAGAATGCATATTAATGAAGGATCTTACACAAATTATCAATAATGAGAGATCACAAGATGGCATCCATGCTATTGTTGAAAATGTAGTGCAAAACATGTGACACATAGAACTTGTAAGTAACCCCACCCAAAAAATTACCCGTAATGCCTGTAACCAGTGCTTCGTTGAGGTGTATCACTGTAATAAGCATGCTTTATGGCTGCATTTACCAGTTAATATCAAATGCCAATGTGAACATAGCCTGAAACAAGAATTTCATCATGTTGAGTTTTGATGTTCCCAGACATTCAGGGTTTTGCAGTGTCCTGTGCTTTCAGGGTGTTTTTGTTTGCTGCTTTTCTCCAACATTCTCACTGCTGTGTATGTATGTTTAGGAACAGTTCAATGTCAATTATATACTCATTTGGGCAAGTGTTTCACTCTGGCCACATGTAAAAAATAGCTCAGATGATCCATTCTTTCAGGATGTTTGTGCACAAAAATGAGAAAGCTGATCAAAAACCCTTGAAATAAACGTTGAGTGAAAACACAGAATGTATGGTTGTCCTTCCCGTTATTTTTATCACGTTGTCCTTATTTAAACTCAGTCCTACCTGTTAAATTCCAGGAACATATTCTGTTGTTCCACAGCTGGCAGTCAAGGTTACTGCAGAGTAGCCAGTGGGTCATTTGACATTGAGTAAGAGTTTCTGACTATTTTTACTAGGACACCTTGGCTATATTAAATATCGTGTCATTTTGTGCATGTTTGTGTTTTTTCTTGACATAGACACCACCTACAAATGTAAGTCAAATTCTATTTATTGAAATTTTGGTACTTTTAAAATACCAGAGCAAGATCATCTCATATCTATTTCTCTCTCTCTCTCTATATATATATATACAAACATAATTATACTCTATATATTTTTTTCAAATGTATATAACATTTTTGTACATTATAATAGATTTTATATATTATAGATTAAAATTATTATAGCAACATTACATAAACATCTGCTGTCCATTTTTACAGAGAACACATGGCATGGGAAGATTTTCTCCATTTGTTTTTAGTTAAGCTGACTGTTTAAGGCTTTAATGTATGGTGTGTGTGTGTGTGTGTGGGGTGGTTACAGTGGATTTTGTGCTGCAGCTGATACTGGCTTAATCAGTGCTACTGCAATTCCCTCAAGCCTGTGAGTGTGTGTGTGTGTGTGTGTGTGTGTGTGTGGGGAGGGGGCAGGGGCCAGACGTCAGCATGCGTCACATGTTCCCTTGACTGCAATGCAGCAGTGTGATGCAAGAGTGCTGGCTTTTTCCCTCCCTCTACTTTCTCCAGCTGCCATCTCCTGTGTCATGTGCTCTCAGTAAAGCATGGGTCAGCTCACAGCATTGCACGATAGAAGATGGGTCTCTATGACCTGAGAGCAGTAGGTTTACCGCTGGTCATACATATTGACCCTTTTGCCAAACAAGATGCCAAGCAGTCAGTAGAAAAGGGGCATGTTCATTATGACAATTTTGTTATTGCTACACATTACCATAAACATTATCTCTTTGAGTGATATTACAGAAATGTGATTGCCAGCCTGAGTCGTTGTTGCTCTGTGCTGTAAACTGTGGAATCAGGTCAGATCCTGATGCGTAGCAGCTCAGAGGCACTGCGGATCTTGTGATGTCTGTGCCTCATGTAAACCTCTCTGTTCTCATTTTCAACAATGTAACATGCGTGCAGGAGGAGAGAGGTATTAGGGGGTATATTAGTTTTAAAAAATGTAAAAAGCAGTGCCTTTCATGCAACACAATGAGTCCCCTGTATGTAAACCTCATGCAACTTTTCCAAGTATTTGTACCCTGTTGGCAGGGATGAGCTGTGAACCTAACAGTGATTTGTCAAGGTTATGGCATGCTGGTGAACAGATGGCAGTGATACAAAAATGGCACCTCTGATATAACTCTTAAAAATAAAGATTTCTCCTTCGTTCCATTCTCGGAATAATAATAATAATAATAAAAAAAACCTTTAACTGAAATAGAACTTTCAGGTCATGTTAACATTCTTCAGACTTCAAAACATTCTTTACACTCGTATAACATTTTCACAATGGTGCACTGAAAGGTACTTTTTTAGCGTTTCTTATGGCATTGTTCCAAAGAACCATGTTGTTACCTTTATTTTTAAGAACGTATTCTTGTTTTGGTTGAGTTCACGGACAGTTCTCCACCCCAGCAGAAACACTGGTGGGGAGACAGATTTGTCACTAAAGAGCAGCAGCATGCCTATGAAAGTGGGCAGCATTCCCAGTGCAAAGGTTAAGGATGGACAGGATACTATGTTGTAGTAAGCCATTCACTAACATTGACATTATTTCAAGCTCAGCTTTGGAGTTGATCTTCACATAATATGCATAAATGCTTATTATATATAAAAGGGATCTATAAAACAAAATTTAAATGTGTGGGAATATAACATTGCATACCACTTTTAAAGTCTGAGGTGATATTTTTTGTACTAATGTATTCAAGTTTGTTCAAGATATGGCTTTATTTTTTACAGCCTGACACTATTTCTATTTTAAAAAATATAAGAGGATTATTTTAAACAGTAGTGATAACTGTGAAACACATGCTCTCTCTCTCTCTCTCTCTCTCTCTCTCTCTCTCTCTCTCTCTCTCTCTCTCTCTCGCTCTCTCTCGCTCTCTCTCTTTCTCTCTTTCTCAAGAAGCATTTCCTCAGTTTAAAATATGGTAAGGTTTTAAAATAGTTTTGTAACAAAACAAATAGACATTATTAAGCAATTGAAGTAGTATATACATAAGCATGTGATATATGGGGGCTCTAAAAAAAATTAAATATAAATTAACTACACACAGCTTTACAGATCACACAAGATGTACACTCTGATGTTACTTTTATTAGAATGAATAGCATTACTCAACTGTTGCTTAATTGTTGCTGATTTCCCCCGACAGTAGTTATAATATGTCGTTAACCTGGGCCAGACTGCAAGGAGCAAGCCCAGCAGGCAGAAAACTACCTATTTTTAATGCTACTGATACACACCTATGGTGTCTTAGACACAGTTCTTGTGTTTTCCANTCTCAATCTCTTTCTCTCTTTCTTGTTTACAGCATGTACTTAGACCTTTAACCATCCTGCAAATCTGTGGTTGTGGTCTAAGATGAATCAATATTCTTTAAGAAATAAGCAATAGTCATATCCAATGTCCATTTGCCTGAAAAGTATTCTCAGTATTAATATCTTGGTTGAAAATAAAGTACTATAAATATAACTCATGTGGCTAAGAGCTTGTAAAAAAAGCTAGTAGCACATACCTAATATAGGCAGTTTCATTCACTGACACTGGCAGCTGAATATCAAATCAAAGGATTATCCCTCTTTCAAAGTGCTCCATTTCTGTTCGGTTCTCTTCACACATTTTTAGGCTCTGCCTCACAAACACCTCTCAATTAATCTGATAATAATAAAAAAAACAAAAAAACAAACAATACTAACTGGGTACCATGCTTCCCTGACCCTCTCAGAAGGCCAAGACATGCTCTGAATGGGAAGTTGACCCCTGCAGGCTTGTGCTTCTGAGCTTTGCCTGGAACAGAGGCTTGAGTTAAATCACCTCAGTGACTGGAGAGGACTTCGTTACCCAATACCCTTATACAGTATAGTGCACTGAGAAAAAATTATGCGATACCTTGAAACATTAAACAAAACAGATGTTTGTGTCGAGAATCTTAACTTTGTACACAACCCAAAACTGGACTGGGTAAATTGGATAGTCTTACTGGCGCCTGAATGCAGACCACATGCTGAATTTTTATGACCTTATAGTAAAATATTCTTCAACTAAAAAAGTCTTTTCAGTCTGCAGAAGGCAAGCTTGTATGATCTACAGTATGTTCTTGCACACTGCACAGTATTCCCTTTAAAAAGTCAACGTTACAGTAGAAAACTGTAAGAGATTTCACATTGCTGGGAGTGTGAGATGGGCGAACAGCCATGCTCTTTGTGCTAGGTCTTCACTTGGGACTGTTCACAGCGGTCCTCTATTGGCTTCTCTCCATCACGTGATTTTTTCCGCTTTTTGTTACCTGGAAACAACAAATAGATTACCAGGCACAAGGGTGAACTTCTTATTATGCACTTTGCGGCCGAGGAAAAATAAAGTGATGCCATGAATTTACAGGAGTTCCACTTGAATAAAATATATGACATTAACACACTAATTGCTAAAAGTAAGCCAATTGAAAAAAACATGTTGTAATTTATAATATTGCATCCTGTGAATTCATTGCACCTTTGTTGAGGGCAGTATCTCCAGCTCTGGTTTAAAAGTAAGGTCATCAAAAGAAAATTTAAAGCAAGCACAATTTATAACAGGTCACCCAATGCCTCAGCCTGTATTGTGAATAATGTGTATGTGATGTATGAGTTGAGTTTGGACGTGTAAGCGTATCTTGTTGGATAAAGGAATGTGTGGGCTGCAGAGCAATCATAGAACAGCACACCTCTGAATGCCTGGATGGTTGCTAAGATACAGCTGCCATCAGCAGTGGCACTGCAGACATATGGTAAGGTGACAGTGTTGAGGTGTGTAGAGTGCAGGTGTGTGTGTGTGTGTGTGTGTGTGGTAGGGGTGCTCACTCAGTTTACGTAGCAGCTTTTTGCCTAATGTCTCATCTGATCCATTCAGAGAGTGTGAGTTGATCAGCTGAGACGTGGACAGGCCCGTTTCCATGGGTACAGCTAAAGAGTCTGAGAGAAAGGGATGCAAGGTCAGAGTAGGGGGCAAGGTGGACTCTATTCTAACGCTAAAACATCTATTCACAGCACTAGAATATGACTGTGTCATGTTTTGAGGCATTGTAAAATATGCATGATAAACATACATATGAATGCCCATGTGAATTCAATTATATCCTAATCCACAGAATTATTAACCAACTGCACTGAGCATGAAACAAAGCATGGAACTTTGACCACAAGTTCCTTGGCACTCAAAGTGGTGTTAACAAACTATATTGCTCATTGGAAAAACTGTGATCTTTAAGACATGGCCTCTCATGACCTATTCTATTTTATTCTTGGTACACTGCTTCTCCCTTTGTATAGATTGATTTAATGATCCCTGTTTCAGTGAATCCTGTTAACCTCCAGCCATAACAAGTGCTGTTGAGATGACTAGTAGTGTCTGGTGTCAGCATTCCTACACAGGTCATATAAACAGATCCTGGAAGTCATGCATTTCCTCCTCCAGTGTCTTGTCAAACAGCCTCTCCACTGTTTGACAGTTTCAGTGCATTTACTCATGTCACGACAGATAGCCAGGACCATGCTCATACCATCCACCCCCTCCTTTCACAACGGATGCAGCTTTTCAGTTGCTTCTGTTGACTGCTATCGCCAGTGGGATGACTTATAAAAAAGTAAACGTAGTGACTGCCATCACTAATGTAATGGTAGTTGTAAAGATGGCAATGACCAAAATAAAGAGTTCATCAATATTTATAATTTTGGGAAGCAGTAACACAGAAGACCTGAAAAACGTGAAAGAAATCAAATGGTTCATGATGTAAACGTATGAATTAAAGGAAAAAAATGTTAATTAATGTATATATGTTACACTCTTTGGAGATACTTTAAATGTAAGACTACTAAAATTGTAGTTGAACCACCCACTGAAAAGTTCTTTAAGGAACTTAAGACGTTCTCCTGGAGCTTTGCTCCGAAGAACACTTGGAGGAATGTTAATGTTTCATGTAGGATTTGTTTATTTAGGACTGTATGATGTAGCTTCACCCACCAGTTCCTTCTTTTTCTTCTAGACATTCAGTCCGCATGTAGGGGATCTCATCCATGCGCAGGAACACAGAGTCACTGGGACTTTTCTGCCCATCTGATTTACTCCCTACAGGAGGAGCCAAAGAGCAGTTTATCACACACCAAGAGTTAAACAAGAAATCACTTTCAAGTGTGCTGGCCAGTGTCCAAAATCCCTTCAATGAGATTAAAGATATGGAATTCTTTTAAACCTATAATAGTTAAAGTGATTTGAACAATGTCATTTTAAGGGGTTTTGATGTTTTTGTCCCTTTTTCAGATAAGAGGACTTGTGTGCAACCATCTGCCCTGCATACACTGCGGGACTCTGATCGAGGTGTTTTATTTTAAGTAACATGGCTGTGAATCTTAAAGTTTCTCATGATTCTACAAATATGTGAATGCTTATCAGTTAAACGGAGGAAAAGATTCTATACTCTCCAGAAAAAGTCATTATGTTATGAGCTAAAAATATCTCTTACTGATGTGTTCTTATCTGTTTGGGAAACATTTCATATATACCACACAGAAATGCCCAGAAGTAATAAAATAGATGATGTTCTATTATGATGCTTCTTCACAACATAAAGTTTTTAAATAATTTTAAAGAAAGCAGAAAAAACTGGAAAAACTGAGAATGCAATGTACAGAATGGCAAAAACATATTTTTTTTTCTGTAAGGCCATTCAGAGTTGAACGTGCTCTTGGACTTCAGATTGTTGTTTTGCAGAATAACCCAATTGTGCTTACTTCAGATCACTGATGACTGGAAATTTTTTCTTTCTCTCATCAGTCCTCAAAACATCAAAGTACTTTTTTGGCAAATTTGATCTTTTACATTTTTTCCCTTGCACCTCTGCCATAAATGTCATTGTTACCCAGCCTCTTTCTGATGATAGAATCATGAACGATGACCTTATCTGGGCCTGCCGTTCCTTAAATGTCCATCTGGTTTCTTTTCTTTCTGCTTTCTGTCAATAATGGATTTTGCTTTAGCTTGATTAGCGGTGGCCTAGTGGTTAGGGAGTTGGCCCAGCATCGGAAGATTATGGGTTCGATTCCCTCACAAGTAGGTTGCCCTGAGGTACCCCTGAGCAAGGTACCGTCCCTGTCACTGCTCCCCGGGCAGCTTTCAATAGCTGCCCACTGCTGCACGGTGTTTGTGTGCATGGGTTAAAAGCAGAGGTCCAATTTCGTTGTGGTTCATGGTGTGCAGTGCTGTGACCTTGCAATGACAAGGGTTGTCACTTTCACTTTCACTTTTTCCACTTTCAGAGCCTTCAAAAGGACTCTGTTGCCCTTTCAAATCTCTTTGTCACCCTTTCTGGACTTCTTTTAAATCGCAGCATCACGTGTTGCTTGTTTACATCCTTAACATTCATAGAAATGGTCTGCGAAATTTAGATTCAATGGGGCAAGCAGTAATGAATCCTTTTGTTAAAGATAAGAGATTGGTAAAAGCCATTGTACTCACTAACGATGCGATTCCTCTCATTGAGGGTGGAGGTACTGTGGGGCTGTCTGAAGTGGTGTGTGTGATGGTGGGAGCGGGTAAGCGGAAGGGCGATGCTGTTGGAGCGTGTCTCTGGGATGGTCGCTCTCTCGCCTTGGGCCTGTGTGTCTGCATCTGGCGTCTGGGGTGAGCTATCCATCCGTGTGGCTGTCAGAGCGTTCTGGTAATGGTTTCGGGTGATCTGAATGCAGGGATAAACAGAGAAAGACATTTATAGAAGCACTTAAGAGCACGGCAAACATTAGCTGTGCATATATCATGAACTGACACTAAAGCAGAGTTAAGTAACAACAAGGATTATCCTAAATATTAGTAAAGATTTACTTTCTGCAATGCAATAATGCCAGCAAAACATATTGAGTGAAAATATCAAGAAATCTTTAGTTTGTGAGTTTCTATTATTCAATTTTTAGGATATTTTGGCTCTGAAATGAACAAGATCTAAATGAGAGTGATAATCCATATCCAGAGGCGAAGCCAACGGAGCAGAAAAAAAAATATTTCTAACTACATAAACGGATAAATCTGATGTGAAAAAAATGTAAATGACTATTCTCAAAGGTATACTTTTAAAAATGTGATCATTACAAGTAAAATCTCATCACAAACTTCCTAATTAGTGCTCCAATGTAAATGGAACAAGTTTATACCCACCTCTGAGCTGAATGTCCTGATATTTCTTCATGGCATAAAACAAAGAAACAACTTGAAACAACTGAATGAATTATTCACCAGAAAGTGGCTTTTATTCATCAGTACTGCTGAAATACATACGATTGGACAAAATAAGTTTCCTTGTGTCTGATAGAGTGTGTGTGGGTTTGTGTGTGTGTGTGTGGGGGCGGTTGTGTGTGTGTGTGTGTGTGTGTTTGTGGGGTTAACCTTGATGATTTGCAGGTCAGTAAGCTGGCGGACAGAGTAGTCTGGTAGGTAAGCTCCTCCACTTATGCTCAGCTGGCCCAAACTACCTCCATGGATGGTTGTATCAGAATGGTTTAATCCACTGCTCTGCGATGGTGACCTGTGAACTGAGTTACACAAATTGCTCTTGTCACAATTTCCAGAAAACAGAAAATTGAAAAGGAAATCTGAAAACAGTGTCTCTTGGCCTCTTTGAAGTCTCATGTTTCTTCCTTGCTCAATCAATTAACAGATCAGTTCATCTTCAATTAACCTATTAACCTTTAAGGCATAAATCTGTCCAAATCTGAAACACTGTGTAATAAATATAACTATTAGTTTCATAGTCTGTTTAGATTTTGATAATATAATGGTGCCCCACGAACCTAATTAGGACAAGCGGCCCAGAAAATGACTGACTGACTGAATATAATGGTGCTTTTGTGTCAAGTGGACAGAAATATTTCAAATGTAGTAGGTTTTAAAAGAAGGAAAATCTAGCTGTTTATTAGTTGAACTCTATTCAATATTGTATTCTGAAGTTTGATCCCCGCTGTTGGATACTCTCCATGGCCATGGTTCCAAGCAAGTATAAACATTTTTCTCTAAGCACATTAAACTGCTTATTGATTTATTGAGTTAAGAAAAAATTCAGAAAGAAATTGACTTTATCGTGTGACTGGGGAAGTCCCAGCTCGAAGGAGGTATTGGATGTGTCAGCATAAAAATTCATAAGGTTTGAGCATGCTGTCAGAAGTCATTAGAACTGACTAAAAGTCTATATTGACCGGATTCTACTTCATCTCCTTTTCTCTGACACTGAACATCCATCCAACTACATCTTATTATATCTGAAATGTGCATCCTGTCAAATTTATGTGATTAATAGATGACATTACTTGTCTTGCATTAAGCTCTATCATAATAATGTCTGTTTGAGTAAGGCTGACCTAAGAGTAAGACAATGAATGAATAAGTCAGTGCTTGAGGGCCTCAGGCAATATTATGTCACACACAAGGGACTTTCCTGGCTCCCTCCTGAATGCCCCAGCAGATGACACTTCTGTTTAGTGAAGGGGACTGTGTACTGGACCAAACTAGTCTCGACAGCTCACGCTGCCCGTGCCTGTGAATGCATGCGCGTATGTGTGTGTGTACCATTTCGCTGTGTGTATATCAAGTCTTTGCTTCAGACAGTGACGTTCTAGAGCTTTCTTAAGAGTTTGAGGGAAACAGAGAGAAAAAAAAGTCTAAAACACATTCAAAATTTAAAGCTCATTAATTCTGAAAAGGAGTAACAATAAGTAATAGCCATGGGGTGGGTTATTTTTTTATACATATGAGGATTTTAATGTTACATAACATTGTGCCAATTTTCTCTGTGTGACCGAGCAAGAATCTGGCTCTTACATTAATTACTCCGGAGAGCTCCCAGAAGATTTACACACCCACTCCACTTGTGTTTGACTTCCTTAATTATCTCTTATGTAAGACAGGTCACGTCTGTGCTCTATTCGATTAGAATTTTCAGACCTGAATGTCTTCCAGTCATTTTAATTGCTCATTAATTTTTCAACTTAGTTCTCAAAGGTTGTGAGGTTCATTTGAATCTAATGAGTATAAAAAACGATCGTTTGCTTCTGTAATTTATAGGGTCTCTGCTGTAGGGTAAAATATACAGGTGTATACACTGTATTTAAGAGCTTAGTGACCTACCAGTGGGTAGCACAGCCATGATGGCAGGCATGCCATAATAAGTGAAAGGACCGTTTTCAAACTTCAGTCCTTCTTTACCAATCTCAACTTCTACACGACCCTGTAAAAGCAGCAGAAAACACAATGCTTATTCACAAAAACTTCACTTGTAGAGTAGGGGAAAAGGAAGAAAGCACAGGAAAAAAGTATATTTCTATTTGCTTCTCCCAGAAATAGTCAAATACATACACAGTCTACTAAATACATAAATATAGATAAACCAAGAGACTGCATTCATTATTTACCTGCAAAATAAGGACAAAATAGTCAACAGGCTTGTTGCGCTGGTAGAGATAGTGCTTTGGTGATTTCTTGCTCTTCTCATCAAACTTGAGATCCTGCACAACACTTGGATGCTTAATGAGGCGCAGTAGAATCTTCTCTGAGAGGTGGGAAGGCTTGAAAGGCTCCACTTCTAAAGACAGACAGCATGGAGTAGGAAGGAAGGAAATGACAGGAGAACCACTGGGATTTATTGTGAAATTCTGTATTCTGATCTATTGTTTGTTATTTACTGCAGAGTGGTTATAGTGATACCTGTAGCTAGAAAGCGATGTGTGGCCAGCAGCAGCTGAGGGGACACCTTTACCTTCATCTCACTGTCTGGCAGGTTGAAGACAGAGAAGTCTTGCTGCTTTCTCTCATGGTGAGACACTCGCCTCTTGGTACGGTTGTCAGCTAAAAACACATTGGAGTCCCTCAAAAAATGTCTCTAATAAAATATTCTAGAGCCAGTAAGTAACTTGTCCATTAGACCTCATTAAACATAGGAGCTATTACAGGGAGGATCATCTAACTGTGAGGCTATGTTAAAATAGGATATCTGTACTTATTTTAATACATTTTATTTACAAGTTGGTTACATATCCATTGATGCAGTTTAATCATGTGAAAAACCACATGATGAACTGGCTGGTTGTGGAAAACTGAAAGTGATAAAATGAATGACTAAGAGTACCAGCTGTGCTAAATGTGGTACTGAGCTTACACACACACACGCACACGCGCACACACACACACACACACACACACACACACACACACACACACACATTTTCCATGTAATTAAAAATGTAAGAGATCTGAAATTTTAATGGTTTTCATAGATATGAAATATTAATTCATTTTTTGAAAATGTAATCATTATATAAACAATGCCTCACAAATACGTGATCACATTCAGATAGCAATTTTGAAATGAAAACATTTAAAAAATTTTAAATGCACACACACATGCACGCATGCACACGCACACACACACACACACACACACACACACACACACATTTTCCATGTAATTAAAAATGTAAGAGATCTGAAATTTTAATGGTTTTAATAGATATGAAATATTCATTCATTTTTTGAAAACATAATCATTATATAGACAGTGCCTCACAAATACGTGATCACATTCAGATCGCAATTTTGAAATGAAAACATTTAAAAATGTTTAAATGCCATTCATGACCATTCAAGAGGTTAAAAATTAACCACTCATGAAATTCTTAAAAATTATTATATTAAAAAGTCTTAAAAATAATTATATTATTAGACGCTAATAATCATGATAGATATGAGCATGATCTTATGGCTGACAAATTCACAGCTTTTGTTCTAAAGCAGATATTTTTTAAAAACCATTCATGGATTAGGTACATGCAGGGCAAATGCAAGTCAAATCTGTATCCTGTGGTTTACAGGATGTTATGGATAGTAACTATAATAGATACCAGTGTAAACAAGTTGGGTGCAAAATTAACAATAAACCAATATGAATGACTAATTAAATCTCACTGAAAGAATCATACCAGAATACCAATACCCATATATAATCCAGCCACTAGGCATGGACAAGCCAATGTATTCCTTTGTGCTGGTCCCAAGCCCAGAAAAATGGAGAGGATTATATCAGGCAGGGCATGCGGTGTAAAAGTTTTGCCAAATCAATATGTGGACAACGAAACAGATTTCCACATCGGATCGGTCGAAGCCCGAGCTAACAATGACCGCCACCAGTGCTGTTAGCCTACAGGGTGCTGGTGGAAATTGGGCTACTGTTGGCCAAAGGAGAAGAGGAAGAAGAAGAAGAAGAAGAAGAAGAAGAAGAAGAAGAAGAAGAAGAAGAAGAAGAAGAGGAAGAAGGCATGTCTTGAGGCAATAGGAGAGAAAGAAGGGTAGACAGGTGGAAGTGAGGGTAGGAACTTTGAATGTCTGCAGCATGAGTGGTAAAGGGAGAGAGTTAGTTGATATGATGTAGAGAAGTAAGGTTGATATTTTATATGAGCAAAGGACTAGATGGAAGGGTAGTAAAGCCAGGTGTATGGGAGGCAGATTTAAATTGTTTTACCATGGTTTGGATGGAAGAGAAATGGAGTAGGTGTTATTATGAAAGGATGATCTTGGGAGGTCAAGAATTGGAGCAAAATGAGGTCAGACTCAAGGATCACATTGTAGAAAGAGAAGAAGGAAGACTGCAAGGTGGAATTCTGGCAGGAGTTAACACTGGGAGGTAGTGAAGAGTAGGGTGGCGGTGATCTAGTGGTAGGGTTCTTGCCTATGGACCTATGGCTAAAGTGGTCCCAGGTTCGAATCCCACCACTTGTACTACAACCACTGGGTCCCTGAGCAAGACCCTTAACCCTGAATTGCTCCAGGGGGACTGTCCCTGTAATTGGACATGGAAGTTGCTCTGGATTAGAGCGTCTGCTAAATGACCAGATTGCTTGGCAACTACTGCAAAAGTGGCAATAAGTGGCAACAGCTAGAAAGGTACATGGAATGACATCTGGAAAGAAGAAACAGGAAAGAAGAAATAGGATGGTCAGAGAGATGAAGAAAGTAGACAGGAGGAGAAGGAGATGAAGCGCAAGGCAAAGAAAGCAGTGGTGAAAGCTAAAGATAAGGTTTATGGTGAATTGTATGAGAGGTTGGACAGTAAGGAGGGAGAAAAGGACCTATACTGACTGGCTGGACAGAGAGACAGAGCTGGGAAAGATGTAGAGCAGATCAGGATGATAAAGGATAGAAATAGTGAACCAGGAAGTGCGGCGGATTAGCAAGATGGAAGTAAGGGCAGTGATGAAGGGGATGAAGAATGGAAAGGCTGTTTGTCCAGATGATATACCTTAGGAAGCTTGGAAGTGTTTTGGAGAGATGGCAGTTGAGTTTCTGACCAGATTGGTTAACACAATCTTAGAAAGTGAGAGGATGGCTCAGGAGTAGAGGAGAAGTGTACCGGTACTGATTTTCAAGAATAAGGGTGATGAACAGAGCTGTAGTAACTATAGAGGGATAAAGTTGATCAGCCACAGCATGAAGTTATGGGGAGGAGTAGTGGAAGCTAGGTTAAGAAAAGAGGTGATGGTCAGTGAGCAGCAATATGATTTTATGCTGAGAAAAGCACAACAGATGCAATATTTGCTCTGAGGGTGTTGATGGAATACAGAAAAGGTCAGAATGAGTTCCATTGTGCCTTTGTGGACTTGGAGAAAGCATATGACAGAGTGCCAAGTTTTGTATGTTGTATTTTGTATGTGGAAGTCATGTGTGACAAAAAGGTATGTGAGAATAGTACATTGTATACATTGTGATAGTGGTGAGGTCTGTGGTAGGAGTGATTGATGCATGTAAAGTAGAGGTGTAATTACATCAAGGATGGATCCAATCTTTTTTTGCTATGGTAATGGACAGGTTGACAGATGAGGTTAGACAGGAGTCCCCATGGACGATGATGTTTGCTGATGATACTGTAATCTGTAGTGAAAGTAAGGAGTAGCTTGAGGAAAACCTTGAAAGGTGGAAATATACTCTAGAGAGGAGAGGAATTAAAGTAAGGAGGACAAAGACAGAATACATGACTGTGAACAAAAAGGAGGAAAGTGAAGTGCTTAGGATGCAGGGAGTAGAGGTGACAAAGTTGGAGGAATTCAAATACTTGAGAGTAGCAGTTTAGTTTAATGGGGAGTGTGGAAGAGAGGTGAAAAATTGTTCAGGCAGGTAAGAATGGGTAGAGACAAATGGCAGGAGGGATCTGTGACAGACAGGTACCAGCAAGAGTGAAAGGAACAGTTTACAGGATGGTAGTGAGACCAGCTATCCTATACAGGTTGGAGATGGTGGCACTGAGAAAATGACAGTTAGCAGGGGTGGAAGTGGCAGAGTTAAAGATGCTAAGGTTTTCATTGGACAAGATTAGAAATGAGTATTTTAGAGGGACAGGTTGGACATTTTGGAGACAAAGTTAGCGAAGCAAGGTTGCACTGGTTTGGACATGTGCAGAGGAGAGACTAGCAGGCAGTTGGTTTGAAGGAAGAAGATGGAGAAGACAAGAAGAAATGGAAACGGTTGATCTGCTGTGGTGACTCCTAATTGGAGCTACCAAAAGAAGAAGAAGAAGAAGACCAATACCAGAATATCCAACGTGATTTGAGTACCATTGATCCATTATCTGCCACTTGTCCCAAACGGGGTCGCGGGGAGTGCTGGCGTCCAACCCAGCGCACACAGGGCGAGGATGGGGGACGCACCCTGGACAGGTCGCCAGCCCATCGCAGGGAGGAGCGAGACGGGGATGGCACCCTGCTCAAGGGTACCTCAGGGCAACCTATTGGGAAGGGGTTCGAACCCCCGATCCTCCAATCATGTGGCCGACGCCCTAACCACTAGGCCACCGCTGCCCCTGATTGGAGTACAATTGCTCAAATTGTTTCAATAAGAAGGACATCACCAAAACTTCTCTTAACCTGTAAAAACCACACCCAGATCTTTAGTGCAGCTGTGCAAACTTGTAAACACACACCATCAGTCTTCGTGCTTTCCTGAATTTGTACACAAACTAAACCAGTCCTAAAAAAACACTATACCTTTTAATGATATTAAAATCTCTCTACCTATTCCTCACATGTCTCCTGCTCTGAAAAAACCTGCCAACCGGAGGAGCAAGACTTGTTAGTTTTATCATTTTGATAATCTTATTCACTTATTGTTACAATGCCTTATAGTTGTGAATATAATTGTACTATCAGCTGTAAAATAATACTATTATTCATAATTATTGAATTCCCCAGTTATCAGGTACAAAACTCTGCATTAACAAAACATAAGTAATACAGATAATGAACAAAGTTATTTTATTAATAAATAAAAGCATGTGAATGTCACAATGGTATATTCTGTCCATCATCACCCACAAATACTAGCATTCAACCTTTTTTAGGTCCCAATAGTGCTCTTTTCCCCCTATGTGTTGCCATAATATCAAATACCAGCTGGGTTCACCACTAGCACTTTGTTTTAAAATGTTTTATTAATGGTGGTCTTCCTGGGTTCTGGACTCCAGGTTAGAGAGCCTAATGCTAAACATCATTATATATAATGACATATTGCTGAGTCAGGCAGCCAATAGCTCACTGTAAGCATCTGCTTGCTGCAAGTTCTGCACTCCATGCTCCATCTCCCACACTGTCCTCCATCTCTCACTCTTTCCTCCATCTCTCAACCTCTATCTCTCACTCTTTCCTCCATCTCTCAACCTCCATCTCTCTCTCCTTACTCATTCACCCTAACGTCCTTCTCAATTTGCTCATATTGTTCATTATTTCCAGGACATTTATACTCTGACTGAAGGGCCTGCCTCTCTCTGGGCCACCTTTGGTCATGGGTCGACCAGTTTTACTATGCCTTTTCATTTCTTTTCTTTTCTTTTTTTTAGGAAAACGAAGCTAGTACAGGCCACGTAGACTAAAGAGATTAATAAATAAATGAGCGAATAAATTAACAAATAAATATATAAATAAATAGATAAACAAACAAACGAACAAATAAATAAATAAAGTTGTGTTAGCTCAAAAGGCACAATGCCCAATAGGAGAGAGTCTGGTCTGCCAGATGGCAAGTCTGGCCTAGGGTGAGGTTTGTATAAGTGGGAGTGAGAGTACTATGAGTTAATGTTTAGGAGATATTAAGTCCTAGTGCTAGCTAGCAGCAGTAACCTAACAGGTGCAGTTCTGAACTAAAAAAGTGACATCTGGCAACTAACTAAAACTAGGATGACTGGGGGAAATCTTGTTAAATTTGATTTTTCCTCAACATTCCTTCCATGAAGTAAAGGTCAAGAAAACAAGCTGAGAAATGCTTGAGCTTAATTTTGTACTCACTATACAAATCGGTTTCATCCACAATCTCTGACTTGATGATCTCTTCAATAACGTCCTCCAAAGTTACAATGCCCATGACTTCATAGAAAGGGTCCCCTTCGCCCTCATTGTTTACTCTCTGCACTATAGCCAAGTGGTTTTTCCCTTAAGAAGAAGAAGAAGAGGAAGAGGAAGAGGAACAAGAAGAAGAAGAAAATACATTTTCAATGTTAATGCAACATCTTGTAACAACAACTGAACACCTAAATCTCTGGTACAATTAAAGAATTTTCCCAAATATATGTAGGAGTTATTATTGATTGTTTTAGATGATATGTAGCCAACATTGCAAATCTCAAGTTACTTGAAAGTGAAAAGTGAAAGTGACAACCCTTGTCATTGCAAGGTCACAGCACAGCACACAGTGAACCACAATGAAATTGGACCTCTGCATTTAACCCATACACTCAAACACCATGCAGCAGGGGGCAGCAATTGAAAGCGCCCAGGGAGCAGTGACAGGGACAGTACCTTGCTCAAGGGTACCTCAGGGCAACCTACTGGTGAAGGAATCGAACCCACAATCTTCTGATGTGGGGGCCAACTCCCTAACCACTAGACCACTGCTGCCCCTACTTGATTTTAGGTCTAATATTTTAGTCCAGTAGAACTGGTTAATGATCACTGTATGTAATTTTCAACAAAGCAATATAAAGTGCAGACTCATTGTGAATTGATGCAGGATGAATTTTGTTATGAAGGAACACTCAGAACCGAACATGAGAAATCTCATCAGTGATGATTCATATGAAAGGGATTAGCAGCCACAGTTCAGACTTTTGAAGATTCAGACTTGGCCTTATGTAAAAAGCAGTGCAGGATTATGCAATGGGGTTTGGAAAACCCAGCTCAACTGATGAGACTGACCAGCAGTCACCAGCAGTGCCCACCCCCCCTCTGGAAGAAATCTGCTCTTTTTAATGACCTCAGAAAATGCTGACAGGATGTTCCAGCTGTCAGAAATGGTTAGAAGAGTTTTCTTTTATTTCCAGTCGACCTCACAATTGCCTTTGACTACACTTATTTGCTTTTGTCAAGTTCTGAGTCTCTTAATATCAATATAATATTAATATCAATGCAGTCATTTCACGGCCCAAAACAACTCCAGGGACAAAACACACACAACCCAGCCTGTCTCTAGAGTGTATCATTTGGTCAGATTTTGAATATCATTTCACACTGAGAAGATTAAGTGATATAATCCATTCCCTTTGACCCATGAGCAGAAGAGAACACGGTGGTCTGACTGATAGATGTTATTTGAACAGTCCTCTTGTTTGGAGTGTCCTATTGGTCAGACTCACGTGCACAGTTCTGAAGTTAGGTAGCATGCTGGACAACACTCTGCTGAGCCTTTAGCTGCAGACATTTAGAATCCAGCATTACATCACTGCACTATTATATAATGTGTGCACTCAGACACACACACACACCCCTAGGGAAGATGAGTCCATACGGATGTTCCTGTGATTCCCTCTGCTGCTGTGCCAGCAAATGAGCATCTTAAGTCTGACAACAGCCTGGACACGTGCCTGTGATGCTATTTTAGGCACCACTGCACAAAAAATAGAAAGTGCAGTAGTATAAATATTAATGTATGGCAAGAGAGAGAGAGAGAGAGAGAGAGAGAGAGAGAGAGACAGCTGAAGGATAAATACTGAGTTGTGCCAAATGCTCTGTAGCCTTTTATGTCTCATTCAAATAAACATTTTTGGAAAAGGCTTTATTTACTAATTATATTGCACCTCAGCTGACAATAATACACTTACTAAACCATTAATTTTGAAAGCTTATGCATCCCCGGAAACTGCCAATGTACATGGAATTGTTAGATTATAAAAGATCTTGAACAAAGAGGTGTAAAGAAATTTGCATCTGATATTTTATAAAATTCCAGTCATTGAGAGATGACACATTCAGAAAGTGAAATTAAGCATTGCAGTGAAACACACTGACTTTTTACTGAGATTTCTTTGCAGTGCCAATGATAGAACTCAAAGGTAGAGATTTATACAATCTGAATAGTTTATTTATTATCTAAATGCTTTTACGTAATGTTTAAAATTATTTTAAAATGATGTAAAAGCAGAAAAAATATGTTTTCCTTTGGAACAACTTTGGCTCTCAATACCTTGCATGTACCTCCCTTCTATGAACAGATTTACAGTAAGTTTTGTGAAACCGGAAAATATAGTTTAGACCAAATTCAAAGCCCAATGCCTCAGGAGTGTGGCTTTTTTTTTACCCCTTGCTGATATTCTGACTTTTTTGATCTATTAACTATATTTGCGTTTAATCTGAAGTGATACCTATAAACTGATATTAAACATTAAGCCCAGTACGTCAACCAAAATGGGGGGAATGCTGTTAGTGTATGAAAAAATGCAACTTTACAAAGTTAAAAACATTATTTAAAATTTTCCAGCTGTAGCATCTTGTCCTCCGTGTCAATTGTGGGTGGCAGTGGTCTAGTGGTAGGGTACTTGCCTATATAGATCTATGGCTTAAGAGGTTTGAATCCCACCTCTGGCACTACCACCACTGGATCCCTGAGCAAGACTCTTAACCCTGAGTTGCTTCAGCGGGACTGTCCCTGTAATGAGGACATGGAAGTCGCTCTGGCGCTTCTGCTAAATGCTGTAAATGTAAATGTTGTCCCAAGCCCTGCCTTAGATCATGATTACCTGCTTCAAGGTCAGGTCTCCTCCCTTTGTCAGGTGTGCCTTGATTAATTTACTTTTATGTTCTGGGTCGTTGGTTCCCTGGTAGCCTAAATTATGTTTTTTCTAGTTGGCATTATGTGACTCTGCCATGTGGTTTAATGTTTCATTTCTGGTCATTGTGTTTCTTTTTTTGTGTTTGTGTTCATATAATAAACATGATTTAGTGCTTGCCTCCAGTCTCCAGCTCATTATACCAGGCTCATTTTAAATATAATTTTCACACTCAAAACTTGGCTTGGATGGATGAGAACTACAGTGAGTTAACTTAAATTGCTGATGATACCAGACTGCAATCAGCTATGATTGATTTGATTAATGTCACTAATTTATTTGATTTGTTTTCATGTGAAGTGTTTGCATCATTAAGATGAAGTGTGTAATAGGGATTTTTTAATACAAACATCATCACTATCAAGTGTTCTTGGTCTTAAATCACTTGAAATATGAAATTAACAAAATGTAAACTTGATAAATGTGAATGTAACTTATTACTACAAAGATTCACTTTTGTCTTTGTTTTTTTCTAGTATAACATGTCAATCATTTTATATACTATTCTTCATAAAATCTCACATGTATCTACCATTTTTAGATGCCTTTTTTTAATAAAGCTTTTATTATAGATCATGATTCCTCTGTCTTATCATTAGTTTTTTATTAAAAGCATTCATAAGAGAATGGATCTAGTTTTTCCATGCAATATTGGTCTATGGTTTAGGGACTAGGCCCCATGATCGGAAGGTCATGGGGTTAAATGCCAGACCAGTAGATTGCACTGAGGCATCCTTGAGCAAGGTACTATCACCATCACTGCTCTCCGGGTGCTGGATATGGCTGCCCCGTATGTGTGTGGGTTAAATTCAGAGGATGCATTTTGTTGTGGTTCACGTTTTGCTGTGCTGTGTTTCAATGACAAAAAGTTCCTTAAGTTTCTTTAATATTATTTACTATGAGAAGCCGTTATAAATCAGTAAAGGTTCACTTTTCTAACATATTTTCCCAGAGAAGCTAAAGGGTTGTCCTAGATTCTACACTTGCCAGTTTGTATAGTTCTGTTGACACCTTTGATTGAAAACTGCACTCTGATGTTCATGACTCTGTTAATATTTCTCATATGACACCGTGAGTACACAATTTAGTTGGTGTAATAACACATAAATATAACTATAGATTTTTCCACTGTTTTTTTTTATTGGTTATTATAATATAACTGATAGTTGATCATTTGGAATACTTTGTGCAATGAAACTTGCAAACTTCTGGGTTTAGCTCAAGGGATTAGACTAATTCAAAAACTATTTTATGACTATAAATAAAGCTACTGTTTATAAAGGTTGATTGATTGATTTCTAGATTTCCTTATGGACTCACTGAATATACTTATTACTACTGAAACATTATGTTTGTGTTATAATTATATAACATATATACATATATACAGTACTGTGCAAAAGTTTTAGGCAGGTGTGAAAAAATGCTGTAAACAAAGAATGCTTTCAGAAATGGAAGTGTTTATCATTTATTTTCATCAATCAACAAAATGCAGTGAATGAACAAAAGAGAAATCTAAATCAAATCAATATTTGGTGTGACCACCCTTTGCCTTCAAAACAGCATCAATTCTTCTAGGTACAGTTGCACAGTTTTTGAAGGAACTTGGCTGGTAGGTTGTTCTAAACATGACTGTGTTTCAACCTCCGTGTGACGTTGATGATCATCAGTACCTGTTTGGTAAAACTGGTTGAGCATAAACCGACTATAATCCTACAAAATCCCTGACTTTGTGCAAGTGTACCCAGAAGAACTGATGCTGGTTTGAAGACAAAATGTAGTAACACCAAATATTGATTTGATTTATATTTTTCTTTTGTTCGCTCACTTTGCATTTTGTAAATTGATAAAAATTAACAATCATTATTTATATTTCTGAAAGCATTCTTTGTTTACAGCATTTTTACACAACTGCCTAAAACATTTGCACAGTACTGTATATAATTTTCTTTTTAATAGTAAAAAAAAACCCAAACAAAAACAAAACAACTTGCTTTTCACAAAAAGTACTCAGTTACCAAAGTCCTGAAAACCTATGAGTTAGGTTTTAAACTGAAACAGCTTACAAATAGCATTTAGGTAACATGATAAACATTTGTTTCCCTACAGACAAGCACAAACAGCCATATCCAGTTTAAATTCTGTCAGAGGTGTGATGAAGAGTACCGTGGTGTTTGTAATCAGTGGCAGTTTAAATCATTTAGATGTGTTATTTGGTGGACAGGATGCTTGAGGGTGAAATGCTTCTGCACTGAATGTTCAAACTGCAGAAAGCTCCTTTTAGCAAATTACTACTTTTTTCTGATGCCCAGAGCAATTTTTTTTTCTATCTCACTAGACAACCCACAGATGACATTTGTGAATGACTGGTTAACTAGTAAAAAATGAATTATTATGCATTCGCCAGCGTACATGTGTTTGTTGAAGTTGGACATTTTTTTCAAATATTATATCTGGACCGTAATTTTGTTTGAAGCTGGAGTTGCCTAAAAAGACTGAAATGTCAAACTCTTATTACCTACTTTTTGACCAAGTTTGCATTCTTATAATCTGAAATGTTTAAATTAAAAAAGTATAAACTGCTGCTCAGAGATGCTCGTGATTGATCACAACGTAATAGTGCCAAAACAGAAATGAAAACAAGGAGGTTAAACTAAATAATGTTACACAAATGCATGAAACATAGCGATTGCATCTTACAACTTTCAGCTGTTAGATTTTGAAAGAAGTGTCATTTCTGTTTCTTCATCTGCAGCAAGTAACCAGCAACTGTCACAAGCATCTAATCCTCTAGACACACTGAATGCCAATCATAACTTCATCAATCACTAAAGCCTGCTGTGCGGCCACCTCCTTAATTTGAGAGGAAAGGTTGAACTTGCATATTTCATGACTTCCCCATGAACACACCCACTGGAGGCAGTAGGGGGTGATAGTAGTTTCAAAGGTGAGGGTATTGGAGCTCATTCGGGGAGAAAGTGAGTTTTCCTCTTCTCCACCCTCTGCCCTTTCTACCCATCAGGCCCCAAGCTGAGAATCTGATTAGGAGAAAAGGTCACTGCTACAGCTTATGTTATGCTACAGCAGATGCTTCAGCTCAGAGATGAACTGTACCTTTCCTGCAATGTACATAAAGGTTTACCAATTAAAGTGTCTTTCAGCAAAGCATGTGGGCATATTAAGCTTAAGAATACATAAGACTTCCATAAAACACATAAAACATAAAAATGAGGTGAGAAGCTTATTTCTAGAAACTTGTGTGATATTAACTGTTACAACACTACTACTGTTAAAGGAATACAAACTCTTACAAAACCGAGGTGGACGGCTGTTTCTGTGTGAAAAGATTTCTCTCAGTCAAGCCTGCCATTATCTAGAGTGCTGTATAACCCGAGCATGAGCCGTCACACGACTGTTATGCTTTAAGTCTTGCGTGTTACTTTATCCATTTCTTTAGGGTGGAGATACTTTTGCTGCTCTTCTCTTTGTTGCGTTTCTCAAATTGCATCCATTTGTCCACAGAGGATGCTGCCAATCTGAATAAGACATTACATAATGTCCAGTGTATTTCAGTTGTAAACCCCAAAGCATGAATTTATGCCAGATGTCAAAGCAGATCAAATCTGTTTCTAGCCACAAAGTAAAATCCAGTTGGAATGATACCCATCATTATGCTTCAGTCATCCGTGCACATTATTGTTCTGTCTCTTTATGTTACAATGTTGAAATGAGGTTTGTTTATAAAAAGCAGTATTGAAACCCTCATTCTCCAGCTTATGGCAGCTCATCAAGACTAAGCTGACTGCTGAAATTGCTGTGCTATGCATACAGCTTTATTGCTCTGGACAGCTATGCGGCAGATGCTGAAGAGTAAATTGCTGTATGCAGCATCAGCACTTTGAACCTGTTCAGTCTACCCAGCTTAAGGTACAATGCAGCCAGTGGTTTCTGTGTGCCTGTGCTTAAATGATCTGTATTTTCCAGTGTGTGTGTGTGTGTGTGTGTGTGTGTGTGTGTGTGTGTGTGTGTGTGTGTGTGTGTGTGTGTGTGTGTGCGCGTGTGAAGTCAGCTTTATTTATATTACTCCTTTTACCACTGTCATTATCACAAAGGAACTTTACAGAATCCAGATCTGAGCCACTAGTGAAAAACCCAGATGCAGCAGAGGAAACACTCCCTATAACGGGAAGAAAAAAATCTTGGGAGGAACCAAGACTATGAGGCAGAACTCACTCTGGTCTGGTTGACATCAAATGACAAAAGAGTAAGTTTCACATTTTTACAGTTTAACATTACTAAAAAGATTAGCAATATATTAGAAATGCAGTAAACAGATAACGTACTGATGAACCATACTATCAGTAGAAATGATGTCTCTTAGAGTCTGTATTTGAGAATTCATTAAAAGAAAACCTTAACCAAAAGGGTTAAGCTATAAGGTTTAAGCCTCTGCTTTGGTTAGCAGGTAGCCAGCACATGCAGGGGATCTGTGTGTGTGTGTGTGTGTGTGTTTGTATGTGTGTGTGTGTGTGTCGTGAGAAGTGGTATTGTAAGCAATTGTTGGTTATATTGCAATTCACATATTTCCATTTTCTTGTCATCAGCTAGGGTAGGGAAAGTTCAGCTATACTGAGTCTTTGGCACTGGTGTGTCATTAGATTACAGGCAGGCAATTAGTTACACATTACTGATACTCACCTTTCTTGAACTGCTCAAGCATCGCATCAAGCTTGGTATCATTGAATACACAGTGCAAAGGGTGTTTGTAGAACTGTGTGATGGTTTTTAGAGGGGTACAGTCATCTGGATCAACGAAGGCCAGGTCTTTGACGAACAGGATGTCAACAATATTGGACCTCTCATTTTCAAACACGGGGATCCGCGTGTAGCCACTCTGCATGATGTCAGACATGGTATAGAAGTCCAGGATGGCATCAGATGCCAGCATGAAGCAGTCATTGAGCGGTGTCAACACATCCTCCACTGTTTTGGTCCTAAGTTCCAGGGCCCCCTGGATGATGTTGAGCTCCTCTTTCACCAAATCATGGTAGGGATCTGTGACTCGCAGCATCGCCAGCAACTTCTCCCGTGTATAGAAGTTGCTTATTTCCTGGTGGAGCATGTTGTCCAACAACTTGCTGATTGGGTATGTGATGGGAAAGGTAACCAGCATCAGCAGCCGTGTCAGCCAGATGGTCTTAGACGCGATGGCCAGACCATGTCTGGATGCAACGGAATGCGGTAGGATCTCTCCAATGAAGAAAATGAGAAAAGTGCAGGCGGCGGTCGAGAGGGATGTGAGTCCTAGGATCTGGCACATCCACACCACCAGAAATGTGTTGGTGAGCACGTTACACAGCACCAGGGTGCAGAGCACGTAGTTGCCATGCCTGCGCACGGACTCGATCTTCCGGGCGTACTTCTGCTCCTTCTCGGTGCCGCTGTTCTGCAGCACTTTGAGCTCCACGGGGTCGAGAGCGAGCATGCTGATCACGAGCCCGCTGAAGAGCGCAGACAGCGCCAGCAGCAGCACCGACAGGGTCGCCTGAAGCCACCCGTCCGCGTGAGGCGGCCGCTCGACCACCGCCAGCCAGAAGTCCCTCGTCCTGAAGTGCTCCCACTTTGACCCGTCAAAGGCGCACATGGAGTAATACTTGATCTTCTCACCTCGCCGGAGCTCTTTGGCTAGCAGCTCCACCAGGATAGAGTTCTGGCTCGAGGCGGACTTGAAGGTGCCCAGCAGCTCGATGTCCGAGCTCCGTGCCCGTTCTTCAACGCACAGGTTCCTTTTGGGGTGGACCTGCCCCTCTCTGCCACGGTCGGGCTCCTCGATGAAGGCGATCCACGGCGCCGTGGCGGCGTCGGCTCTGCCGCTCACACTTCGGTTGAGCCTCTGCGGAGTTGCTGCTGAATAGTAGACGCGCAGCATGAAGCGCGTGCCCTCCGTCGCCTTCAGCACCCCGTCCTCCACGGACAGCTCTTTCCCCGTGTCCTCTGGACGGAAGCCCAGCAAGCCAAGGGCCGGGGCAGGGCAATCTGAGGAGAAAAGCAGAAGCAGGGGCAGCAGCCATGGTCCCGGGATGCGGAGCGGGAGGAGAGCATCCGCAGCATCCGCAGCCATGATGCTGAGTGGGTTGTAGAAGGACATTGGCGAGCTGGGTCACGTGGCGATCTCTTGCTCGCTCTCTCTCGCACACCCTCTCGCTCACTCACACGCACACACACACACACACACACACACACACACACACACACACACACACATTGTGGTATCAGCGGATCAGTGTAGCAGCTGGAATGTCGAGTAAATAGCACCAAATTGAGCCCTTCAGGAAGCGTGCTAAAATTACACTGCAATGACGTGATGTCATTTTGCTGTGTGAGCATTTCCTGTTCTAGCCTGCTTAGACAACAAAATGACCAACAGCGAGTGACGATGTGTGTGCGTGTGTGTGTGTGTGTGTGTGTGTGTGTGTGCGTGCATACCCACAGTAGCACACACCCACCCACACCCACACACCCACCCACACACACACACACACCCACACACACACGTTTTATTTACCATCAAGTGACCAGTGGAGCAATGGAATAAGGTCTCCTTTTACAATATGTTGATGGTGCTTGTAAGTCCCTTACGTAGGGAAGAGAAGACACTAGAATGCACTTTTGGAAGAGATTAAGTGACATTGATGTTGATGACAAAGCAAGACCTTTCGTGCCAGCAATATTCCCATCATGCTTGTACTCCCCTTCAGCAGGACAATGCACCCTACATCAATGAACCATAACCTTAAGGGACCTGATGCTGAGGAATTTCAGACCTGAACATTAGCTGCAGATCTTTTAAGTGCTAAGTTGTGAGTCGGGCTAATGTGTACTATACATCCCACAGATACTCATCTGGATTGAGACTGGTAGAAGATTAGTAGCCAACATCTTGAACTCTTGAACTCTCAACATCTTGAACTCTGTCATTTTCCCCAACTATTCCTGCACTATTTTTGCAGTGCAGCAATGCTCCTTATCCACGGTTTTATGAGCCCTGCTTTTTAGAGATGCCATGACCCGGTTGCCTAGCCATCTCTATCCATAATACTCTTGTCAGTCACTCAGATCTTACAGCTTTTGATTTCTTTCTTGCTTTAACACACCAGCTTAAGGAACGGACTGTTATCAAACTGCATAACTCGTGTAACTTGTGTTTTCTAAATATTTGAGTTGTGTTTGGAGAACTAGCCTATTTCAGGATTTGGACTGGCCTGTGACTATAGATTTGTGAGAACATCAAACTATAAACATGTACAATATTCTAAAGGTCATCCTAAAGCTTAATAAAATGGGTTAACTATGTCCATCCCAGTTTATTGGAGAACAAGGAGAGTAGTTAACAGAATCATTTTTGCACTTCCAACCCTTGACCACTGTAACACGATATTGTTAGTCACTGCATATACAGTACTTTGCAAAAGTTTAAGGCACCTGAGAAAGATAGTTTTATTTGCGGGGTAAACATTTATCTACCCAGAAAATCATTCAAATAAATAAAAATACAAATATATACAGCGAAAAGCAATTAAATGTAATTCAGAATCTTGTTTTAAATCTCCATAAGGAATCACAGTGTAGTTTGTAGCTTCTGTTCAATACCTAATTGTCTGATATGTGCTTAAGTTAAATCAGGTGCTGCTGATGAAACTGGACGCTTTTATGACTCAGTGAAACAAGGAGAAATCTGAAACTAAACTTCTGTTCTGAAAAACCAGCTCAGATCAGTTACTTAAACTGACTTAATTAAAAAATATATTCTTAATACTTTTACTGAATTAATTCTGTTTACTGTAATTAATAAAAATTGCCCTTTTGCCAAGGTACGCAGTTTTAAACTATATATTCTGTTTCCATCATTTGTGCTGGGAAATATTATCCTGAAATGTGTGTCTGGTTTGCTTTAGAAGATATAGAGAATATAATCTAAAATCTTTCCACAAGATGGCAGCCTTGTCTCAACCCATAGTGGAATCGCAGTCGAGCCATGCAGTAACTACCATTATATTCCATATTTCAGGTTCATATATTTATATACCTTTATCTCTATTTAAACAGTGAAGGTAAATTACAACTGCAGCTTCCTGCGAGGACTCACATTGCCAGACTGATGTGTGCTTAGTTTTTCTAAACAGCTGCATTATGCAATCATTTTTGGCACACTACCTCAGAATAGTTAGTCCTACATCTTTGCGCACTGAACACAGTTTCATGCACTACACATCCACTACAAGAGAGTGCTAACTATGGACATCACAGATCAGAGATGGCAGCCAGTGATAAAGCTCCTAAAGCTCGGACCTAACTGATTCAGTTTTGAGCAGGAGAAGTGTTATAACAAGGGACTAGAAGTGATATAATAGCTGTGAAGATGGTGTGGACATTGAAAACATTGCGACACGATCAATCATAAGTGCAGGGACTGTAAACAACGACTGACTGATTTAATTACAGTAGACCCTGAACCGCAGCCGGCGGTGGGAACGCGCTGTTCTGCACTGTTTTTGCGCCGTCAGGGCTGGAGCAGACCCTTGCCGTTTTGGAGTTTTGGCTGATGATGTGTGCTAGTTTTACCCGTCTGTTCAGTGTCACTGCCACGCAGTAAATCAGCCACAAAAACCACCTACGTGACAACCTTTCCTTCCCGAGTTGTTCACGCGTCACCCGTGTGAAAAGGGCCCACGGCCACGTCCTCGTCTGGACGCCTGCGGGGCTCTGGCGGAGCTGTGTTTGGGACACTGCCTTACTCTTCATGGAAGGTGTCGCTCCCAGCCAGGGTGGCTCAGCGTGAAGCAGACCGAAGCTCGCAAAAGCATGCAGAAATTTATCGCCCTGTTTATGCCAATACGCTTACTCAAGCTTTTTTGGAGCAGCAGGGTTCCCAAGTTTAAAGTCTAGTTTATTAAATTCGACGGGTACTGGCTGAGGGAGCACTCGGAATATATTCCCCATCCCATCATTTCTGCTGAAGCTATAGGCCGAATATATTCGCCCGCGCCTGTTCGCGAAAGCTTTTCGGCTGAACTTTCCTCTTCTTCATCACTTCAGCCCTGCTTACTGTTCATGAAGCCAGGCAGACGACCCAACGGTTACCCCATGATAACAAAAAACACCAACAATAATACGAATTACAACAACAACAACAACAATAATTATTATTTCTATATATTATTATTATTGTTGTTGTTGTTATTATTATACAATGATTATTATATACTATCGAAGTATATTATTTTACTATTTCATTACAACATGAAATCCTATAATTATTTTTAATTTCGTTCTTTTTCTTATTTTCTTCCCTTAATTGTTGGCAGCAGAGTTTTCAGTTTGTCTATTTCGTTGTTTTTGTGAAGTATTTCATTAGAAGTATTTTAGTGCTGTACGTGGTTTTGTTAAAGACTTTGTAAGTTTATTTCTGCGTTAGCTTCCCTGGACAGGGACTGAGCTGAATGTTGGATGATGGACGGACCGTATTTTTGTTCTTGTCCGTCAGTAATACCGCGATCCTGCTTTATTTCTGCTGCAGAGCAGCCTCGCGCAGACTGAGGCAGGGTGGATGACGAACACCTGATTTACAGAAATGCTCTCGTCTGTATGAAATGAGCGGCGATGTTCACCGATCTTCAGTGACTCGAGTGTGTGAACTATTTACGCGTTAATTTATAATCTTACTCTTTTTACACGGGAGTGTGCTCCGTGTCTCACTCTCGAGTTGTTTTTTGATTATTTATGTCAAATTCATTTATTTCCGTTTACATTTTTGCCAACCTTTCATTCCAATCGGGAGTAAATATTAAAACGAATTAATACCAAAAAATAAATAAATAATCCAGTTTCAGACCAGTCCCCATCATTGCCTCACACACACCAAAAATATTAGATAATATAATATAATATAATATAATATAATATAATATAATATAATATAATATATCTTTCAATATTTTTCTTTGCCTATAGTAACACATTCTTAGCCAAACTTTTAATGTGTGTGTGTGTGTGTGTGTCTGTGTGTGTGTGTGTGTGTGTGTGTGTGTATAAGCCGAGCTGACTGCTTGAAATGGAAGTGGAGTTCATGCTTCCGTTCCTCTTTAAGTCTGAGCCGCTTTCCCCTCTCTTTCAGCATCATGTCCGAGTGGTTGGACACTGTGCAAGAAGCCCGAGGAGGCGCTTGAATTCAGTAGCATTCAGTCATAAAAAAGTTTGGAAGGAGAGTTGATGCTGGATTTGTAGCTCCTGTCAATAAGATCAATGTCACTGAGGGAATAATCTCATCCTGGATCAGGTCCTCCTTTGAGCTTCTCGGGCCCTGAAGCATGTTTTTGCTGCCCAGTTCAGTGACCCCACACCGAGCAGAAAGACTGGATAAGACAAGAGTTTGTCTAACTTTTATCCCTTCTGAACCTCTGGAATGAGATCTACAATTGTTAAGTAGATTTAGCTGAATTAGCTTCACTATGCTCAGTTTTGCGTGACATTTTGGAAATACATTCGGTTCGCCTGCCGAGATGCCGTGCGTGCCTTGAAAAAATGTGGCTTTGTGAAAATAACGAGGAAAAAACATCGTGTGTCTAAAGTTTTAAAATATAAACTTTGACATTGCTACACTGTTTCTCATTACCTTGACAAAATGCAGAAATGTGTTGATGCATCTTTCTTTCTGAGGCACTATTAGAGTTCTATCAAAACGGCCTTAACAATAAATTAAATTCCCAATCTGATGAACAAGTTGGAATGTAAATGTATGTATTTCTGAATATATGTCATTTTAACACATTTCTTAATGTAATCTTTTTTTAACCCTTATTAAGAGCTTTATTGTTTCAACCTCGCAGTGGAAAT
This sequence comes from Hepsetus odoe, assembly GCA_017165825.1. Taxonomy (NCBI): domain Eukaryota; kingdom Metazoa; phylum Chordata; class Actinopteri; order Characiformes; family Hepsetidae; genus Hepsetus; species Hepsetus odoe. The sequence continues at coordinate 18,481,462 of CM029367.1, read as the reverse complement.
CACTTGAATAGGTCAGTACCACTCTTTAAACGCTGTACATACTGCTGAAGATTTGTTTTGTAATCAAAAAATTGTTTAGCAGATTCGTGCTTTATTTGCTCTGACAACCTTTATCTGCAGGTCATAAACAAAGAATAAACAAAGACTAGGATTATCTAATTTAGTGCACACAGACTTGTCCAATTGATGGACGGACGGACAGACAGAAAGGCAGACAGAAAGGCAGACAGACAGACAGACAGACAGATAGATAGATAGATAGATAGATAGATAGATAGATAGATAGATAGATAGATAGATAGATGGGTTTTTTGCTTCCAGTCCAATATTCTTAAACATTTTAGAATAGTTTAGAATACCACTTTTTTATTTTAAAAAATCAATTAATATATTTTTGTAATAATGACTATACAATAATCTATCTATCTATCTATCTATCTATCTATCTATCTATCTATCTATCTATCTATCTGTATCTGTCTGTCTGTCTGTCTGTCTGTCTGTCTGTCTGTCTATCTATCTATCTATCTATCTATCTATCTATCTATCTATCTATCTATCGGAAAGGTCTGAGGCACCTAAAGCACTTCAGCAGAGGTAGTAGGCTGCTCTAAACTCTAGCGATAGAAGTGTATTGATTGCACACTTGCAAAGTCCAACATTTGGTCAGTGCGATATCACCATCTGCACATTTGGTCATATTCTGCAGGTCGTTTCTGGACCACATATACACCTCGCCGGCATCAGAGACCTGCCTGTTTGGTTTAATTGGTCTTAAGAGGTTAGGCTCCATCCACGTCACTCTAGTTTTAGATGAAAGAGTCTAATGTGTTTTCGCCCATCTGGAGAGTGTTAAGGGGATTATTTAGCGAACCTTACAATGAACACATCAGTCATGGTGGCTGAATAATACATCACACTGTAAACCTGATCTCTCCCCCGTCCAGATTCAAAGAAAAGCACAAAGTCTAAAGCCGGGGAGTAAACACCTCCACAAAGGCTAGAAATGAATTATAGCTTCATTTTCTTCTGTTCAGCTGAAATTTAGTGAGGAAGAGTGTAGGATTTCCTCCTAGTCTAAGGCAACGGTATCTCCCCTCTTTCTAAATGCATTAATCTTCAGATGCATATGTGCCACCTTACCTTCATGAGCAGTTGTCTCCTGGAGGGGCGGTGCTGCCACAGCTTCTGGCAGCACTTAGTGAAGAGGCTGGTCCCGGGGCGTGAGTTTCTTCAGCGAGCTCCAAAACAGCGCTAGACGAGGGGGGTGGGGGGGAGGAGATGGAGGGGACCCAGACTCACAGGACCATATATCCTTATTCTCCAAGCAGAGCGACAGCAGGACCTCAGGTGACTTTAACAACCACTTGTTGAGACGGCTGCTCAGCCCAGCGGGTTCTTGCTCCACCTCGCTTTGCCCAGAAAGAAAGATGCCCCAGCGCTCCCTCCCTCAGATTCTCCTAGGCTTATCTTTGTGGTGGGCTTTAACGGTAGGGACTCGGGTCTCATCCGCCGCGAACCACAGGAGACACGTGTCCGGAGGGAAGAGGCAAAGCTTTTTGGAGAGAACGCTGATTTTGCTGGATGTCAGCACTCGAAGCCCGGTGAAGGTTTTGAATGACAACTTCCTATCACTGCAAGTGGACCCGTCTATCCTGAAGAATGGGTGGCTGGACTTCTTAAGGTATCCCACTTTTGACGTCTCCCCTGCACCCACCTCTCATGTTCTTGGAGATTAGTCCTCATGCATGTCGATCGTTTTCTATTCTTTTTCACCCCCAAAGAAAGGAGATCAGCAGGTCGGTTCTTTTGTCCCACCCGTCCTCATAGCTAGGAAACACCAAAAGCCCCCCAAAAGCAAGACCTCCAGGGCAGTGTGCTGGCTTGGTTGGACTACAGGGTGGGTTGTTTCATGCTCAGTGCATTAGACAGCGGACAAGCCCCTTCATGGCTTCTCTCGAGCGCGTCTGCTTTTAATGTGATGTTTTTTTCCCCCTGAAAAATGTGTGTCTCGTCACGTTATTTGGTTGAAACTGGAATCGTCGCACGTCTAAAGACAGTTGGACGCAAACAGCTCGTCCCATCTCCTTTCCTCCATCTCTTTTGGTCAAGTCGGCTAGGCTACACCATGCTGACGCGGATTGCCCCCCAAACCCCTCGCTTCCAGCTGACCGACGGCTCTTTTATTCCAATGAGACCCTCTGGAAGACTTGTGGGATGGGACTCGGCCCCGATCTTCCACAGAAGACACAACAGGCCGCCGGTTTGGGGATATATATGTGTGTGTGAATGTGTTTGGGGGGGATGATGGGGGGGTGGGGGTGACGGATCGGACTGTAGTCGCTGTTGTCAGCACGCCAGTCTTTAATTGCTCTGATGCTGTGCAGCCTACGTTTTAGGCCAGGGCTTGACCTGGAAGTGAATTTGAGTTTTTTAAACTCGCCCCAGCCGTCAGAAGCGGGGTTCAAAGCCAGTGCAGGAAGAGTAGAACCGAAACCCGCAAAGGAAGTTCCCAAAACTCTTATTCCTACACGTTCTTCTAATCAGACGTGGGAAAAAAACAACGAAAAAGTCGCAAATGCACTTATACTGGTGGAGAGATTGGGTTTATAGACTGGGTATGGATTATCCTTTCGGCCTGTCGCGTTTACTTTTGAATTTCCAGGAATCCGCTTTGTGCGCTTTTAGCTCACAGGACTGCAAAGAAAGCTTCCCATTTAGTAGCAATTTACGTTCTGTAAGAAATAAATGAATAATATCGCATGGCCAAAAAATGCCGTATGTAAGCATTATTATTATTATTATTATTATTATTATTATTATTATTATTATTATTATTATTATTATTATTATTATTATTATTATTATTATTATTATTGTCGTTGTTGTTGTTGTTATATACTTTCGTATGCAGCTGAAGTAATAATTATACTGATTATATTATCTGTATTTTTGACATGTGACGTTTCTTCTATATATTGCCATGTAGTTCAGTTTGAGATTTGGCGATGTTCATTCATTTTATCTTAACATCATCTTTTTGTTCATGTATTTATGGGTTATGCTTTCTATATCTTAACAGTCTATGTGCGTTTAAATTTAAGCTTAAGACTAGTAGGCTACACGTCAAAGCGCTCGGGTCAACTGGTCAAGCAGGGCCTGCGGACACTGGTGAATAAATTAAGGCTTTGAAAAAAATAAAATTGCCGCTCTTTCTCTTATCGACGACTGCTTATTCAGATCTTCTCGGGCGCTGATAGGACTGCCTTAGTTTACAACGCAACATACTTTATTCCTTCTCAACACACTTCCATTAACGCAGTGGTGGCATTACCTTACAAATGACTGGGGAAAATAAAAGAACTGAAATTCATGAGTGATATCGAATATGACAGATTCTCTCATATTCAGGAAACAGAAGGGAGGCCAGAAAAGTGTCCTAAAAAAGGCCACCAAGACATAACAAAAAAGTCACTTGTAGTGGGGTATGACAGATCATCAGAGCCCAATTAAGAGCACCAGGCCGATGATGGTGGTCCTGAGCATAAGGGATGGGGCAAAGCTGGAGGAGATGGACCCGCACTTCTTTTGTTCTTTTGTTCTTTTGTATAAAATAGCCACTTGTTTGTTAATCAACTGCTGCCAGTTTACAAGGAGACAGAAACTTCAGATGTCATGTTGTCTTGATTATTAGCTCATACAAATATATGAATAGAAAGGCTCGAGGCACCCCAGCCTTTTACGAGGTTTGCCGTGAACACTCAAGTATTTATGTGTTGGCGAATCATTGTACATACAGTACAGCAAAATAACGTATAACATAATGTATATATTTGATACTTTGTAAACGAGCACTGAAAATCACTTGAATTAGAATTATATATATATATATCTGTAAATCTAGCAAAGGCGCCTCTCCCCATCTTACACTAAAATAAAGCTAATAATTATTGTTAAATTATAGTCATCATTTTAGTTCGTAACAAAATTCGTTTAGGGCTTGACTGAGATTTAAACTGTCACATGCCAACAGCATCACTCCACTTTTTTCGGGCCGTGGTCTGTGGCTTAGACCTTCTCTCACACTGCGCTGGATTTTTGTTTATGGATATTTATTTATTTATGGGGCTTAGGCTGCTATTAAAAGATTCTGGAGGCATTGGAAACTTGAGGACATTTAGAAAGATGAAGTCAATTTTAAAGAAAAACACGAGCTTAACAGGGATACTTTTTTAAATATCTTTTTTTACAGATACAACATGTCGTTTATTGTTAAAGTATTGAAAAGTTATACCAGGGATTAATTTTCTAGCCTTTTATTTTATTTTCTTTTTTCTTTCTCTCTGTTTTTGATTTTTTAGAGAATCTGCCTTACTGTGCTGCAAATTGTAACCACAAAACATGTTAAAAGGCTTCAGATTCAGAGACCTCGGACACTGAAAATGTATAATACTTTTAATTCACCAGTGAAAGAACCTGTATACTGTAATTCAGTCTTTAAAAAATTAGAAAATTCTTTTTACTCTAATCCATAGAATTACCTTCATGTCTACCTTTAAACAATCATTGTCTATGTGTCCTCAGCTCCAAGCGATTAGTCACTCTGGCTCGAGGGCTTGCTCCAGCTTATCTGAAGTTTGGAGGCAAGAGAACAGACTTCCTTCAGTTCAACAACCTGAAGAATCTGGCCAAGTTTAGAGGACCAGGACCAGATTATTACCTCAAAAACTATGAGGATGGTGAGATATTTTTTCCCTTTACTTGCTGTTTGTAATTTGTTATAACTTAAAGTTCTATTATTCATTTTAAATGTGTATCAATATTTAGTACAGCAAGGCATTAGAAATCTGCTTTTGTGACATGACTGAGTCACTGAAAAATAGTTTACTGTAGGTAATTTTCTAATGGTTCCCAGTATCTCCTTAGACATTGTGCGCAGTGACATTGCACTGGACAAGCAAAAGGGCTGTAAGCTGGCCAACCACCCAGACATGATGCTGGAGCTACAACGGGAGAAAGCAGCTCAAATGCAGCAAGTTCTGCTGAAGGAGCAACTGTCCAACCTCTACAGCGATGTCACGATAACAGGTAGGAGATCAAAAGAACTCTTTGAACATACCTGCATGTTATGGTAGAGGATAATAACAAGCTAACCACATGAATTAGGAGCAAAACATTTTAGGAGCCTTTTTTCACATTTGTTCCTGTAAAAGACCTGTGTTTTTGCCCTGGTGTGACTGTCATGCAAAGGCTGCAGTGTTGTACATGTTTAGTTATACAGCTGTGTCTGTTTGAGTAAATCATGTGTTAGAGGTTTTAGAAGCCATACAAAACTCAAGACTCCTTTAACGAGACTGATAATGAGACTGGCTTTGGGTCACAGTCGGTGAAAGATTCCTTGGTATTGTTATGGCTATAAATGAATAAATAAATCGATAAAAATGTGTTCATATGTAGAAATCTGTAATAGATGCAAGCGTTTTTTTGTGCTTCATTATGGCTTTTAGTATTTGTGTGTCCAGTATTGCCTGTCCAGTACATTTAAATGTACAATATTCCCATGATTATTTGTAAAATTATGAAAGCTCTGTAAAGTGTGGCATAAGGATTGAGCATAGAGCAGACTAAGGAAATGACATCGAGAAGGTGGTTAATTGATTCCGCAGCTGTGCTGCCTGATAAAGGCATTCCTGCATTATTGTGCTGTGGTCTGATCAAATAATGAGGAAAAAAACTGAGCAGTGCCTCTTGCTTTTAATAGACCTTTAAAAGCGTCAGGGTGTATTGAGTGAGTTAATTGTGTATTTATTTGAGTTTTTTCCCCACCATTTGTGAGATGTAAGCTAATAGAAAGACACCAATAGAAAAAAATACAAGCTGAAAGATCACATTTGGTTCTGGCTGGTAGTTCTGTTATTGAAACAGGGCATGAGCTGTCTGAATTTCCACTCTAAACAGAGCTCTTTAAAACTAAGTACGCATGCATTGCAGAGAACCCAAATGAGAGAATTTGGGAAAGATTTGGGTTGCCCTTGACAAGTATGCTATTTTTGAACAGGTGCCCTTGTCTTATTATATACAGTCTAAACAGTAATGTAACACATCACTGAAAACAGATGATCCACTGCAGCCAAACAGTTGGGGTATATTTGCTTTAAAATGATTTACTATGGAAAGATTTTACAAAATTTTATTTTAGAGCCTGCTGAGTTCTTACACCGTGCTCATTTTTCTGTCAGTTATACTTCCTCTCATGTATTTTCCAAAGGAATCTGATATTTATTTAGTTTGGAATATTTACAGAGTATTTATGGAATATTTGTGAGAGACTGCATCAGCTGCATTCTAACTTTTACGTTGTTGTTGTGAAGTGTGTTCATGATGAGACATACTTTGGGACACCGTTCCACAAGGCAGAGTGGCAGATTTTTTTCTCATGGCCTACAGCATATGTGTAACGTAGCAGGGAGCCTGTACAATATGTAACTTGTGAGAGGGGTTCACAGTTTTAAAAATTAAGGCAGCAGTGTGAGCAGGTCAGCAAGAAGGCTGAGCCTGTTAGCAATCAGAATACCCCCTGTGCAGTAACTGGCAGGTGGGAGAAGTGGTAAAACAGCTCCTTTCCATCCTTTTCCACTCTCTGCAGGTGACCTTTTCTGACCCTCTCTCATTACGGCGAGAATTGTACTAGGCGAGAAAGCACCCCTGCCAGTTAAAACAAACCGTGGTGAGACATGCCGAGGTCAAACTCTCAGCTCACTTTTTGTCATAGTTTAGTCCAGGTTAGTTAAAGCAAACCATCTGAAACAAGGCAAGGTCAGGTTCAGTTGATGGTCCTCAGTTGCCTAAGTTTTGCCCAGATTTAAGAGTTGCTGCCCACACTTTCACTATTTCACAAGGCTATTCTTATTTAACACTACCGGTCTCTGCCTTGCTGTCTGTCTTTTCATTTTATTTCAGCCACTGCCTTTTGCTTTTTGTTGTGCATTTCTATATTGCTCCCCATGTCACGTTTACGACAGTAACATTTGCTGGACAAAGTGTGTTGCAGCATACGCGGTGTGCATACCTATCATTAGTTAAGAATGTTCTGCAGTTAATAAGCCAAAGATTCATCACAGCATCTGTTCCTAGTCATTTAGCAGAAAATTACTGTCATTTTGCATAGACAAAACAGACTTATGCATCTATAAATCACATATTCTGATGAACTGAGTATGACAAATGTCCACAGTGCTTTTTTTGTTATGAGGAATTTCACTCTGCTGCATAAATTCAGGCAAGTGAAATGCAGCTAAATGTAGCAAAAGGTAGATTTTTTACGCATTAAAAGTCCTGGCGAAATGACGGTCATGGTTGTCATCACCCGTTTCCTTGCCTGCTCAAAGTCACAGTGGAATCCTCCAGTCTGCCTGGAATCATGGAGTTCATTCTCCAGACTCTCGAGAGATCAGCATTCATCATAATCTCATGACATCGCACATCTCTTTTGCTAACCTGTTCTCTCACACAGATTTTATTTTCTCTGCTGTCCTTCCTTTTCACTCATTATTGCTTATTTCTCTGTAACCATCCCCCGACCTACAGATTTTTCTTTGTATGAGATATTTTAGAAATATAACAGGAATCTCCCAGTGCCATGATTCAGAACGTTTGCTTTGTATTGTTAAGATGTTTGCAATATTCAAAGCTATTTCCTGCCTTTTCCCCCTTCCGAACTGAAGACAAATGACAGGAAATTGTCCAGTGAGTGTAGTTTGGTCTTTAACTAAAGGTGCCCATTTAGCCCCTCATTTTCGTTGACAGCAGTAACTACTTGAGTTTTCATCTCATTAAAAGCTCTTTAAAGGAAGATCTTATGAAAATATCATTGACAGTGATCTGCAGAAAATCACCGTTGTTTATTCAGAGCTGGGATTGTTGAGTTGTTCACCCTTTTAAATGTCCTGCATAAAATGATTCTGAATTTGTTTCATTGTAACCCTGTTAACTGAGAGAAATTTTCTTTCTTCATCACACAGTCAGCTTTTTCAATCCGTAGGTCACATATGATAGAAACAAGCTCTTTGAGAATGTCAGGATGATGCTGTTTGGATTTATTTTCAGCTGTTGGGGCCAAAAATCTTTCCTGTTGGAAAGTGTTTGCTGCAGGATGGGGGGTGACTTTTCTTGCTGAATACTGCATGGCAGAATTTCATTTTTCTGGACTTCATGTTCTCTCCAGTCGTCATATCCTCTTTGTGCACATCAGGCTGTGCGTAAAATCACTCAAAGAGTTTCATGTTTTGATTCCCTTCCCCCAAGTCCTTGCACTGGTGAGAGCATGCGTGCGTGCACTCAATGCAAACACAGTGAGTGCATGTAGCTTAGTGTGCTAGTGATGGATCTGAGACTCCAGCAGATGTTGCCGCCTGAGAAGGGAAACATGACTTCTTTTTTTCCATTTCTGAGACATGAAGCAGATGAAGGCTTCTCTACAGCAACATATACATTGAAAATACACATGCACATAAAACTAGAAACAGGTCAATTCTTCCCTGTAGACACTCCTCCTAAGCTTGCATCCACACAAATATAAAGCATTCTGGTCCTGTTTATACTACTAAGGGTTAGATACATATATATCGACAGAAACACTGAGGGAGACATATGCTGGAAATTGCTGAACATTTGAACTGTCTAATCACTTGTGGGATTTGGCTAAGCAGGCAATATCAGGCACTTATACATGAAAGATATAAACGTGTACACAGTTTCTCCATTATGAGGAATCTTTCACTTTGACAAACAGACTCTAATTTGGAGTCCAATCATACATCTTATTTATTCATTTATTTTTATATTTATTTAATGGAGAGATAAGCTCTGTCAATTGTTATGTAGTCTATGTACAGAAAAAATTGTAATAGAATGTTTATAAGTGAATTTTATACCTAAAGTAATAAATAATTACTTTAATAAGTTTTCTCTCTGAAAAATGCAATCCAGTTTTTCTTGTTGTCATGAGGTTCCATTACGTTGCCCACACAGGATATTTGAATTCACAAAAGAAACGTATAATAATATTAATTAAATCTTGGATTTTATTGCATACTTAATGCTTTTATTGCATGTTTTCCATGGCCAACCCCATATAAACTTTATGCCCAAATCTTATGCCAAAGAATCTTTTCCCCACTGAACAATACTGCTGGCATTTTCACAAACACTGATTGTTTCAAGGATCTACATCAGCCATAACATTAAAACAACTTGCAAAATATTGTTTAGGTCCCACTAATGCCACCATCAGCTCCAAGGGATAGAATCTGAGGATGCATTGTGATCTTTAGGCCTTTGTCCATGTTCAATATTTTTCCTATGCAAATCTACTTAAACAAATGCAGATACTGGTCCAAAAAATGCAGAAGGATCTTTTCTTTGTGTTGAAAAATTTTAATTGCAATTAACTTAACCATTATGCTGTTCCAGAGCATCACAAAAGTATAATTTAAAAAAAGAGGTTTGAAATATTGATCCAATTTAAACATCTGTTCAATGCTGACATTTTTTTTTCAAGCAAACATCTGCTGATACTAAAGTTCTCCACAAGATCTCTAAAGGTATGCTGGGATATCTGGCATCAAGACGTTAGGTGCATATTCTCAATAAATCAGATTAATTTGTCCAGTCTTCCCACAGATGCTTGATCTGATTAAGATCTGAGGACTTTGGAGGTCAAGTGAACACATTGAACTTTTTATCATGTTCACAAACATTTCATGCAGTGTGTATTTCATTGCTCCATGGTCCAGCTCTGATGCTCATAGGCCCATCATATGAACTTTTAGTAGTGGTCAGGGGATAGCATAGGAAGAGTATAGGAACAGCATAGGAACAGCATGGGAACTAACAAGCCCTGTTGCTTTGGAGAATCTCTGTTTCCAACCATCATAGTTTGGCCCTGATCAGAATTGTTCAGATCCTTACGTTTACCCACTTTTTCTTCTTCTAATACATCAGATACACAAAACTACAAGAGGTTCTTGCTATCTAATATATTCCATGTCTTGGCACTTTAATGGTCAAATTATTATTATTATCATTCATCTGATGGTAAAGCTGATTGATGTATAGAAAATGTCATGTAGTTCTGATACGTAAAGCATTTCTGAGGCTGAATTTCATTCTTGATCATGATACTGATGAGAAGGAGCAGAGGCAGTGTGAACTCACTGTGAAAATGCAATGCTTGTAATATGGTTCTTTATTGTGTTCAAGTTCTAAAATATTTTTCATGTCTAATGTTGGACCATCCCATTAATAATAATAATAATTAATAATACGAAATAATTCCGTTTTGTGCCACTATGAAGAAAACGGAATAGTTTCAAGACTTATTTTTTTGTTAAACAAATTCTATACTCTGATAAATTGCACAATATGCTTCATCTGAGTTCAAACTAAGAAAATTATTTGCATGAAATAAGCATAATAAAAGGGTTAATTCACCTGAAAATACAAAGTACATTTACAAACAACTCACATAGAGACAAAGTATTCTAGAACTATTTCTCGAACATACTTGTATTAAAAAAAATAAATTTCCACTCATACACCAATAGATAAACCAAAACAATAGAACATTTTAAGCTTGTCTAATCATTAATTAAACACAAATAACACAGGCTGCATTTACTAACATTTAATACTTGAAGCCAGTTCCTCCTTTATCCAACCCCTCGCCGATTAGCAGGGATTATATCGCTCTTTTTTCAGTAGTTGATTTTAATATGAGTTGATACACTTATATTAACATCCATCCATCCTGAGGCAAGATGTTCTCCTTATCTTTTTTTTCTGGTTTTGGGGCAGCAGTAGCTTCGTGGTTCAGGACTATCATCCTCATCACTGTTCCCCGGGTGCCAGATATAGCCGCCGCCTACTGTACAATGTATGTATGGGTAAACTGCAGAGAAGTATTTAAATGTGGTCCACTGTGTGCTGTGCATTCACAAACAAATAATCACTTTCACTTCATTTCACTTCACTTATCTTGCCAGGCTATTCTCAAGTAGATGTGCTTGTTTTACAAGACCATCTATTCTTTATCATAGTTTCTAATTCTAACTAGTGTGAATAATTTTACAAATAAACTGGAAAAGTGAAGACTGATATCGGCTTACTTCTAACCTTTCGCTAGAAGAAAAAGAAAGGAAAGAAAATAAAATATATACAGTACTGTGCAAAAGTTTTAGGCAGGTGTGAAAAAATGCTGTAAACAAAGAATGCTTTCTAAAATGGAAGTGTTAATCATTTATTTTCATCAATCAACAACATGCAGTGAATGAACAAAAGAGAAATCTAAATCAAAACAATATTTGGTGTGACCACCCTTTGCCTTCAAAACAGCATCAGGTCTTCTAGGTACACTTGCACACAGTTTTTGAAGGAACTCGGCTGGTAGGTTGTTCCAAACATCTTGGAGAACTAAGCACAGATCTTCTGTGGATGTAGGCTTCCTCACATCCTTCTGTCTCTTCATGTAATCCAGACACACTGGATGATGCTGAGATCAGGGCTCTGTGGGGGCCAGAAGAATTGATGCTGGCTTGAAGGCAAAAGGTAGTAACACCAAATATTGATTTGATTTAGATTTTTCTTTTGTTCACTCACTTTGCATTTTGTAAATTGATGAAGATAAAGAATCATTATTTATATTTCTGAAAGCATTCTTTGTTTACAGCATTTTTTCACACCTGCCTAAAACGTTTGCACAGTACTATACATATATACTGCGATGGGCTGGCGACCTGTCCAGGGTGTGTCCCCCGTCCCCGTTTACCCTGTGTGAGCTGGGATGGACTCCAGCACTCCCCCGCGACCCCGCTTGGGACAAGCGGCAGAAAATGACTAACTGACTGACTAACTGTGTATATATATATATATATATATATATGTGCATAAAATGTAACTTTCTTTGACCTAAACAGTCATTTACTATGGAGTTGATAAATAAAGTTGATGATAAATGTGTGTTCATTTTGGCCCACTTTGATGTAACCTCTTCAAAAGCAGTTTGAATCATTGCCATAACCCTACTGTATTCATATGAAGAAATCAAATGAAAATCAGTCTTCTATGTTTAAAATGACCATTGTTCACAGGCATTGAACCCAGTCATTTTCCCTTAGTGTGTCCTATGCGCTTCATAGCTGCATTGTAATATTCTTTTATAGAAAGATTTTTGGCTTATAAGTATGTCTTTGGATCAGACCTCTCATTACAGAGCAGCTTGGGTTTCCCTTTGCTCCAAAAGCACTATTATATATCTCAGCTGTTGCAGCCTTTTTCACCAGTAACCATATAACTTGCAGCGTTATGAACTGTCGTGCTGTGGTGGGGTTGTCTGGACATAAGCACATAGCCAGGAGTCAGTAACTTAACTTTACTGACCACAAATAAATTGTATATTCACAAAAACTGAAATACTAACAGTCACCCAAAGTGGATTCCAGAGTGAGAGTCAGATTGAGAGTGAGGCTGAGATAGAGATAGATAGAATGACTGCCGCTCTGAATCATTGGGACCTTTAATCCCTTGAGCCAATGAGGCACATCAAGCTCAGGGTGGTCCACCCCTAATCCTTAAATTTATTGTATATGATAATATTAAGGAAGTAAATTATTACTAGAAATTTTAATTCTGCTTTAAAACTCTTGGTAAAATGACCAGTTACGCAATTTTTTTATTTTTTTTTGATAATCTTACACTTCGAACCATATTTCTATCCATTGTTACATGTTCTGTGTCATCGTTATGTTTAATACTAGCCATGAGTATGAATAAGCTGGGCTAAATGAACACAAGAGTCAGTTATTGTGAAACTAAAGTGATGTTTCTAAGGATATATTATAGATAATTGTATGCAAAGATATGTTTGCTTTCACAAAAAATGGGAAAACCCCTAGAATATACTGAAAAAGCCTACATGGCATGTCACTGTGCCCACTTTCAAGAAGCATAGCATTTTTAAAGGGTAGGTAACCTGCAGCTATCCTGAAATCACTGGTGGAAATGTGACAGGCAGTAATGCTCAGCAGGTAATTCACTTGTAAATGTCATGTCTAGGCAACCAGTGACAGTTAACAGCACTTTTGAAGTCTACGTAAAACTGGTAAATAGAGCTCTGACAAGCTCTGACAGTGCATAGGCTGCACTGGTTGTAGCGATCCAGCCAAACTACAATTGCCAGAAAGCTTAAAGACAGGCTTGCAAAGGATGAGCTGCTACTAAAGCTAAAGCTTTCTCTGTATTAACTGATTAGACAAGAGAGATTAAGCAACATTCAGGGCTTCCCAAAAAGAAGTAAAATGAGTAGCACTTCTCATAGCTGGAGTTTAGAAGCCTTTTAAAATGCACAGTGACCCAGGAGAAGCATGGCAAGAAGAAAGAATGTGAAAGTGGAGCAGAAGGCAAATAAAAAGTGTTCAGTGAAATCGTTTAGGGATGTAGGGATACTTTTGGGGAGACAGGATCTAGGTAGGTTAAAGAAAAAAAGGTTTGTGATGGCAAAAATGGGAGAGTGATAGCCTGTAGCAGTTAAAATAGTGGTGGCGACAAGTACTGCATGAAGGAATGGGATAAATATCTTGAGAAGAAAGGCTTGATTGCTTACTGGGACTAAATAAAACATAGATTATCTGATCTTAGAGGTGTATGGTGAATCTGAAATTAGGGAAATAAGAAAGACCAAAAAGTTAAGTACCAGCTTAGTGATTTCCAAAATGTGATCCCAAACCCTTGTTCACTAGGACATAGTTTGGCCATCTTCACTTTTTGTGCTCCGCAAGTTAAGGAGACATACAAGGTAATAGAAATGCCTCAGCTCCAGATTCAAGCATAACTCTGTGCAAGTTATATGAGCTGTCTTATGTTGCCAAAACTACTGTTAAGCCTGAGGTTGGTTGGTTGGAAGAATCATTACAACCCACATGAGCCTCTGTGAAGAGCCTCGTTTTCTTTAAACACAAGAAAAGCTGTCTACTTCCTGCAGAATGTCTCCACAGACATGAACTGCCAGAAGACAGGTATTCCACCAGATTTTCTTACATGCATAGAACTCTCAAGTATGGAACAAATCCAGGCAGCCATGGAATAAAAAGTGACAGCATCTAGAATAGCACCGAACAGCAATGGAATGCTGAGTGTCTAGTCTTTCTGCAGCTGCATGACAGAATTATGAAATAATTCGGATAATCATATGTCAATTTGGTGTTTAGAATTTGCTCAGTGCACAACCTAACTTCTAAAAAGTCTAGGGTGACATGAATGGAAATGAGAACAGGGATAAATAAGATAAAATAACTCTCTAACGTATATCTACAGTTATGATTCATGTAAGCCTTGATAATTTGTGTTACTGCTGTGAAATGAACTTGATGTGTCTGGCCTTTTTCAGTAATGCTTTACAGCTACCCATCAATTCCATCCGCAAGATCTACAAGGCTCGCTGATAAGTTGGGATGGCATGACTAGTAATAAAATACATTGGGCTGGACCTCACTGTCACAAGATCATAAAAGGAGATTGCACGGACAAGTTTTCAAAAGCTGTTGAAGTTAGTGTACTTGTCCTAGTTACATAAGATTAGTATCTAAGAATCGGTATATAGCCATATATATATCAATGAAATTCTGAATTTTGGTTTTCTTGTTAATTCCTAAATTAACAAAAATTCACAAGAAGTACAGAAATGTATATATTAACATGTAAATTATAGAATTCATATTGCTTTGTGCTTACACTTTAATAGGGGAACAAGACATTTACTCTTGTGAATTTTAACAGATGTCTTAAGTAAAATGGATTGCAAACTACTGCCTTAGTTTTCATTCATAATTCACAATGGATTCTTGATCTTAACACTTTTGTTTAATGTAGAATATGTAAAATAGTGTTGCAAAGATTTTTTCATGAGGTTAGACAGGAATATTGTCCTGTGACAATTTTTTGTCTGCATACACACATAGCATGTTAATGAAACCGCATGAGAGGAAAGCCAAGTTATTGATGGAATTTTATGAGTCCATAAATGTGTAATGAAATTTGCTCCGGTCTTGAAAGCATGAAACGGAAAAGTAAAATTGAGTTTTCTGTGGTATGTTACAAAGTCCCATACTTCATTCAAGTGGTGACTGGGTGCTTTCAATGGCTCTGGGAGGAGGGGGGCAACCAAAACTCTTTCTTGGTCCTTATTCACCCTTAAATTGAGTGACAGGACCTGACACCTCTAACTAAAGCCAGATGCAGACTTTGGTTCCACTGGTAACTATGCACAGCACATGGCCAGTGGGGCTGATCCATTGTGCTGTCTGTAAGCTCTTTGCCCATTAGCACTATTAGCAGACATTTACTTGGTCCTGTGGTTAGTTTTTATTAGCTTCCTACAGAAACTGCTGCAAGCAGTTATATTTATTATTGCAGTACTGTTAAAGTGCTGTTAAAGTGTACGTTTTTATTTGATTCGGGTTATTTTGAAAGCATTATTTTGCTTCTTGTGATCATTTAGGATCTTAGAAGTTTAAAGTTTAACATTTATGCTTACAGTTATTTTAAACAGCTTTTAATTGAAAAGTGAAGTGAAAAAACTTTGATGGCTAAGAATGACTTGTCTAACCCAAAGATTTAAAATTGTGAAAATGAACAGGTTCCAATAAAGTGAAAGAAGCAAGAAAGATAGCTAAATGAACTGCCAATTACTAGAAATGCTGAAAGTCCAAAATCACAATGAATGGAATAATCTTGATCTTTGATACTGCATGAAGTATTACAGTTTTTCAATGCAAACTCCATTTTTCACATTCTTCTCTGCAGTAATATGCCCCTTAGCTTTTTCCCAAAAGGCTATACAAGCCACATCAGTGCAAATAGTTATGATCCAGCCAATGAAGAAATAATAACAAATGTTGGTATTAAGGTGGATTTACCAAAATGATTTTTAATTATTTTAGGAAATGTGGTTTTTTATGCTGATTTTTGGAACTGTAATGAAGACTCAGAATAAAGCAGTGGATTAAGAAATATCAAAGAAAAAGCACTGGATACATTTTGAAATAAATGTTGTGTAAGCCAGTACTATCAGGAAATGTATCTGCTGGATGACAGAATTATAGATTCGAACCTATAAACCAATCGGTCACAGGTTCGAATCCCACCTCTAGCACTACCACCATTAGGTTCCTGAGCAAGACATTTAATTCTGAGCTGCTCCAGGGAGACTGTCCCTGTAATTAGGACATGGAAGTCGCTCTGGATAAGAGCGTCTGCTAAATGCCGTAAATGTAAATGTTTTATAAACTGTGCATTTTACTGCATTTGCTGATTTTGGCTTGACAACTGATCAGAACAGTGAATGGACAGAGGACTTTTCAATAATGATTTAGAAATGAAATGAAAATGTAGACAATTAACCCAGCATTGCTTGCCCTTTGTTTGGCCTCATAAATTATATGAATTTGAATCATTCTGTACTCATATCATTATTTCACTCTCTTATTGAAAAAAATCCAGACAGGTATTAATGCAGCATTGAGTGCTTTTATTTCTGCACATTGTAGTAAATTAAAAATAGAAACTTAATTTGAATATGCAAAAAAATTTAAATAAATAAATTTGGTGATTATGAACTACCTCTTAAAAGGAAAGTGTATTGCTGGACGAGGCTTCATCCCTGTCCGGTGAACTGACTCAAAGCGTCTTTGGAAGATTTTGTCCCACCACTATACACAAGAACAACTTAAATGTACCTGAAAATAGATTCTCCATACCGCTTGGACTACACTGTAGATGGAATATGACTCTTCCAAAAGAAACTCTTTAAAATATTTGTCCAAAATTACTGCAAGGCATTCAGTGGGGTTGGGATTTGGTCTTTGACGGTCATTAGATCACCAGAATGAACATCAGTTTTTTGTCATCCTGAAAGAAAGCATTCAAAGCAGGGAATAAATATTTCATCATAAGATAAACCTGACTTTTGACTATTGTATCGAACATTGCATTGATTTGCAGATATCGTTTTTATGACAGAGGATAATAGAGCCACTAGACCACCTCAAAGTAAGGTTAAAGCATTCAGGCATATTTCATTATCTAGGTGCATTATACACATGCACTTTTCCATTTGTTGAAAATATGGTCCTCTATATCACTTTTATATATCTGTTTAGACAGATTATTTTTATTATTTTATCTCTCTCTCCTTTTTATGATGTCAGTCCTGCCCTACAATTGTGTTATTCATCCCTACCCTTGAACTAGCTCTTCCTAGGTGTTTAAACCTCTGTGGAACTAGTTGCCCCTCCTACCCCAGGGATGTCTAATAAAAGTGAAAGTAACAACCTTTGTCATTGTGAAACGCAGCACAGCACAACACAACGAAATTCAACCTCTGCGTTTCATCCATACACACACGTGCAGCAGGGGGCAGCTATTGAAAGCACCCTGGGAGCAGTGACGGGGACGGTACCTTGCTGAAGGGTACCTCAGGGCAACCTATTGGTGAGAGAATCGAACCCACAATGTTCCGATCCAGGGCAACTCCCTAACCCCAGGCCACCGCTGCCCCAGTGCTAGTGCTATTTAGCATTTAAAATTCCCAGGGTTCAGTTTGTATTTGTCCGAGGCTTGTCTCATTTCTGTGAAATGTGCTTAAAATTGGTTAGAACTCGACTTTTTTACTTCTGGATTAAACAATATTGGAAGAAGTTGATCAGGTCAGATTTTTTTCATTATTTGGATGGCTGGGTGCAGAGGTAGATGGCACCAGGATGCCTTAGGGTAGAAAGCAAGCTGGCAGAAGCATTGTGATGCTCTAAGCAATGTTTTGCAGGGAGCCCTGCATATTTTGAAAATTGTATAATTTTGTACCTCCTAACTAAACATTGTTGCAGACCAAGTACACTCAGGCTGCATCCTGCCACACTGCAAATTGGTTCAGAAATTGGAACTGGAATTGGAAAAAGGAACATTATAAGGAGTTTGCTGGTCTCCAAATTCCACAGATCTCAGTCTGATCTTGTGGCATGTACTGGACCAACTAATCCGATCCATGGAGGTGGCACTTGCAGGACTTAAAGAACCTGTTGCTAACGTGTTGGTACTAGAAAGCACAGCATGCCATTTAAGAATATATATTTTTGAAGCATATGTGTCTGTTGACTTAACAAATATCAACAAATGCTGGAAATCCATTTGAATTTTTTTTTGATTAAGTAGAAGTGAAATAACACATTTTTACCATATGCATTTTTCAGAATAACTGTACTTTTATCCAAAGCATTACACTGATATTTGGATAGTTGTATTTTAATATAATAATATAATATAAAATTATATTTATTAAATTATAATTATATTTAATATAAAATTTGTGAAAAGTGGCATTCAGTGGGTTTTGGAACAATTTAATTTATTTATTTACACACACACACACACACACACACACACACACACACACACACACACACACACACATATATATATATATACATCCTTCCATTTTCTGCTGCTTGTCCCAAACGGGGTCGCGGGGGAGTGCTGGAGTCCAACCCAGCGCACACAGGGCGAAGGACGGGGGACGCACCCTGGACAGGTCCATATATATATAACTACATTAATTTATGTATTTGTCACAACCATAACTCCAATCAACGTAGCGCACAGGCCTGTTGACGCTACAGGGAAATCTGAGTCCAGCCAGCATGCCTGTGCAGTCTTGGCCATGTGCTGGTGTACAGGCAGTCTCTCTAAGGAAGATTAATTGGTGTACACAAATGTGTGTGGATGTATATACACCAGCGTGTGTTCTGAGATGTTAACATATCACTCAAAGCTCTATCTTTTTCACTGCCAACCACGTGGCTCTACACACGGGCAAACAATTAGAATCACTGACATACAGTCATATGGTTTTGTCAGTGCACTGATGTATACCTGTGCTGTTGTTATACTCACATGCACATATGAGAAGTTAACCAATTAACACGCTCACACACACTCATGTGTACATCCACACGTGCACACACCCACACACACTCAGAGCTTACACTGGCCATACCGAATCAATCAAAAACAGGTGTCTTCATAGCTTGCATTCTTCAAGAATACAAAAGTGGTTTGACCTGAACAGTTCTTTGTAAAACATACCCTATCAAACGAGAGTCTTTGTGTAATGCTGTGTTTATAAACGTGAGCATACTTGGGTTTGTATGACATGCAGTGTGCACTTCAGACTACCACAGGCATAGCAGAACTATTGAAACCATATTTCCACTCTAGCAGTGTTTGCATGAGTTAGTTTGAGTCCAAGCACTCAGCGTTACTTTTACTTCTTGTCACTAATATTGTATGAACAGGAAAACAAGAATAGAGACTTTTAGAGGCTTCAGGGTCTTTTTCTTTCTTTCTTTCTTTCTTTCTTTCTTTCTTTCTTTCTGTATAACACTGCCTCTAAGGTAAGGTTATAGCTAAATAATGAGCACAGACGTGCTCTATTGCAATTGCTTTTTTATTATCTCAAAAAGATCTAAACCCAGGTTACCAAAACAGAGCCGAGCTCTAATGGCTTTAAAGGGAATGAGTATAGTGATTACAGTTAACACGAGTATATACAGAGGTAGCATGTGTAATCTAGCAAAATAGTGTGTTTTAACTGGGAGGAAATGCCAGTAGAGGAACAGGGTGGTCTTCTCCCATGAATCACAGCATATCTGAAGGCATTAATTATGATTACCCTTTTAATTTGTTGATGTTGTTGTTGCTGTAATTCAGCAGCTATTTTGCTTTAAAAGGTTTTCTTGTGAGAAATGAAGTGTGAGAAATGAAGTGAGCTGCACTGCAGACATGTACTCAACACTTTTTCATAGTTTATAGATCATGCTGATGGGCAGTTCACTAGTGGAAAGTAGAAAAATTGTAGTCAGGTCAACAAACTGGTCCTACTGAGAGGGCAGGGAGGCTTTAAAGTGAACTTTGTTGGACATTTCTCATGGCAAGAATGTTTATATACCAGAATATATATATATATATATATATACATATATAGGAGGCATGTTTGTAAAACAGCAATGATATAATTATGTATATGTGGCTGTACAATTGGTTAGTGATATAGAAATAAGGTTTCAATTTAATTTCAATTAAATTGCATTTTTTTATTTTCCAGTGTGTAATACATACATACAATATACATGTATTATGCTATATACAGCATTTTCTCCAGAATGCTTCTCATTGTCACATATTTCTGTTTCTTTCAAGCTACATTAATGATTAGTGGCAAAAGAAAAATGAATTAAGGCTTTGTTGGAGCTAAATGATAGTATTTATTGAATAGAATTGCTTTATAGATATAGAAGAAATTCTATTTAATAATCTTTATTCATTTTTTTATTCATAATTATTTATTTAATAATAATTTTACCTACAGAGATTTAAATAGACATGTACCATTGCACAAAGTGTGGACACCAAATATCTGTGTTGGGAATTTTTATGCAGTCATTGTTTTCCTTAAGAACAGACATTGTGGATGTTGTCTGGCTATGGAAATGCTTAGCTTTGAACTTTTTGGAGGGGTTTTGAATATACAGTTCCTGATCGTTGCTGTAGGTAATCACTAGACATAAATGGAAATGCTCTGGCTCAGAAATGAGCCGTAGCACTCTGGTACAGTCCAGCTTGTTATGGAAGTCTTATGTCTGTGATCAGATAGCTACCCTGACAATATCCAGACCCTTCTCTTTCCATTGCGTTGGCCTGTGGGATTCAGTTCTGCTCTTAGCTTTACAGTTGCTACTGAACTTATTGCAAAAGTTCATGCACTCTGTTTCAAAAAAGGTCAGTTAAAGTTTTGTTTTCTTCTTTCTTTTCTTCTTTCTCCTTTTTTTCTTTTTGAGTTCATCCCTCGTGCAATGTTCATTTGAGCCCAAAAACAATTAACACCTATACTGCTAATACCTGCAGTGTGAGGAGTTGAGAAACATTTATAGCTCAAGATTAATTATAAAAATAACTTCTATCAGGTTTGATCTTGGGAATTTGACTATGCGTATCAGTAAACGCCATTGCACATCAGCATTGCATTTTAATTCAATTACTAAAAAAACACGTATGAAAGACAGGAGGCCAGCTAACCATGTAAGCAAAATATCAAGGTTGTCCAAAAACAATATTATTTTCCAATATTTCCAAGGACTCTTGGCTTTTTGACACTTCATTTTGTAATTTGTCATTTATCTCAGTTATTCTACAGTTCACCACAGCTATGATATGGCTGGGAAAAAGAGATAGAGAAAACGTGAGAGAGAAGAGAGAGAAGGAGGGAGGGAGAGAGAGAGAGAGAGAGAGAGAGAGAGAGAGAGAGAGAGAGAGAGAGAAAGAGAAGAGAGTGAAGAAGTTAAAGCTTCCCTTTGTACTGCACATGTAAAAAATCTGCATTTCCCTGCAAGGACTGAAGAAGTAAGGACAGAACTTACTAATGGTCCCAGCCAACACTTGTAGATTTCTTATGTGAGCATCTAATGCTGACCACACCGTCTCTCCTTCAAGGTCACTTCTCCGGAGGCTGCTTGGAAGGACTATTGTAAATATGTAAACGTTTATCTTAAGTGAATACTTAGGAATAAACTGACCTCAACTGAGGGATATATTTCTATGAGTTGCGCCAGCCCAAAACCTCTTAAGCCCAAACTTCTACTGAAGTGTTTTTAACCATTGTATATTTTTCAGTTGTCAAAAAACATAAGTGATGATAATCCAAAACGTATAAAAATGTTTTGAATCACAAAAATATACAACTATTTTTGTCATCGTCTTATACCCTTTCCTCTGATTATGTAGTACGTGCTGTGTCATTTTCAACAGGCTGGCTTAGAGTTAAAGTAATGTGTCAGTAAAAACTCACTGCCTTAATTCACTTTAGATGCTTTATGCAAGCAGACAACCATCAGCCCCTCCTATAAGCAGCCTGGCTGAACATGGTCACACATTCTGAAATTAGAGGTTGATTCTAGACCAAACATGCAGCTCTGCTGACACCTGCTCCTGAAGCAAATGACCTGGCAGGGGGCTGCATGCTCCGCTTCTGTTACCAAAGGCCGAAGGTGCTATTCCAACGTGCCCAAATAAACAAGCAGAGGGAGGGCTAATGAAGCCATGAGAATGTTACTTAATTCACCAGGAGGTGTGAGCTAAATACCCTGCACAAATGAACTTGCCACCTCTATGAGAACAGCAGGCACTGGAAGGAGCCATACAGACATACTGTCTGTCAATGATTTGGAATCTTGCTTTAAGCAAATCTTTTTAATGTAAGTGTTAATTTCTTTCTCTGGTTAAAAGTAGTTTTAAGGTAAAGTTTAAGTAAAAAGTATTAGTAAACAGCTGTTTACAAACCAGCAAAAAGACAGTCAAGTTTCCTACACACACACACACACACACACACACATTAAGTTTTTTATAGTTTTGTACCCAATTAAGTGATGCATTAGACCATTTAAAGACTAAAACTATTTAAATGCTTTGGAACAAAAGTGTTACTTTATGCTTTGAATTAAGCCTCCTTTAAATTATGAAATAGTCACCATTATTATTGTGTATAAGTGTGTTTTTTGTTGTCTTGAAAGCTTTAAAGCCCCAATTCTATAAAATCAGGAATTTAGTAGCCATGTTAATGTGCACATCTGAGAGGGATTTGTCTGACTTTATTTGCTAGAATGTGACTGATCTTTAATTGGGTATGCAGTTCTACACCTTTGTATGATATTACTGATCTGTAGTTCTTTATTTTTTTATTTGCATTAACATAAATGTTAACACAATCAGTGTGACTTTAGACAGAGACAATAACAGTTCCTCTGGAGTGTTAGAGAAAATTTTGCCAGATTTCTATATGCGATTTTTCCATTCCATCTGTGCCTTTTCTGAATTTGAAAATTGGCATACCTTTTTCAGCTCACCCTTGATCATCTAGAGACATGTTCATCATGAACTTAATGTAATTATGTGTAAAACTGACCATAAGTAAGCAACCTTGAAACACAATTCTCCTGTTACATCACACACAGGTTTGGGCTTCTTTTAAATCCCTCTGGGCCATGTGAGATGTCTCAGCTGCTTCTTCTTAAACACAGGAAATGAAGTCAAAGGGCACTGAAATATTTGTGTTCATTGTCACCACTCTTAGCCGATAGAATTTCAAAACATAACCAGAGACTGTGCCAAGGATGAGGTCCAATTATTATAATCCATCAAAAGGTTTTTTTTTTCTAAAAATGCTTTCACTGGCACATTTCTGCATCTGCCACTAGTACGCTTGTTCATGCACTGCTGTGCGGTTTGCTATGTGTGTTTTTATATGCATGTAGGAAAGTAAAGCTGCTTGTACCGTTCTCAAAATGTTATGAGTCCATGCTGTGCAACTGCAGTACAAAGAATTCATATATTTTCTTAAACATTACAAGGTCTTCAAACGAGATTTCCAAGTCAGTTTGAGTTGTTTTTTTTTCTTTTAAGACAATTGTGAGGTGTCAAAGTTACAACTGTGTATCGCTTTTTCCCAGCCAGGTCTTTAGACAAACTGTACAACTTTGCTGACTGTGCTGGACTGCACCTGATCTTTGGGATCAATGCCCTACACCGTAATCCTGACAACTCATGGAATGCCTCCAGTGCTCTGAGTCTGCTGAAGTACAGTGCTGGCAAGAAGTATAACATATCCTGGGAGCTAGGCAACGGTAAGACTGTTCAGAATACTAACAGGACCACACATAAATGATTTCTGCAATTGAAATCTATTTTAAACCAAGCTACCTTACTAAATCTTCTCAAATCCAAATATACTCATGCGGTCTCTGACAGCCTATTTCATTTCACTTATTTACAAAAATGACTTGATGCATAGTATGATGAAAATGGCAATCTGGACCATACAAACACATTGCACAGGTTGTATTATTTTCTTCATAGATAACAGTATGGACTACAGTATCAACCAACTGTTGACTTCAGTTTAGATGGTTATACTTTAATACTTTGGGCTGAACTTTATTTGTAATTACTTCAGTATTGCTTTTGTAAATAATAAAATCATGATTTGAGGATTAAGAATTTTAAAAATTACTTATCCAGAAAAAAGAGGTTCCATTGTTACACTGCTTACACTTTCAATACATCAAGACAAACCTGGCCTTTCTATCGATGCTCTTCTTTGACAAGAAACGTTTTAATTTATTTACTTACCCTGTCTTGAAGACAATAAGTATTGTAAACACTTCACATTTTTCAACAATTTTAAATTTGAGCCCCAAAGAATAGAATAAATACTAACATTTTTATAAGAAAGTTATAAACCGCCACAGTGTGATAGTTATTTGCTATTTGCCCTAAAGATTCTAAAAATGTGACAGTTTTGCTGTTTGTCAGACATATTTGCTCCATCAAATTTAATGCAAAAGCAGTCCAAAGTGAGGACATGAGAATCATTTTCACTCTTAGTTTATGTCTATTAAATGGCCTGTGCCAGTAAGTAATATTACTACTTTATAGCAGTATATGGACAAGAGGCCACATTTAATAGAGTAAAATTACATTTCAGGGGCTTTTTGTCAAGAGAATAAAATCAAAATGTTGAAATGTCTGACATTGGCCTCAGTCTGGCCCAAGGACTGTTGCCCAAAACTGTCAACACTAATTTGAAGTTAAGCTTTTTTCCCGCCGTTCTCTTGACCAATTTAAATAAAGATTACACAATGTTCTTTCTGCCTTGGTCTCAACAGTTGAAAGTCTAAACATATTTCTTTTCTCTTTTAACACTTTTGATTCTCTCTTTCTTTTGATATGGGTTTTATATATATATATATATATATATATATATATATATATATATATATATATATATATATATATATATATACACTTTAAAGTTTTATAGCAGCAATATATATATATATATTATATATATAGTTTAAAGTAGTTTAGTGAAATATATATATATATTTATTATATATATATATATATATATATATATATATATATATATATATATATATATATATATATATAGTTTAAAGTGAAAAGTTATTTTGTTCTTTTTTTTCTCATAGAACCAAACAGTTACCGCACCATGGTAGCTCGCTCTGTCAATAGCACTCGGCTGGCCCAAGATTATATTCAGCTGAAGGCTCTACTGCAGTCAGTACGCTACTACAGTCGAGCCAGTCTCTATGGGCCAAATGTTGGCCGTCCTCGCAAAAATGCCATCCTGCTACTGGACGGGTGAGTGCCTATAGCAGGTTAGTGAATTATAGGCCATTATTTGATGAAAAACAATTTTTTTATTGTCTATTGTTAACAGTTACATTGCATTTTTAAGAATATATCTTTTTGATATTGATATTTTAACACTACAGTGGCTAAGTGTCAGGGTTGGTGAACAGTAGTTGTAAAATTCTCATTTTAAATCATTCATTTACCTCCAGACATAAATGTAGTGCTAAAAGGAGAATTTGACAGGTTTTGTTAGGAAAATACTAAAACAGATTATTTATGTACAATATTGTCAAGTAAATCAAAGACAGGAAAGGTCAAAATGAGAAGCAGGAGAACAAACCAGGCAGAGTGAACTGAGAATGTAAGCCAAAACAGAAAAAACAGAAAAGAACAAAGTTCATGACCATATTAGCACAAGAGAATACAAACAATTCAGAAATGTAGAGACAAAGGGATAAGAGAGTTTGCAGGCTGAATGCAAACCAGGGTTTTATATACTGTGGTTAACTGCAGGGAAAACAAATTTGACCAGTCAGTGATAGGATGAAATGGAACAGGTTGTCCTGGCAACTGGGGTAGATGTGTGGGGAAAGAGCTGGCTGGGGACTGTGGGAAATGTAGTTTTACGTGAAGCAGCTTTTTTTCTTTAAACCTTGTATAGTCACTGGTTTGATGAAGCTCTCATCTTCAGTGGTTAACATGCATTAACGCTTCTGCCAGCTTTGTCAAGGCCAAATTAAAACCTTGTGTGGGTTCACTTTGGCCATCTGGCATTTCTACAATTGCAAATTGTTTGTGCAGATGGATGTCCTATTTTCCTCTCTTCAAACATAACCATCGGGGAAGCTTGACGTGAGCAAAACCTTTCTCCATAAAAAATATCTAGATTTCATAAAAATACACGGATGGCAATAAGATTAAGATAAGATTGGGAATAGAATAGAATCTATTCTACACTGGAGAAAGTATTACTAACAAAGCATCGGCATCCAAAAATAGAAAATATATACTCCAAGAAAAAAACTACTGTAAAAAACAATGTACACAGAATTTAGAAAGTATCAATATGTTTAAAGAAAAAAAAGTGCATTGTTCATAAATACTATTGTATAGTGTAAATGAACAAAAAGTGTATTTTTGCACAAAATGTATTAGTCAATAAAAATATTTTACACTGCAGCATTGTGATCATTACACCATTGCATTAACATGTAATGTTCCACACAGTATGAATGCCAGTCATTGAACAGATTTCTGAAGTATCGTTATTATTTCACAGAATATTATTTCGCTGTGTGAAATATAATGAGGCAGTGTAAATGTAACATCTATAATAGTTTATGGATACAATCTTATTGGGTTACTAGGCTGTGGAGTGAGGTAGAATGAGATTATCTGGATCTTTTCATTCATGTAATTATGATGTGACAAATTTATTATGTGGCAATACAAACAGAGGAAAAAGACTCGGGTGACAGTGTCATATTCCATCATATTGAACTATATGCTGTTACTGGGCACATGTTGTAATAGTTTTAATAATTTTGATAGAATCTTTTGATGGAAAAAAAAAACAAAATATAGATGCGTGCCTCAGTGGCTCTCTGCTCTCTATGCTTTTACAGCGTTGTAACTTTTCTCTCTGAAACTGGAATAAAAAATGCTGAAAGCCACATTTAAAAAGCCAAATATGAGATGAGATATATAACATACCTTTTTATGTTCAAGGCCTCTCAGTTTGAACTGTGATCTCACCAGCAAATCCATAGCAGATCATGGGGTAGCACTGGTGCCATTAAGGTCAAGACAATCTTGAACTAATTAGCTCAACATCTAGCTAGTGAAAAAGGACACTGAAGGTCTACCCTTCTGAACCTGGGATTCACAGTGAATTATTAGAAGAGTCTGTTTACCTGATGACAAGAAACATTTTTACTGAGTCTGTCACGGAACTTTTAGACTCTCAGCATGTGCCTGACTGGGTAGAGCGCAGATGTGTTTCATGCTTGCCTCTCCCTGTTCAAAACAAGACACTAGGTAATGTTTATGATTTTCTAACAATTTATTTAGGATCCTGCTTGCTATGGTTCATTCAGGCCCATGCCTGCTAATCCTGTTTGGACTGTTCTGAATAAAAGATTTTCATTTTTGGACAGAGTTTTGCACAGCAGGTATTTGAGCAAACTACTTTTTCATGTCTCTTGACCCTGGATTTTTGGAAGGAACAATCTTTCCTGACAGCAGGAGCTCACATGTGCAAAAGGATGTCCTGAAAGATGCTTCTCACAGAACACAAGAATTGGAGATGAAATGGAGACCACATGAATAAATGCTTAGGGACCAGTGATATTCTGTTATATTGATTGAATGTATTTCTTACTTATTCACACTTTAAGTTTAAAAGTATATAATGTAGAATGTATAAATATGCAGTTTTTTACTTTAAGCATAACAGTATCATATTGTAACTGTTTCATCTTTTATCTTTGCACTTTTTTTTTATTTTTGCAAAAATATATTATTATTTATTACTGCTTTAGCACACTGCAGCGCTGTTTTGCTTATATGTTCTACCTCAAGCCCAAAATCTGAAACAAGAGTATAATACACACAATCAGGATTTAAAATTAAAAGCACTCCTCTTGGCCTCGTGTTGTGTTTAACTGGAATACACCTTTCACATGTATGGGTCCCACCATTAATCACAATCAAGCATGTTTGCTATGTTGCACACTGAATCAGAAACTTACTGTCACAAGTTAAGACTTAACATTGTATTTAAAAGTGGCCTTCGCTAAAACCACATTGATCAATGCCAAGCTTTTTGTGGAAAGACCATACGCCTTTTCTTTCTTTTTTTTGTTTTGCTGTATTGTTTCCTGAATGAGGGCCAATGTGTGCAGCAAGCAAAAGTCGCTGTGTTCTTGTGGGTCATCTTCATTCTTTAAAAATTGTTTGCAAAATCCAGGTCCTCTCACCTCATTTTTCAAGTTAGAAGTGTTTTGAATCTGCTAGATGTGAAATTTCTGTCACTTGATGAAAGTGAGACATGGTTGTTAAATAATGCATCTTATTGGTTTGTACATTGATGGGGTGAGTGGCTACATTAAGCTACTTCATTGAGCTATCCCAACCATAGAGCCAGATACTGTTGAGCAACAAGTTGTCTAGAGCACAGAAGTGGCAATGGTACATTTGTTGGAAGTGTTTCTCAATCATTCAGAAACACAGATGTTTCCAGGTGCTTTGACTAAAATAACTTCTATATTTCAGCTTCATAGTTCATTCTTTGTTAATCCTGCATAGCCCTATCTGTCTGTATTGTGGAGCACCGAGCAAACTCTGTTTATGTTGCTTCCAGTGGGCTGTTATTGCTGGGGCTCATTGCACCAGTGAAATCCACCATCAGCTAAATAAAGTGTCACTGGATTTATGGTGTGACTGAGCAATACTCCACCTGCATCATCCTTACTCTCAAAAGCAAGATCCTCTCCCTCTCAGTTTTAATTCCTTGCACTTAATACCTTGTGTCCCACATACAAAGGTTTCAAAAGTATATATATAAACATATATATATATAAGTCTTATAGAAGTCATAAGATATGATTGCTGTAAACTGAAACTTTCACCCAACTAGATGACCTTATTCTTGTACTGCCATGACAATAAGGAGCCTATTATAACACTGAAACTCCCTCCTTTGATCCACTTTATTTTTTATGGACACACTGTTCTCATTCAAGTCTCATTTTAAAGTTGTGAGATGGAATTACCCAACATATTTCATGACATCTGTTCTCTGACAAAAATACCTCAGGATCTAATGCGTCTATATTTTTTGGCTGTTTGTGTTTTTGTGTATTTGGCCACAACTTTGAAATGTGGGATAATGAGGCCAGTTGGAGACAGTGAGTGGTTGCTAATTGGTTATGGTACAGACATGACCGAGCCATGCATAAATATGTCATTGCTTAACCAGAGCTCCCTCTTACAAGCAATCAGTGGTTGACAGCGACCCCTGTCTGCACCTTCTGCAGTCCAAAAGCAATGATAAGATGAAAAACATATCTCCATATTTTGCTGCCCACATTTACATGGTGGGCAGAGAAACCACATTCCACTAAATTTGCAGCAGTGTCCGGAGGTGAACTGAAATTGCCATACATTTACAGACTGTCAAGGGAAAAGCTTGGGCAAATCAGGTGCCCTAAATTTATGTGGTCTTTTAAATGTCTGCCAGATTCTGATTGTATATTCAGTACCTGACCATTCTCCTTCCATGTAGTTTGTCTTCCTCAGCTGTTAAGAGCAATGGTGGAACCTTGGCCGACTCAAATGAACATTTGACTGATAACCACAAGTGCTGTGCCAATGGTCTCGCTCAGAAAGAGACGCCACCCCTTGCTGCTACCAGTCTGCGTTCAGATGGAAATGATAAATTGAGTCAGAGCTCTGCAGACAGAGAGCTCTGCTGTGATTTGAGGGAGAGGGGTGTGGGCCTTGGGATGTAGGTTTTTTAAAAAGAAATGGGGATGGGAGCTGTTTTACTGCACAGATCAAACTTTCGCTTTTTCTTCTGTAGAATGACTGTTTAGAAAATGAGGCTAAGTTTACTGAGTATGCTTTACTCCCTAAAAAAGATCACTTAACTATCTGTTAAGCTGTCATCTCCTGTCTATCTTGAGCCAGTTTACACTTAGCCTTAAAGTTCAGTCCCCATCAGTCATATAAACATGCACTCCATATGAGTGCTTGGCTTGTGTCTAAGTTGGCGTTGTTCTTTGCTACCTATGCCAGCATTCTCTGCAGAAAGGGTCATTTGCAATTGCTGGGCAGGCTGAAATTACAGCTGTAAATAATCTGCACTTCCATTGCCATTTCCCCACCCACCAACTGAAGCATGCTCCTTATTTTTCTCTTGCAGGTTCATGAAGAATGGCGGTTCTGTTGTGGATGCGGTTACGTGGCAACAGTAGGTATTTTACCCTTTAATATTTCTATACTTTCTCTTTATTACAGCAGTTTACTCCATATTATATCAGGCAGCAAAATATTTATATCTGAATATGCCTGAATTCCTCTGTTACAGAAAATGTAGCAGGTCAAAAAAATCTACAGAGCTACAGGCTAACATCTATGCATTTAAAAAAAATATATTTCATAAATAATGCTGAAATGAAATACATCTAATTACTAAAAGTCCCTTCTGAAAGTGTAGCTGAGTTATTCCAACTGCAGAACTAGTTTTGGCCACTTTTCTTTGTATAAGTCAGCCATAATTGCTGACACCTGTTGAATGAGTGAGTTTGCTTGAAGGTAAAATACGCACTCTCTTTAAAAACATGCACACCTAATTTGAGCCTTTTGTTTTAATCTCATTAAGCAGAATTACTTTGAAGTGATTTAAAATGATGTACCCATGTCTGCAGCTGGTTCCAATACTAGCCGAGCCAGTGAAAGCTGAGCATTTTTTTCTGTATACCGAAGCACGTTTCCATCAGTGTTTGATGTTGTTGTTTTTTATTTTTCTTTTTTAACACTCTGGGCTGTTGTAGGTGAAGGTTCTGTCATTGCTTTGTTTAAACTTTAAAAAAAGTCAAGATAAACTAAACTTTCCTAAAGTTTCTGTTTAAGATCTAGATTAAAGGATTACACTTTTATCTTTGTACCGTAGATTACTGAGCAAAAAACTAAATCTTAGCAAATTACAAAAACAAGAGAAAATGAATGAAAAAGTTAATTCTTTTATCACGAAAAAATACTTAGTTTGTTCTTTTTTTATAAAATAAGCAAAATAAGCAATAAGGCTAATAAGCAAAAACAGAATTTACATTTTCAATAAATGTTCATGCATCAGGATGTGTTTAAGATGTAAATTTGCTTTTTATTTAGCTATTTATTTATTTATTTTGTTTTTTCAGAGATTAGCATTTTGACTTAGATAGATCCCTTTATTTTAAAGTAAGGAAAGAGCACCTGACTGGGTATCAGGTTTGGAAAGTTACTTTGAAAGGAAAAAAATGGACATACCCAGTAGTGTGATAGTATGTAGCTCTTTGGTTGAAAATGAAGAGCTTCCTGTGGTATCTTTTCCTGCGGTAATTTGAACATAACACTCCCTAGCGGTTGAGATTGTCTTGGCTGTGTGTGGAATGCAGTGTTTTCAATGGAATTTGTCTGGAAGCATGTTTTTGGTCAATTTGTCTTTGGACAGCTGGCTGTATTTCTGAGCTGCTGGTTGGCTGGTCAGGTGTCAGCTGGAGGTAAGGCTACAAGCTTGTTTGAAGACAAGACACTGCTGTGCATTCTCTAACTGCAGCCCTGTAGCTCAAGGAAAGTGAAAAGATCACTGTGGGCTGCTGATGACACATACAGGGCACTGAGATGCAGGTCATGGAAAGTTCCTCGTTTTTCACAACATGAGGAATCACAGGTGCTGATAGCTCAACAGTACTCTCCATGTGCCTGGTTTCTGCTCAAGTCTCATGCCAAAGAATGAGCTTATCTATAAAGATTTATCCAGAAAATGACAATGATTGTGCTGCATTGAAAATCCACAGACAACTATCAGACAAGCTTTCATTTGTTTTCATTTTAGATCTCTGTCCTCTTCCTGCTTTTTAGTTAGATCTACAGAGACCTTTTGCATTCACTGCTTTAGTAATTAGAGCCCACAAGTGCCATATCAAGTGTTTGTAATGTTAGAGCCATTAAGTTATAAGGGCAAATGTGGGATTCCACCCCCCTGCCCCAATTAAAGTAGCCCCCTGTGTCTACAGAGAGACAGTGGGTTTAGAGAACTTTCCCAACCTCAAACCTCTGTCTCTGAAAACATGCTAACTGCCTAGAGTGGACTCATTAATCCAGAGGTCAACCCTAATTAAGGGAAAAGGAAGGAAAAAGCAGTGTCAGTTAGAGGTATTAAAAAAACACACCACCCACACTGGCAAATTCAAACCATATGCGCTCACACATTCACCTTTGTAATTATACAGTTGGGGCACCTTGAACTCGACCTCTAATGACCTCTGTAACAGGTCCTATCTAAATACATTTCTTTTTGAGTCACCATCTCAGGTAACTCTGCAGCTCATTGAACTCTTCAGTTGATTCATAACTAGCACTATACCATAACTATACCTTTTACCTGAATTAAAAAATAAAAATAATATAGTAGTCATTTCACATTATTGAGCATACTGCCGTCTCCCATCTCCTTTTGCCTTTTGCTTTGTCTTGTGCTGTATCAAAGTGTTTTTGTTGCATTACACGCATGCTGTCTGCTTTTTTGCGGTTTATCATAAAACAGATGTATGCCTTACACTTACTTCTCTTTC
Source organism: Hepsetus odoe (assembly GCA_017165825.1). NCBI lineage: Eukaryota > Metazoa > Chordata > Actinopteri > Characiformes > Hepsetidae > Hepsetus > Hepsetus odoe. The sequence goes on along the minus strand of CM029367.1, from coordinate 18,448,814 downwards.
ATTGTTCTCTCTCTTTTCCATTTCCCCCCCTTTCAGACTTTTTCTCAGTTTATAGAGTTGTATATTCCAAAACAAAGCTTGACCACTAATGTATCACACACTCTGAACCTAAAATACCCCTAATGGAGATGTTAAAAATAATGAGATGGAGGGGATGAGAAGTTGTTCAGCATTGTTTGATCCAAGGATAATAAAGATTTGTTGCCTCTACAGTGGTGGAGCCCTAGTCCCAGTGAGGCTGTAAATTGTGAGGGTCAGTGTCTGCCGAGGTCAACCATCCTTCAGTCCATTAGACTTTGAGATGGTTTGCTTTAAAATGGTTCATGGAGGCCCCTTATTTTCCTCAGCCCATCACCAGATGGTCAGCCCATCTTCAACTTCAACCTGAGCCTTTGTTTCTTAATTTATATGATTGCATTTGACTGACAATTCATCTTAATATGCTTCACAGGATAAAACTGTTATCTGGTCTACTCAAAAACATGTAGAAGAACCTCAGTGGTTTCACAGTTGCTTCTTATTTATTACACTTTACACCACTGTGGGGAATGGAAATGTAGTTGGGTTATCTCAAATGTGATTGTTAACATCCTTTTATAAAATGGGTTTGCATTGTAACACTGCATTAAGTCTGCTAAGCCTGTATAAATAAAAGGTTAGTGGAATGTGTATTGAAACTCTACCTTTATAACTGGTATATTTCTTCATTGTATTTTGCCACAATTGCTGTATATCTTGTGTGTATCTCTGACATTAGTATAAGCACTGAAATAAATTAATGGTCAGGATTTACTAAGATGTACTTTGGTTTGAACAGTTACTACATTGATAGGCGTGTGACCAAAGTGGAGGACTTTATGAAAACACGTCTCCTGGACACCCTGACAGACCAGATCAACAAAGTGTTAAAGGTGAGAGAATAACATATCAGTTTCATTCTAACTAAAAAAAGGGAAGATTAACTCACAATATCAACACCACCTAATTATTTACAATTTGGAAGAGCAGTTGTAGGTTCATTGCTATATTTTTCCCTCTCAACAAAAATCTAGGCTGATAGTGCCTGGGGCATGGAGGTAGTAAAGTCCCTTGTGTCCTCATTAAGTCCTACCTTCTTAATTAGCTAATTGTGTTCAATTTCTCAGGTGCACCATTTTAACCATTCAGAGTCAGTCAGGTTAGCTCGACAACTGCATAGAGAACCAGGGGACAGTAAGACACGGGAAAGAAGGGGTTTGAGTTAAAGCTCTGAGTTGTGTATCTAATCATAAACATCATAAACCTAAACATCCTAGGAAGAGCCTCTCTGGGGTATTATGCCAGGTTTCACAACACAAGAGAAAGCCTACATTTTCTCTTTAAATATGTAGTTTTCCAGTTATGCATGTTAGGTTCACATCTGGAAGAGCGTTCTCTACAAAGAGGGGAAAAAAAAGAACCTTATGTCCTTTCAGGACTATCATATAGATGACAGCATTTTATTTTTCCCTAGAGGTTAATGAGGCAGTCATTAGTGCACATCCTTGAGTATGACGTCAGAACAACAATTCAGGTAAAGAGTTTGTATCAGCCAAGTCTTTTAATCCTCTGAACTGTTTGGAGGATTAAGGGGCCTGTTGGGTTTAGAAGGTTAAAAAGACAGTTTGTCCATTTAGCCATGCTTGTCTCATAAATAACAATGTGTCCAAAATGGTGATACTTTAGGCTCCTGGCCATTTCCTGCAAATGAGAGAAGATAAATTAATGTCCCCAGGAGTGTGTTTTCCCATTTTGGAATGTAGGTTCAGGTGTTTGGAGGACAAGGCGGTTTTGCGGCTTTGTTCTCTTCTGCCAGTTGTAATGCTTTACAGCCATGATGAAAGCCAACTCATAATTTTGTTACTGTGGTTGCTGTTTATTGCAAAGGAACTATTACATTGCACAAATGTAAAACAATGGTTCCATTCTTATATCATTGATAGGGGGTATCAAGATGACTGAGGTAATGAAAAGTATTCAAGACTACTTATTCCATAATTATTTAAGTAACAGCATGTGGCCTTTTTTAACAGTATGCAGCCCTACAGCTATTTATTGCAAGGAAAATGCTTACATGTCAAAAAGAAGATTTGATTTTGTGATGTTACCGATGGCTGATGTTTGGTTTATGGTGGTAAGACCCTTATTCCAAAAAATGCTATATACAACATATTCAGTGAGATTATATATCAAATGAAAAGATGCAATGTGGCTGTTCAAATTTAACCGTTAATAAACTGACCTTGGACCACAAAAAAACCCACTTGATTTTTCTCTTTCAAATTGATTATCTAGTATGGCTGCTTAGTCTGAAACTGTCACTAAAGATGGAACCATAAACTACATGATACGTGGACACAACTAATCAGTTTGTTTCAGTCACGTTCATTAGTAACTGGCTTTTAAAATCAAGCATAATTCCTTGCAGTTTCCATAGACCAACACTGGCAGGATGTCAAATGTGGACAATTTCTGTTAGCTTGGGCCCAGGCAACAGCGAGTAGAGCAGAACTTTTGCTGTATGCTGAAAAATCACACAATAAAAAAAGTAACAACATGTAAAAATGTGCATAAAGCTTAAACTAAGGCATCTGGAATTTAATGTTAATGATTCTGCAGATTGTTAAGATTCATGCTCCTGAGAAAAAGGTATGGCTGGGTGGTGTCGGACCTGCATGGGCTGGAGGCATCAACAATTTGTCTGACACATTTGCTGCTGGCTTTTTGTAAGTATTGTGCTGTCATTGTGTATATTTAAATATAAATATATATATATTTTTCATTTATATTTATATGAAAAAAATGTTACATTTGGTTTGCACTGATTAAAATCTTTATTTGGGTTAGATGGCTGAACACCCTTGGAATTTCTGCAGTGCAAGGGATTGATGTTGTTCTGCGGCACTCCTTTTTTGACTATGGTTACAGTCACCTAGTGGACCAGCACTTCAACCCTTTACCTGTAAGTTAAATCTTAGTCATGGTTTAATGAATGATCAATATGAAGTCCCCCAAGCTTAGCCACTTTGGGTTTACCTTTCCAGAATGCTTGAAAAAAACAACAAAAAAAGTTTGATAATAGAAAATCATGTCATCTGCAGATTATACAAAGTTTTCTTATTTAAGAGTTGGTTTTTTTTGGTTTTTTTTTTTGTCCAGCTGGATATAAATAGCCAGGGATTAATCACTCAAGCTTCACAGGGCGCAATAAATAGAGTGCCTGCTTTAAAGATAAACAAATCAGCACAATGCAAAGGTTAGCAACTAAAATGGTGTCCTTTCCACATTGTTGTAAAACCCTTTTAGTCACATGAGCCAGTGAGTGTCTGTGATGGGTCCTTCTCAGTCTGCTGCCTGGACACTTAGCAGCTTTTCCCGTGGGACTTATTAGCCAAGATGAAAGGTGTTTAGCGGTGTTGAATACTGGGCAGCTGATGTGAGATACACTGAAACTCTAACCCTCTGGCAAATACCCCAGGACAGTGTCATCTGCCTCCACCCTCCCCACCCCTCAAATGTGTGTGCTGCCCTGTGTGTGTGGAACAGCCAGATACTAAAAGACATGCAACCTGAGCCTAGGCCACTCTGCAGGTAGCCACTACAACACATGCAGGTTTTTTACGCCAGCAGCTTTATCCAATGTATTATGCACCCCATTCCTCCACATATTATAGATTACACCATTAACGATACAGAGCACACAGAATACTTCTAGCAAAATTTGTATTTATATATATATTCCCACAACACCCTATGCAATTGTTGAACAGGATTAGAATTTTAGATATACTAACAATGGGGGAAAATCTGTGGCTTCATGGTGACAATTGTTTGGGTGTTTGAAAAAAAAAAATTATATTACAGTTATTTTAAGTTAAATGATCAAATCAGAAACATCTGAGACTGCCAACAGAATTCCACGAAAGCTCATCTTGTCAAGGTCGATAGACAAAGCTTTCATTCACTTGCCACACACATGGCCAAAGGAAGACAATTTTCAATATTAATTCTGCCAAGATATTCTAAAAATGATTCAGCACAAAGAAAAGAAGACCACCTTATTGTAACTTAGGCTCTGGAGTAAGTCCAAGTACTTACAGTCCTCTCCAAAAGTATTGGAACAGCAGGCCAACATTTTTTGCCTTTGCTATCCACTGAAGACATTAGAGTGTGAGATTAGCAGATAGATATGACATTAAAGGTAATCAATATATTAAATTACTTATGGCCTTTCTATTGGATCTGGTGAATGACCGAGCCAGTACAAAACATTTCAAAATTAAGCCCCTTGGCAGTGCATTTTGGGTTCCTGTCTTGCTGCCTTCTGATTTGTTTAGGTGCATTTCTCTGTAAATTTGGAGACAAAATGTTTTGTATGCTTTAGAATTTATTCAGCTGCTAGCACTGTGAGTTACATCATGAATGAAGTTTATTGAACCTGTTCCAGAAGCATTACACTACTCTGCACCACACGTCATATATGGGATTATAAGGGTGTTTCCTTCCTTTTTTTGTAACCTTGGCCTCTCTATAACTTTGGTAAAGATTTATCTTTGTCTCATCAATACATAAAACAGTGTGAGAACATTTGTGGCTTATCTCTGTACTTTTTTGTTTGTTTGTTTTTTATCATTACTGCTAATGAGTGGAGACTCTCACAGTTTGACTGATATTGCAGTTTTTGTTTTTCCTTGATAAAACAGTTCAGTGTCTGTTGCTCAGTACACAAGAGGTTTCCTTCTTTTCCCAATTTCCAAATAGTTGTACTGGAAATGTCCGATGTTTGGAAATACATCTAATAGCTTTTCCTCTTTTCCCTTTCTCAGCAAATGCACTCTTTACAGGCAAAACCCAAACCTTCAGCTGAAAGTAGATCTCAAGAGATTAAACAATCAGTCTAACAGGCACACCTGTGTAACAACAAACATCTGTTAGCTCATGCTCAAAATACTTTTGCTCGCCCAAAAACTGGATGGTCAAATACTGAAGGTGCTGTTCTTTTGTCTCTTTATCTAATGCAACATATCTACATCAGCACATAAGACACAAGACATAAAAGCTGAAAACATGATCTTTCCTTTTAAATGTATCTTTTGATCTAACACCCAAATGTCTTCAGTGCATAGCAAAAATGATTTGGCCTTGTTGCTACAGTGCTTTTGGAGGGAACTGTAATTTTGCTTAGAGAATGCCAAAAAGTGAAAAGACAAGAGCAACTAATGGCCATAACAAATCTTTGGATTAAAATAGAAAGTAAGTTAAAACCTATGTTCCAACCTGGAATAGGTTTTGGAATAATGTCTGATGCCAAGAACCACAGTTAATCCTCTAGGCCAAGGTATTATCTTCAGCCCAGATCATCTTCAGTAATTTTGCTCTTCATAGCTGACTTTCATCAAATGCCCCTCATTTTGAAAAGTCCTTTTTCTTGTTCTTAGTTCAATATATTTGGTCATTCCTGGGAATAGCCACCCCCTGCTGGGATCACAATGCTTTAAACCTAGCTGGGTGTCTGTGGGAACTGCCAGACTTCCCACTGTGAGAATTCGCAACAGGCCCAACCTGTCGGCCTGCTGCAAAATTTATGCCCAGACTCACTCTCTTTAATCCTTCAGTCAAGCCTGCGGGGCTGGCCCAAACTCTCTCCCTCGTCATCCATCTCTGTCCAGCCCCCAAGCCACTCCTCTCCTTTTTCTAAACACTAAACATTTTTATAGTCATTCCATTAAATACTGCAAATAAAGGAACTACACAACTTTTAAAAATTGTAATGGAAATTTCAACATAAATATCTCTCGCTAGAGTTTCTTTGGCATCAGTAATGTACTGTTTGTGTTTTAGTCTCTGCCTTTAGTAATAGATTTAGAAGCTAACATTTCTCTTTTGTAGAAACATTTGCATATAAACATGTGTATGTAAAGGTTTGAGAACCACTGATCTAGCTATATCTTATTTATTGATGTTAAGCAAAAACGTTAAAACCACCTCTGCATTGCACCAACATTGATCATTGAACAAGACAATTTCAAAACTTTAATCTCTCATCTACATAACTAGTTAAAAGTTGATGTATATTTATGATGTGTGTGAAAATATACAATCTGTTGTAAAATGCCATTTCTTTTCTTCTTCACTTATATAAGCTTCTAGGATCTGATGAGATGTTAAAATGCTTTTTTCCTTCTAATCCCGCAACAATTTCAGAGCTACTGGTTGCCATACATCCCTAAAACTTATTAAAATCCCCCTATACTTAAATTTTGATAGTCAGTGGGAATTTTTTTATTCTCCAAACATATATTTGATGATTATAGCCAAAGATTTTTATTTCAGTCCACACCCACACCAGATCCTACGTCAGCCATTTAGAGGACAACATGGCTGCTGAGCCCATGCCCTGAGGGTAAAGTGGTTTAACAAATGAACAAGAAATGTGTCATATTTAAGTTTCTTTCATGCAGATGTTCTATTCTTCTACCTACTTCACAGAAAATAGTTTGACCAAGGTTGGCCATGCTTTCACTTGCAACTATATTCTTTTATGTGCATGACCCCTGTTTAGAGGCAGAGGCTGATAAAAGACAGAAAATAATAAATAATATATATTGTTCCTTTAGGCCAGTGCTATGTCATGTTCTTTGATCTCTCTGATTAAGGCTTTGGAAAGCCTAACTTTATTAGCCTAATTTATTATTTTTTAGTGGACCAATAACTATTATGACTGAGCTTATATACTGTATGTCATGTTTTTTATTGTCCATTTTATTCAGACTGGTTTACAAGATGTAAAACATATTTTTCATTCAGAGTTTTGCATCTACTTATACATTCCCTAGATCTTTGAAGAAAATGTAATGTATCCAATTATTTCATACATGCCTAACAAGATCCTGCAAGGCCGGCATGGTGTAGACGCATTCCTGCAGTTTATTACTACTATATTGTTCAGAATTGCTGCCCAGCACACCTGCTATCCTCCTGATGCCCACTGGCAGCCATGCACAACCATCTGCTACCCACTTGACTCCCAAAATCACAAATTACAAATGCTGCTGCTCCCATTCTCATGCTTTCACACTTATTTTATCTGAATGGATTTTTTTTATAGTAAATAACATTTTTTATATATTCACTTCAATTTGTCTGTCTCACAGGAATACTTTTTTAGAAAATGTTACATTTTTTGGTGATCTTTTCTGACCTGTCTATCATTTTCACAGTCATTATTACATATTCTAATGCATGAATTTTAGCACATGAAAATACAAAGAGGCAGTCCTTCTGCTAAGAGCTTTTCTCCTAGTAACTATAGCAGATCATGTATAGTATCTGCTGCCGGAGCAAATTAAGCTAAAGCTTCCCTGAAAAAGAAGCCTTTAAATGTTGCCATATGCAGGATTGCATGGGAACTTCCTGATGCACACATGCTGTTCGCAATCCATTCAATTAGGTGTTGAATTCAGGAAATGATGAAAAGATTTGAGTTAAATCTACTGTACTCCTGAGAATGACTGACAGAGTGTGGGTTCTGTTTATCCAATCAATATTCATTAACATTTGTTAACAAATGTGCCAAAACTCAACTGCAGTTACAATTTTGCAAGAATGTCCTGATTTGATTATAGTCAAGTCAAGGAGAGACAAAATTGGACATTTTCATTTTGCGCTCTGCCTTCTGAAATGTCTGGTCTTTTAGTGAATGTAGTTTACTCAGTAAAGTCACAATAGAATTCAAGGTAGACAAAAGAGTTAGGTCTGTTCTAGGCTGGAAACAGGTACCTCAGTAGTAAAGTAAAAAGTACAATAGTAAAAATTGTCAAATAGAAAAAAACTACCTCTCATTAGCAAAATACTTAAACATCAATATTTCCTGTTTTAACCAGTTAAGATAGCAGAGATTAATGTAGTTAATGGTATAACAAGTATGCCCTCGGTGGGCCAAAGTCACTGGAGTGCTCATAAGTACACAGAGTTTCCCTCATTGACATTGAACAGCAAATGTTAGTTAAGTTGCCTTGAATCCAGTCAAGCATTTTGTTATGGTCAAAGAAGAAATTCATCTCTTCTTTGTGGCTCCTCACTTCTAAAAGGCAAGGCTTCCAAGTAATATCTGTAGTAATATTTCTCGAATTGCGTGTCCAAGTAAGTGTCTCTTTCAATAAAAGGCTAAGGCATGGGTGGGCTTGTTTAACCACAGGATAAAAGAGCACACATTTCCTGCTGTCCCTGCAGAGGAGGCTTGTATATGAAATGTACATTACAGTTGTGATCCTCTTTTTGTTTTTCATGCTTTTCATCTTTCATTTTCGACATATATCTCACTCATACCACACTAAAATTAAAATTGTTTTTGAAAGTTGACATATAATGGGATGAATAACTTTGCTCCTGCAGGCTAGACGTACTGTTTCTACCCCCAACCCACCCCCGCATTTGAAACTGAATCATCATGCATGAGAATCATTTTTCTTCTCCAGTGGTGACCCATACTAATACTCCAAAAAAACAGCATTTATTAACCTAACATGAGTGTTGACATGCCCTGGCCTCGGTAATAGTAAGTGAGTAGAGCATTTTTTTGCATCTTGTGTTTATTAATGTTGCAGGATTACTGGCTGTCTCTGCTTTTTAAGCGCCTCGTGGGCCCCAGGGTGCTGGCGGTGCATGTTGCTGCTCTCCAGAGGAAGCCACGGCCAGGGAAGGTGATCAGAGATAAGCTGCGCATCTACGCACATTGCACCAGCTTCCACAAGTAGGTTTTTTTTGGGACACTACTGCTCATAATATTTTTGAGATGAAAAATCTCATAGTGTGCTTCATTTATATACATAGGCCCCTTTAAAATGACTGGAACAGCAGGGCCAAATCATTTGTTTTTGCTATGCAATGAAGTTATTTGGGTTTAAGTTCAACCAACGTGTATTATGCTGAACTCCAGCAAGAACTAACAGGTGTCACAGTCATTGCATGGCTCTTCCTTTCACAAGCGTTTAAATGCACAATGAGCTAGTGAGTATTTGGCAACCATTCCAGTCAAATGCCAGATTCTCAGTTACTTGAGAACACTGCCCAGAGTGCTACACGTTGTTCTTTATATCTGCTTATGCTCAAGATCATAAATTACTGAGTCCAGACACCCACTCTTTCCAAGTGACTAGCCATAAAATTTAACAAGTATCAATTATCAAAAATGCAGGGGCCCTTTCTACTGTCAAAGACTTGCTGAAAGGCAGGGAAGATGGAAGGGGACAATAGAAGGGTCTGTCCCCAGACCAGATAAAAAATGCCACCACCCCCTTTGATGATTATCATTTACTCCCGGGATGATGTGCACTGGGGTTGCTGGCTTGTCAGCAGCAGTGTAGGCTTACGGGCCACAGTTCTTTTGCCTCAGCTCAGTTACAGCTTGTCTTACTGCAGCTCCTCCTGGCCTGAGCTTCTTGTAGTCTTATCCAGAGCTGAAGTTTAATCTGTACAGCACATGGGGTGGTGAAAAGCTGTGTGGAACCGAATGCTTTTTGATGGTACAGGTTTAAACATTCACTGGATTTTGGCAACTGCATTCACAAAATATTTACCAAAAACTTGCAATGTGAGAGACTTTTTATTAGGTTAGTGTTTAGAAAACCCATAGGCCCTTTTTATGACCATGAAATCATTGCATGTAAACCTAACCTATCAGGTTGCAGGCAAAATTCTTAGGGCATAGACAACACAGCAAAATTCAATTGAAGTAGTGTTTTTTAAAAAAATATATTTTATTGAATTGCTGTCTGGTTAAGCAAGACGGTTAAAGTTGAAATGATATACGAAGTCTCATTTTTTGGCTTGAAAGTGAAAAAATACTCTTTATATCATTCTCTTTCTTATCATGAGGTTTGCATTCTATTAGTGTTTAGAATGATTCATCAGGTAAGGAATACTTACTTTTTTATTTGAGCAACTTTATTCCATAAGAATATTCTTTTAAACAACAGACCTCCCTTTTTCGTTTAAGTTTTTTTTTTTTTCTTCAGTTCAGCTCCATGTACCAGAAGCAGTGTGGTTTTGCTGTCTGCATTTTGCCTGAACCATCAAACAAAACATAAGATGTTTACGTTCCCAATGCAAATGCTTGAGAAGTGCAGCATATTGTTTATGTACTCTAATTTGATCTAATGCAGTCAAATGGAAAATCTTCGTCTGACTCTCCAAAATCTTATTAAAACAGATACCATATATGTAGCATATGATGGTTGTTTTCCATTTGTTTCTTGGCCATTTTCACGTTTGCTTTGGTTCCACAAACTCTGTTCACTGTATGCCAAGGTGTAAAGACTCACATGGATGGAGGCCAGGATGGTTATACTCAGGGAGATTACTAACAGGCCTGTCTAACCAAAGCCAAGCTCTGACCTGTTCACTTACTCCTCTGCAACATGTGGTATTCACTACAGCTGTGTTGTTCTTGCCTTTACAATATACCCCTTATTGGATTTTATCATGTTTGCCTTATCGCTTTGCCAGATATTTATCTTTGTCTAATATCCCCAAAGCCTGTTCTTCAGCAGTTTTAGAGTAAAATGCAGTGCTCATGTTGAATTGTCATTGTAACATATACGCTATCAGCTTCCACGTGCAAATCTCTTCGTCCTCTAGTATGATGCAATAAAAATAAGTATTAGATTATTTAACTAAAATAGAATGGCATTCACTCAAACTCAAACACAAAACACCTTCTCATTTGATTATATAGTAAAAATAATGTGAATAAAGTATAACAGAAATATTGTATTTGTAACAGTAGAGAGTAATGTCAGCCACCTAATCTATGTAAGCTATTCGCTGTGCACTAAAAGCACAATGTTGTGGAAATCCCTCAAAATGTTACTAGACTGAGTGTTGCATACAGATTGGCCAGATCATTAAAACCATGATATGGTGTATGTTCCCCCTGTATTCCGAGACCTGCTTAGACAGACTGGGCAATAGACTCTGCTGTGTTATCTGGAAACAAAAGATTAGCAACAAGGTCTTTTAAGTCCTCAAAACTGCAAGGAGAGGCCAGCATGAACTGGACTAGTTTATCCAGCACATCCCACAGAAGACCTGTTGGATTGCTATCTGGGCAATTTGAATTCTAAAACAATATTTGCAGTGCAGTAGGACTTTATTATGCTGAAAGAGATCACTGCCATTAAAGAATATTATCAACAATCAAGAAATTAACATTCATAAGGCTTCCCAGGACAATGTCTTTTCCAACTTTCATTCTTTCTGTAAACCTTCTGATTGTCCTAAGCAAGCAATACACATGTTCTCAGCCATCCACATAAAGTGATGTGATTCTTCAGACAAGGCCACCATTTTACTTTGCTCCAAGGTCTGATAGTCATCTGCCCACTGCGCTTGTCTGTATGGACATATTGATCTGTCTGCAGCTATGCAGCCCCATACACAATGAACTTTGATACACTCTGTTCCGATATCTTTATTTCATAGACAGCATTAATATATGACACAGTAGCTCTTCTGTTGGAATGTACCAGATGGGCATGATCCTATCACTTTTCTTGGAACCACGTTTTAAGAGTGACTAACCACATACTGGGAAAACCCCACAGGACCCATAATTTCAGAGATGTTCAGAGATGAGTTGCTCATATCCTCATACTGGACTATTGTTCCTGATTCCAGCACTTTAACTTGCTCTGTACAATACCACACCCCTGAACAGGTGCCATGGTGTATGGATTATAATTGTTATTACGTTATGACAACCTTTCACGATATTTGGACCAGTAAAAACAGTCCAAAGTTGGTTAAAATATACCGTTGTTCCATTAACTCAAATTGCAAGTTAAGATCTTTTTCCTTTCACTTTTAAAGTTACATTTTCAAAGATGTTCCAACAGCAATGTGCTGTTTAAGATGAATTTCAGAGATGATCGTACTAGCCTGTCATGGGTTTTTTTGCTGAAGGAAATACTTGATTAAAGATCCTTAAGGCTTTCTTATCATCTAACTTCTCTAGCTTCTCTCTTGTCATCTCCTACAGCCACAATTACGTCAGAGGATCTATAACGGTCTACATCATTAATCTGCATCGATCCCGAAAGAAAATAAAGCTGGTTGGGACATTACGAAATAAAACAGTTCACCAGTATTTGTTACAACCTTTTGGAGCAGATGGTCTTCACTCAAAGTAAGTGCATTATCACTGAGATTCAGTGCATTAAAACATACATTGACTAAATAGAAAATATTAATTAATGAGGTTCATACAGTATGTATTGCATGATTTGAAGCAAACTATTTGCATTGCATGATTGGAAGCTTTTTCTATTTAGCAAAACTGACATAATGCATGGAAATGATTTTTTGCTTCCACACCCGTTGAAGATCTTGTGTTGTATTAGCGTGTCATGAAACTATTATCTGCTATCTTAAATCTCTGCAGTTCAGCATTCACACAATATTGCCTGAGACTGTGACTAAAAGTTGGACTCTCATTTTACTGAAACAATCCATGAAGATCACAAACCTGCTGTTTTTCCCCCTAAAACATTAGATTAGTGTGAATTAAAATCCAGTATGTCTCGCGCTCTGAGGCCAATGAGAAGATCCTAGACACACAGAGCTTAGCTAATTGTTTTCTAACAAAATATATACCTGCTAAATGGATGGTGGGTCTCCTTTTACAAGCAGGACCTAAAAAAAGATAAATAGCATGAGAAAAATAGTGGATGAAAGACCTAGGTTACAATAACACTGAATATAGTCTGTTAATATCCCCAAATCAGTTAAATGAGCTATGAGGATTTTTCCATTTTGCAATCATATCAAGATTTTATTAGAGATTACTTACTCAAGAAAGTTAAAAGACAGCTAAGACAAACAAGCCTACCTTCTTGCTTTGCATATTTTTTTCTTATAGTTTAATACACCTAACATTACCTTTGAAATTCATCCTTGGAGTGGATGGAAAAGGATTATGTTAGCTTTCTGGCTATTTATTGTGTCACCAGTTTTATATGTGATTTGTGTTTTTGAAATGAATATAAATTGGTGCTTGTTCTAGTGTTTCATTGCTCATAGGTCTTATTTAATATGGACGCAGTGAATTTTATATGCTTTAATTTCCAGACCACAACTCTGCTTCATTTGCTAGAGCAAAATGAATGACTTGCTTTTAAAACATGGAAGACTGATTCCAGCTGAGTAGTGCAAATGTCCAGACAATACTGGAACTCATTGCTAGTTCTACCGTAAAGCCAAGAACAAAACATCGGCATCAAAATTAACCATAAAATTGGATTAGCATAATAACTTTGTCTCGGCTTATTGAAACTGAAAGGAAACAGGGCGTGTAGTGATAAGTAACTTCCGTTAGATGCTGCTACCTAAAGAACGACTTTACCTAAATTCTTGACATTTACTATTTTAGGTTTGAAGTCTATTTTAAGTCTAGGATGTACTTGGTCCCCATGACCTAAGCATGAATTGTGTTATTGAAGTTTAAGGGTAGTCATAGCATTAGAGATTGATGATGAAAGCGAACAAATATTGTGGAGTAAAAACTGTGGTGAAAACATTTCTTAACTAAATCAAGTTGTTTTATTTTTTTTTATTATATTTTTTCATAAAAACTGGCAAAAATACTTCAGCTGAATAACACAGTCAAACCACATGCTGATGAAATAAAATGAACAGAAGTCAGCACATCGACCCCATTTTTGGCATATGCATTTTCCAGTGAATGGAATGTTCTGAAGGAGGCTGCAGAAATATAATTACCAATTACCAACTCCGGGTACATCCATCATACGGGCCTGTATGAAAACATAACCACAATTATGCTATTTTAAGGATTTGTTGTTGAGCAATTGTATTCAGTTTGCACCAGTATTTATCAAGATAATATAATGATATAATCTTACCCTCTTTTTCAGAGCTGATTGGTCATATTTAATATTTCTGTTCATTGCAAATTCTTAAAAAACACAAGCAGGGTTGCTACTTTTTCAGGGCTTTCAAATAAAACATTGTGTGACTTTGATATCTATGCTTCATTTGACTGTTTTAAATGGGCCCCGGTAGTCATTAGATTAATTAACCCCATTCTTCTGCAACACATTTTTTCTGTGCCGTAAGTAATGGCAAAATATGCGGGGTATTTATCTCTTTTGAAATGCCCAAAGCTCCATATGGGCTGAATCAGTGCCTCCCAGCCCAAATTGAGTGAGTAACATATACAGGCAGACTATAAAGTTACCCATGACACATTCCGGTGCTAAAATCCTCTGCAAAGCATATGCAGGCAAATTAAATGTTCATTTTGTGGGGCTACACTTGAACACTCTCAGACTTCACAGACTTACTCTTATGGGAGACAGAGCCGGTTATTTCTGTAATTTTCCTAGGGCAAAATTTCCCCCCACAGTGTGTAGTGAATCTTTTTTTTTTGTTTTAGTTTCGATTATTCTTCCTGTTTAAATATTACATTTTTAGTATTATTTCATGTATGCTTTAACATGACAAGGTATATTAAGAGCCAAAATGGGAGATGTACCTTTCCTTTGTCTTTTATTTGGGGTGTATGGAACTTACTTCCAAGTCAGCTGTCACAGCAAACCATGTCATAAACCATGTTACTATAAGTTTGCCAAAAACATGCAACATGTGAGTTCAACAGGAAAGCAGAATCTGAGATTAAAATACAAACATTACTAGGAGGAGTTTCATAAGCAAAGCACTGTAGACAATTCTCACATGCTGGAGACTCGAGTTCACATTACTTCTAAATCTACCCAACAGCTTAGATGATTTCCGTGATTATAAAATCTAGTCATTTATAGACCTGCTTACATGTGCAGTGTGAGAGTCAAAAAAAACCAACCTTTGTCTGTTACACATATTTCAATAACACTTTAAGGTCAAGACCATGACATTAGAAAAAAGGAATGATTACATGATATATTAGTAGTCTTGTCTGGTTTTATATAAAGAGAGAGAGAAAAAGTTATAAGATAGATAGATAGATAGATAGATAGATAGATAGATAGATAGATAGATAGATATAGATATATACTTATACAAAAATATAAGAGAGAGAGAGAGAGGGAGAGGGAGAAAGAGATAGGGGTACATTTTATTTGAATTAATTGGTCTTGCCAAGTAATGAGAGAAGGGCGCAAACTAAATCTCTAGGAAGGTATGTATCAAACAATTATGAGATTATGTGTTGGTTGCAGTGGTGCTGAGCTTATTAAGGGCCTGGGTAGGGTGTTGCCCACTCTTGTTCATCCAGCCTCTGCTGATTAAAGGCTTTATTGTAAATGGATATGTGGAACATGAGATGCCAATTTAGAAGCTGTGTTTTACTGAATGACTTAAAGGAATCGAATGTCAACATCCCATAATAGTCTCAAGAGAAAAGCAGGTCATTTTTTATATTCCGAGGAAGACTGTCAGATGTACTGACTTATGTGTTAACCAGCAAGTGGTTATAGGCTGTGCACAGCCAAGCAGCGCAACATACATGACAGAGATTAATAGGGAGGTCCAGCAGGGTCACGTCAACATGTCCTGTTGCAACAAAGTAAGAACTAAACATCTCCTTAAAAGGCCTATGTTCATGCTACATTTCCCTATACAGCCCTTTTTAGGAGGTAGTTGTCTATGGTGGCTGATGATTTTCCCCCTTATAGCTCTGTGCAATGGTATAAATACCCAACTCCTGCTGTAACATTAGACACACTTTAGATGTAAGAATATTTTTAGATGTAAGAATATTAATGTATCTTAATAAGGAAACATTTTAAATGGCTGTCAGTTGTGAACAATTTAACTGGTTGCAAAACTATAACCCCTTTATGATTTTATGTTTTTTTTGCAGGGGCTTTGGAGTAAATCTCAAGAGAACTTATGATGGCACACTTAGTTTGCTTTTAGTTTCAATAAACTGACACAAAGTTATGCTAATCCAATTTTACGCTCCATTTTGATAGCTGTTTTGGTCTTGAATTTTAAGTTATTTATTTTTTGTTCTTGTCCAAAAAACGTGCCTACCAGACTTGTGATCTGGACTTTAAAGCTTTTCAGCACGTTTGCCTGTATCTGTCATGAAATGAATTCAAGAGCACTGGATCACTTGCCCATGCATTCATCTACAAGAACTTAAAAAAATAACAAAAAAAAAAAACTCTGGTCATAAAACAAACAAGTGACACAATAGAAACGTCTGTATGTCTATATAGCCGTGCGTGTGTGTGTGTGTGTGTGTGTGTGTGTGTGTGTGGAGGCACCTGGGTGGATAGAATTACCCAAAGGGCAGTAAGAAAAAATGGCAACAGTAATCTGTCCATCTCTAAGGGGGTGAATGTGGAAATATCTGCCTATCCCCATGCATCTCTCTTGTGCTTGTGATAGTTCATCACAAATGTACACAGAGCAGACTATCGGCTCCATTTTGCTGTCTAAGTGCCCTGTGGGCTTTTGTCTTGTCAGGGCAGTCTCTCTCTCACACACATGCCTACATCTGTAACTGGGAGCTGCTCCAGCCCTAGCATATGGAAGCATTAGGGGACTTTAATTTAATTTACATCATATCTTAAGGAAATGCAGATACAACCTTCCGTCCAGGCCTTGAGTGAAGCGTCACATACCACAAGCTTACAAGCCTCCTCTTTCTGCTTTCAACTCAAAAGTATAAATCCTTCTCACGGAGAGAGGTGATTGTGAAGACGATTGCTCGTTGGCATGCCTTCTGAAGGTTGCTGTGTCACA
This sequence comes from Hepsetus odoe, assembly GCA_017165825.1. Classification (NCBI taxonomy): domain Eukaryota; kingdom Metazoa; phylum Chordata; class Actinopteri; order Characiformes; family Hepsetidae; genus Hepsetus; species Hepsetus odoe. Next base: position 18,432,029 of record CM029367.1, on the reverse strand, counting down.
CTGCATCACTGCTTAGCCTGCAGCAGGAATCCAGAGAGATTCCAGGCCTACAGGCTACACACAGGCTCCAAACAATCCTAGTTTCTAGATCATTTCAATCTGTGGTGTCACAAGGTGGAACGAGATGATCAAACCAGCAATCTGGCAACTCTAACTTGCAGGTGGATTGTGTCAGCATAGTGGAAAAAGTTCATAAACATGAGGCTATTAGTTCATACTGAAATGTGCATGAGAGGTGGTTAAACGCTGGAAGTTTTTTTTTCTGGAGTTTTTGTTCTTACTTCCAATTGCTAGAATATTGATGAGCTTCATCAATAGGTATTTGTTTGTTTGTTTGGTCAGAACTGTGTACAATCTGACGTCTCCGTTTGTATATAAATTAGGAAAGCAGCATAAATATTGGGGCCACCAAAATGGTCTATTTATATCTATTTATCTGTCTGTTTATTTGTCAATTTTTTTATATATATATATATATTTCAAGTCACATTATGCAGCTGTGGCGCCACCCAGTGGATGAACAACACAATAATTAGTTTGTAACATAATATGACAACACCGCTACACAGCACTGTGGGAAGCTAGATTAGAATTCCAGCTATGTCTTGTCTTTGTAAGATGTTCTCCAGACTGGATCAGTACTTGTCCTGATGATATCTGAACATTACTATTGTTCATTCTGCTGCACTTCCAAGTCAAGTCACCACATTGCACGTTTTCTTCACCTTTTTATGGGATAGCAGAATCTCTCCAGCCATGGTTTTTTGTTATCACAGGGAATGGAGATTATAATGGGCTTCTTTCTCTGGAGTTGGGACTCGTATCAGTGTTCTGAGGTTTTTACCAGTTCTGTCTCTCTGCTCTGCAGGTCCGTGCAGTTGAATGGGGAGCCCTTGGCCATGGTAGACAGTGACACGTTCCCAGAGTTGAAACCACGGACACTCAGAGCTGGGCGAACAATAGCTCTGCCACCCATCTCCATTGGATTCTACGTCATCAAGAATATCAATGCCTATGCCTGTCGAAGATAATAGACACTCCTTGACCTCAGACAATCAAGCGCAATGCACCAGCCCACTGTGGCACTCCTGGTCCTTCCCCATCCTCTTGCACCCCTACACAGAGATATGGAAAGGACTACCCTTCATGTGAGCAAGGGTTGCACTGAATACCTTTCAACAGCATTAATCTTTTTTGTATTGTTTTGAAAGACTGACTGGACAAGCATGTTTGTTTTTCTGTTGTTTTTGCCTTTAAGGCCATGTCCCTTTGGTTTGTACTGTTTCTTTTACTTGGTTTAGGGGAATGTCAGGAGGACACGTCTTCTTCGATCAGTCCAGTGTTTGTTTTGTCTAGATGGCTTAACAGAATCAGAATGGTGGTCCATATAAAATTGCATCAGTTCTAGATAAAACTACACGCCTGTGAAAATGCAAGCTTATGCAGCTGAAATAGTGGTTGGTTGTGCTAGATGACACATAGTTTCATTTCACTTCCCTGTCTTTGTTCCTTCTCTGTGTTCTTTTAAGGACCTCTAAGCCAGTGAGAAAAAAGGAAGGCTTAGCTGTGGGCAAAAGGCCAGACTCCCAATCCATTATCCCTGTACAGTAAATCAACGCTCAACATCTAAACTTGTCATCATAACTTAGAGTTATATAATAATAATAAAAAAAACTTTAACTTTAACTTTAAACTCACCCCTCAAAAGACAAAAAAGGAAAGTAAAAGTAATGCTTAAGTCTTAAAATTATTTTTTTCTACACTGCATGAAGAAGCCTGGCCTGTAGGGCAGTGACACCAATGATATACAGTTTCCACTATGCCCCCCCATAAAAAAAAAGAAAAAAACTCAGTCAGAGTTATAAATAACTAAAAATGTGACAAAGGAGAAATTGTTTCCAGTTTGTATGTGTGTAACCCTAGAAATGAGTAACCTGTCACACCTGTCATGTTTAGTCATTTTGTTGCCTACAATATTGGTTTTGCAATTGCACGTGTTGCTACACAGACTGTATATAGTTCATTGCTTTTTGCCACAGCACTGTAAGCTTGTGTTCCAACTGAGCTACCTAATCTCAGGCTCATGTAAGAATTTCCTTCACACTGCCTTATAGACTATATTGTATAGACAAATGTACAGTCAGTCCTTTGTGCTGCTAGACATATGGTGAATATTAAGCTTGATAAGTAACAAATTATTTTGAACAGATATCTGAGCATTATTGTTCAGTGTACATAGGTTTATCATACATTTTTAGATGTGTGCCTGTTCATTTTGAGCATATATTATTTATAAAAATATATATTTGTGTATATTCCTGTTGAGGGAAAACGTCTGACTTTTGGGTCAACTAACTGTTTATCAATGAATTATATGGTTCCTTTTGTAAAACATATGGCAGAGCCTTTAGCCAAGACTAGTAGAGACTTTCTAGCAATGAAAATGTAGAGCATAAAACAAAATACTTTCACAAGTGAAATATGGCTATGTACTCTGAGTAAATCCATAATGGGTATTCGAGTAGCATATATAGTACACAGTGGTTCTACAGCACAAAAATATCAACCTGAGTCTTGGTTCACTGCATTTTTCGGGTCAGGTCAATTTCAGGAGGAACGCCTTTGCTCTTTGAATGTGTTTGTTGTTTATTCGGAGTTGTTAATATTTTCTACTTTTTCAGAGCATTATTTTATTGCGAGACATGTCTGTGATTTAATATTATTTTTGCCTAAAATACATTTACATTAATAAAACTGAAAAAATGTTTTATGTTCCTGTATAACAAATAAGCACAACTCAGCTCCTCATGATTAAAGCAGTGGAGAGTTTGTTGAACAAGTATTGATGGAGCTCCATGTACCTCTGACAAATGTGCAACAAAAAAGGCAAGTAAATAGGACTATTAATACTATTGCCATTTTTATGAAAACATTGAAATGTAACATCCCATTAAATAACATCACCTTATCAAACAACTCAAAGTAAAAAAAAAAAAAACGAAAAAAACAGGCATGGTAAACTGGCAGGCTGGGAGCCAGATATGAATCTGAATGATTGTGTCTGAACGCAGTGTTGCAGCACATGTTGAAAAGTGTAAGGTGAGAGGATGAAAGGAGAGTGGGGGAGTTGGTGATTTATACCTGGCCCCAAACACAAAAGAACGGCAGAAATAAATTGTGACAGAAAGAGGCAATGGAAAAACGAGGGATAGAGCTTTATGTCCCATCAGGTTGGAGGAGCAGATCAACTGACAAGCCTTCAAAGGGCACCGGCCGGGTCTCCAGCCTAGCACTAAAGAGATCACAAAGGGAAGGAGGCAGCTCGGCCAGCCAGGGGTTGCAGAGCACACATCAGCAGATGTTCCTCTTCACAGCAGCTGGGACCAGGCTTTGTTGTGGGATGGGAGAGAATTGTGTTGTCAGGATAGCGTTGTGAAGCAGCTAGTGATGGAAACCATTTTCAACCAAGCATATTCCCCTTCTAAAAGTTGTTATGGAGTAATGAGAAATAGAAGAGAGTCCATGCCAAGCTCGTGTCAGTCTTTTTGATAAAAATACATGTCTGAGAAGACGACAGCCTAGTTAATGCTTCTTGATGGGTCAGCTGGTCATTGTACTGTTACTGTTATACCCCATAGTTGAGTCTTCTTGACACTTTGTAGGTGGATTTTTTTATTGCATTCAAACTACATAATTACTTTTGCCATGTCTACGTTCAGTTCAAGCACGTCAGCATGCAGCATATCCAAGGCCATACACAAAATACATAATGCAGATGGCTGAATGGGGTAATTATTTACATCAATATCAGTATTGTGCTCTACTGTGAACTTCAGGAAACATGTCTCCGTTTCACATATGGTTCATCTTAAATGAGTCAACATGGTCCATTTATAAACACAGTGCTGGCTCATTCACACTTGGGTTTTTTGGTAAGGAGCCACAAGAACTGACATGACCCAGAAGCCCTTTACGAGCATATTTTATCATTCAAAGATATTTATCTACATTTAAACCATAGCACATACTTCAAGGAAATATATTTTGAAAGCTGGGTAAACACCAAGTTGAAAACAAAAAAGCATGAAAATATGCCTCGTTTATAGAAGAAGCTTCCCAGGAACGTGCTGAGAGAATGGATGGGAGGATGGAAGGCAGTGAGAAATGACCACGGCAAAAAATATATTCACTCATGAGCTGATCCACAAATTCACCCTAATAACCTTCATGTTTAAGGAAAAATGCAAATGCATCAGTTCTTACTGAACGGTGTTGATCGAACATTCATTTGTAATCATTATTTAGGCTTTGTGTCATTTGTGTTTTATATGTCATTTGCGTCTTTCTCAAAATCACGTGTTGCTGTAGTTAAGAGGCCTGCTCGGAGTCAACATACCTTTGCGTGACTATCCCCTCTTAGCCATGCAAACTGTAACCAAATCCAGCGTGAAGCTGTTTATATTTTTTGACCCATTTGGACTATGCAGACCCACTCCTTCCTAAGCCAAGACGGTGGATTCTGTGTTGTTTATGTTATGTATGCAGTAGAAGCTTTAAAAGACTTGTGAGAGCGTTGCTTTCTCAAGACTGATTAAGTAGGTTAGGTAATGTCTTAACAATGTTAAATTCTTACAGGTGTGCGGTTGATTGACCAAAGCAAAAGTCAGAAAGCACTAATATTTCTGCTGGAAAGGAGGCATGACAATACAATTTGCTTTTGACTATTCAGCACTGGCTTGTGGTAATGAAATGGGTCTAGTTAAGATAGTTTTTTGGGCTAATTTAAACTGAAGTAATGTGGTTTTGCCTAAACAGTAGCCTAGACTGGTTTTCACTTAAAGCCAAAGAACTACTGGACCAAAAGCCGCATACTAAATACAGTCTAAGTGGACTAAATTACAGTTCCTAAGGCTGGTTGACTGTATTGTCCAAAGGGATTATGATGACTGAACAGGCGTGTACTATAAGCATCTGGGCCTGATGTAAATGCAGTCTCTATGGATCTCATTCCAAAGTTTAAAATAGAACAGCCAAACCTTTAGTCCAGACCCAGTGAGAGCAGCTACTCTAAGAGGCGGGACAGTGACTTTCACTGTCCCCCCAGCTGTGACTCGCCCTGGCGGAGCAGCGCTGTAGAAGAAACTACAGGCTGATCATTTATCCAGCATGACAGCTCTACACAGCAGGACGAACCTCTCTGTAACACGTCTGTTATTAGAAAGTGAGATTACACATGGGAACTTAGCTTTCAGTGGCAAAGAAAAAGCTCAACACTGAAGATAACGTTGATTAATAGAGTAGAATAGATAAAGGCCCATATTCTACACACATGTAAAATCAGGTGCTACAAGAAAATGAGAAATAAGGGATGATTTTTTTTGCATGAATTCATTGAACATATAGGAACAATTTGATAACACTGCGTAGTCCATTACTGTTTCCTACACTACTATCCGCTCATCCCTGTGACAAAAATAATGAATACAAATAAAACCAGGTGCCAATTATGTGCAGAAAAAAGTTCAAAATTTCATTATACATTGGATGTTCTTTTGTTTTATGTTAAGTAATATTTAATAAAGACACTCCAATTTGTGTGTGTATGTATGTGTATGTGTGTATGTGTTTATGTATGTATGTGTATATATCTGTGTGTGTGTGTGTATGTGTGCGTGTATGTATATGTGTGTGCATATGTATGTGTGTGTGTACAGGAGTGTGTAAGTATGTGTGCGTGTATGTATGTGTGTGTGTGTTTGTGTGTAGGGGTATGTGTGTATTTATGTGTGTTGTGGAGGTGTGTGTGTGTATATATGTGTATTGTGTTGTGTGTATTTATGTGTGTGTGTGTGTAAGCTGTTCTCTCAGCTCTGTTAGGACTGACTGGAGAACAGGATTTGTGTCATGTGCTGCTGAGCTCAGGCGCATGATTCGCTCGCCTGACTTGAATTCCTGACGTGACTCAGTCAGACCAAGGTGGACACTACTCTCTCTCTCTCTCTCTCTCTCTCTCTCTCTCTCTCTCTCTCTCTGTGTACACACGTGACTCTGCGTACCGGAAGTGCGAGTGGGGGAAGTGGAGGGAAGGGAAGCTCTGTGCGCGGAGGGTTCAGTTGAATCTCAGAGAAACATCAAGCTGAGCTGCTCTGACACACCACAGCTTTTCCTGCCTGGTTCACAGAGCACTGAGGTTATGAGGTTTCCACCAGCTGGACTACCCTGAGGTCTGTAACAGTTCCGTCCAAACACTGTTTTACTGCAGCTTTCTGAACAGGGGCCGGAGTGACAGGGTGCTGGAGAGGCTCTGACACTCTGTAACTCATCGAGAGAGAGAGAGAGAGAGAGAGAGAAGGAGAGAGAGAGAGAGAGAGAGAGAGAGAGGAGAGTGAGAGAAGGAGAGAGAGAGAGAGAGAGAAGGAGAGAGAGAGAGAGTGAGAGAAGTAGAGAGAGAGAGAGAGAGAGAGTGAGAGAAGGAGAGAAAGAGAGAGGAGAGAGAGAGAGAGAAGGAGTCTGAGAGAAGGAGAGAGAGAGAGAGAGAAGGAGAGAGAGACAGATAGACTGAGACTGAGACTGCATACAAATGTCAGTTGTGAAACTGATCACATTTTACATGTGATACTGATATTTGCCTGCATTTGTCCTGGGAAAAGAGACGAGGCGCCATGAAGACCAAGTGATTCAGGTGAAAAGGTGTAAGCAGTTTATTGTTAAATTAGAAAAAGCTTGTTTAGGAGTGATGTATGAAAGTCCCCAAAGATCTGTTCTAGGACTGTTATGGTTACTAGAGCACCTTTAGCCATCACCTGTTGCCATTGGTTACCACTATTCCTTTAAGACCCTTCTTGAGACATCGTGGAGCCCCGTGGTATCTTCAAGTCAATTAACCAATTGAGCAGTGACTTAGAAAAATAATTTTTTTTGAGTGTGTCCTAAAGCAGATTGTAAAATTTTCAGTGCTTTTTTTATTGACCAAAATATTCTATACTTTCAGGCCTAAGAACCTTAGGAAGGTCAGGTAGTGATGTTAGACGGCTGGTTCTGGATCACAGACACCTCTCCAGCTCCTCGTTGTGGTATTTGATGTTAACTCCAGATAACTCATCAATGCATCAATGGGAACCTTTATAAACCTAAAGCTCATGCTTAGTATAGGACATGATGACATTAGGCTCATGCACAGCTGCTCCACTTTTTCGATGGAAATAATACAAGCTTTGTGTATGATTTTATTACTGTGAAGTGTAGTAATAAAACCACAAAATATCTTAAGCATTGAATTTTTCTCATTCCAGGAGGCCTTTGACAGTCCTTGAGTGTGAGCAACCTTGTGTTGCCAGAAGCAGTCAGAAGATCAGACCTGCAGTCTGCATGTGACCAGCACTATGGCCCCAATATCTGTCTCCAGGGCTGAACATAGAGCTTTTATTTCGACACACAGAGTGCACTTCCAGTGAAGCCATCATTGTAACTCCTACATTAAACTCTTACGTGGAATTGCCTTCATCTGTTCTAGTAAGTCTTAACAAGGAGCAGTTTGGATGCAGCATTAGGATTGACAGATTGAGAACAAGTTTTTAAAGCCACTGTGCTGATTTTTTCAGATGAAGTGCCTTCTGGTCGCCACTGAAAATGCAGAGGTCCTTTTCTACTGGACTGACCCGGAGTTTGAGCACAGCGTTCAGGAGCAGTATGGGGTTTCTCAAGAGGAGGGAGCAAAAGTAAGAATGGCTTCAGTCTAAAAATGAAAAGTGTTTAAAGCTAAGCAAAATATTTACACACATGGTTATAGATAGTGGTAGAGTTTGCAGAGCTCGAAAAAATAAAAACTAGCTCGTCATGGTGCATTTTTTTTTTTTTCTTTTCCTCAGCAGCCAGCATTTGAGGACAGCATCAACACACTGTTTGCTCCAATTATTATCTCCTCTAGCACCATGGTTGACAGGCTGGGAGATGGCTACACCACTTTCAGAACAGAGAACAATCATGTGTATGTGCTTCATCAGGTAGGTCAGTCTAAACTAAGCTTTAATCTACTTCTGCAGTCATTTGACCATGAACTAATAACCCAAATCCCATTGTTATTTTGGCACTGAATAAATACTTTTGCATTAATTCAACACAGAAAAGTATAATTCCCAGAAGCAGTGTCTGGCCCTTGAAGGCCAAACCTGGGTTAGGAGACATGGGCTGGACCTTGGACCCAGACAGGGCCAACTGACAAGATTTGGCTAAAATTAGTCCAGAGTTGCATTCATTCATTCATATACAACAGAAATTCGTAGTATAGATACATTCTATCATTTTGGTATAATTCAGAATATTGCTTAGTTTACTTGCCCTCATTATATATGAATGTTATGGACAACAAGTCATTATTGACTTGACCAGTTTTTCTATAAACATAAGTCATGTTGTTTTATGTTTCCCACAGTTTGAGGAATGTTTATACATTGCTGTAAATGGGGATGGAGAAGAGAGTGAGGAGGATCTAAAGAGGAAGATTTATGTGATGAAGAAACTTACAGAGATCCTGTTTGGGATGGTGACACTCAACAGTTCCCTCTTAAGAAAGCAGTAAGAAATCTAATTAGTTGAACTTAGTTTTGGCACCTGTGTAACAGGTGATAGAGGACTCATTATCCGTGAATAAGATCTTACAGAACCAGGTGCAAAAAAAAGAAATAAATCAAAATGATAATCCCCCAAATTAAAAAAAAAAAAAAACATCATCTAAAATGATTTAAAAACTGAAGGATGTTAGAGGGCCTGGGAATGTTCATACTAATTATCAGGCTTGCCAGTTTTTTATTAGACTCGTTCTGAAGATTTGATGTTTGCAACATGTTGTTTTTGTTATGAACTGTTGACATTCTAGTTCTCTATTGAGATGAGAGACAGATGCAATAAAAGCGAACGTTTGTTGAACCTTTCTTTTGGTAAAAGGATGGTTTGTTTAATGTATTTCAACTCTGTCTTCCTCTAGTATATAGTATTTAATTATCACATTCAGCTGGCATATGTTCTTCACATTTTTCTATTTACCAGACTGCGCCCTCAAGACACTGAGCAGAGAAACCGTGTGTGGACGAAACTGCAGAGACTCCTTGAAACATATAGCCGCTTACAAGAACAGGACCAAAGTTTTCTAGTTGAGGTAACTTTATGATTCGATTATTTACGTTGGACATGCATTATCCCAAGCCTTTGAGTTTCAGTACAAGAACCACAAAGAAATACACTTTTTCTTGTAGAGTTATTTGCCTGTTTTTCATTAGGCAGTGGAGAGGTTGATTCACCCAACCCTGTGTGAGCAGTGCATAGAATTTTTGGAGCGGAAGCTGGTGCAGCAGATCAACAACAGCATGGAGAGAGCAGGCGAGGAAGTGCTGCATGCCTTCATACTTGTGCACACCAAACTATTGGCTTTTTACTCCAGGTACTGCACGTGTTCTGCTAACTACTGGTTAAATGGTTTGGCAAAACATTAAATATTCACATTTTGCAGCTTCTGTACAGCAACTTTTTGTTGGTTTGGTGGATTTTGTTTGCTCTTTCTGTAAATAACATCTTGCAACACAGTGCTTGTTGCAATTTAGTTGCAGTTTCCACAGCGGTAACCAGTAGGCATGAGCTGCTAGTAATTGTTTGCTGTATTAGTGTCATAGTTCTAGTGCAAAACTAAACAAGCAAACTTCAAACCTGATATAAACTTTGTCTACTTTCAGGGTAGGTCAAAACTAGTAGAAACAAGATTATTTTGGTTTATTGCTAGCCATCTGTTCTGGGGCATAGAAAGATGTAGAAATGCATAGAAAAATGTTTTGCTTTTGGATTGTAATGCATCCTTATTATACAGTCGTAACGCCAGCACACTGACCTCGTCTGACCTGCTGGCCCTCATCATCATGGTGCAGGACCTCTATCCCAGCAGCTTTGACCTTGAAGATGCTACCCCAGAGGTATTATATCTGCCATTCATATTCAGACATCACAATGATGTTCACACGTGTAATATGCTTGCTTGACGTATGACGGTGTGTTTAGGAGTTGGAGAGTACTTCAGCTCCTGACATTTTTTATACTCCAGAGCACTCTCCCAGTGACCAAGACTCGGGTAAGTCCCAATTCAATATTTCTGAAACATTCTGCCATTTGACACATCACTGACAGGCCTTGCTTGGGAATTCCATTAAAAATATTATATTTTCCCATATAAAATGTTCTATTGCCTCTTAAAGGCTTAGTTTAACTATTCACTGTATACTGATCTTCACTGAATGGAGCTGGAACACTAACTAGATATAGAGGTCTGTTTAAACTGACTACTTTAATGTTAATTATATAAAATAATGTAATAAATTGTTGCTAGATTTCTTCTTCTTTGTACAATTATTATTAGCAGTAGTAGTAGTATCATCAGTATTAACATTAACATTTTATGTGATTATTTGTTGTACTGTCACAATACACACATTGGTTTATTGGCTAAATATACTGCAAAAAAATTAAGTTTTTAACAAATTAATTGTTAATGAAGCTCATTTTCATTAAAAATCTACGCAACATTGACCCACAGGGCGACTGAGCAACGACAGTCCTCCTATCTTCCAGTTTGTGGATCCTGATGTACAGGTGAGGCAGCTGCTCATCGATTGCTTTGATTAGTGACATCCCTGTTGACACCATGAGCTATTAGTCTGAACGCGGCGTAAAAGCTGATCATCAGTAAATGAATAGTTCCAGTGTTTCTATATTTGTTTATTTTAGATGGCAGAGGACAGTCTACAGACTCTTGAAGTGCCTGCTCCTGACCCCATGACCCCATCCAGAGTATTCCTGGAAGCTACGCTTAAGGAGGGTTTTTTTCCCATGATGCCTCATTCCATGTACTGTTTGCCTCTGTGGCCAAGTATTACTCTAGTGCTTCTGACCAAGGTGAAACATCTTCCATATTGAAGCATATTTTTAAACTTCATAAATGATTATTAAATTGTTGTATGCAGTGTATTCTGTATAAATTATGAATGAATATTACATTTACATTTAAAATCTAAATCAGCTTTTGTCTACCTGAGATTTTTTCTGGGAGTTTGCTTTGAAGAGGGCAGGTAAACTTGAGATGAAATGCAGGACCAGAAATACTTAAAAACTGTAGTGTTATTTATTTTGCTGAAATATTGTAGGACATCCGAATACATTTAAAACCATGATTCCAATCCAAGCATTGCTTTGTAATAAAGCATAATTTTATAAAACTATGGATCTGCAGAGTATCTTTCAGCATTCAAACTTTGTTGGTTTACGTGTTGGCTATGTTTGTTTAAATTTTTGAGGATTTAGTTACATGCCAAACTGCATTTACTTGTTTGTCTCAACAGATCCCTTACAGTCAGGTGGCCATGTCTGTGTATGTGTTTTTGGATGCCTTTGCTAAGCTGGAAAAAAGACTCAGTGAGGGGCTGGAAGGGGCAGCAGCCTCAAGGGGCCAACTGCCAATCCAGGATCTCCGCAACAAATTAGACAAGTTCATCAGAGGGCTTGCCAGCATGGACATCCAGGTCAGGGGGAAATGGGCTGGGCTATATATATTTTATGTAGATATTTTTTATTTCTTTCTGAAGAACTATATATATATATATATATATATATATATATATATGTATATATATATATATATATATATATATATATATATATATATATATATATATATATATTCTGTATACTTGCTCACCAGTTTATTTGCATCAAGTTTTTTGCATCATATATGTGCGGTTTTAAAGATTATTGACTGAATACAGGTATTCTTTATTCTCCCTCAAATTGCATTCCTCAATAGAAGAGAACAGATATTATTTGGCAGATGCATCATTATCACCACAGCACTAACATTGTCATGACAGTGTGTCATTTACATTTACATTTATATTTACATTTACGGCATTTAGCAGACGCTCTTATCCAGAGCGACTTCCATGTCTTAAGTACAGGGACAGCCCCTGGAGCAACTCAGGGTTAAGGGTCTTGCTCAGGGACCCAGTGGTGGTAGTGCTTGAGGTGGGATTCGAACCTGGGACTTCTTGAGCCATAGGTCTATAGACCCTACCACTAGACCACCGCAAACGCAGTTCATTAAACGAATTTATCTTGTGTGTTGCTCAACTTTTTCATGCATGTATATTTGAAAATTTCTCTTCATCAGTAATACATGACCCTTTAAGTATTTTTGGTTAGAAAAGCACTCGCAATACAGCAGTGAAAATTAAAGTCCCAGAAGCAGTACTATATTTAACACATTAAAATGTTTCTGACCCAGAAGGGCTACAGTTAGTAATTTTATTTTGCATGATACACTTCTAAAATGAGACAGGTAAGCGTATGTGTACATACAAACCAATTGTTTGTATTTAATATTACAACTGTTTGTTCAACATGTACTGTTTGAAACTAATGGGTTCATCATTTACATGTTTAGACCTCCCATCTTCAGAATGTCTGGTCTGAGTTCAAGAATAAGGCATTCACTCGATCAGGACCCGGCATCACCAGAGCGTGAGTGCTCGTGTTTATGGTTGTTCTAAACACTGCAGGGAGCTTTGAAGAAATGTAAATCAGTAGGCTCTCTCTTTAGTACTGGATTACAACACCCCTAACATGGCTGACCTTTCATTCTTCATGTACTGGAATATGACTGTAATGAAACTTGAACTTAGTATGTGATCCTTAAAAGCAAGTTCTACACATGCTTTGTGGTTTGTTTTTGCAGTTTGGTGCCCTCATGTCGGAGCATGAGAGCTCAACTCTGTGGTGTGTATCGGCAGTGTTTTGCAGCCGAGTGTATGGGCAGTAACCAGCGACTGGCCCCTAGTGTTCAAGATCGAGCCCTGAACATGGTGCAGTATGTCTGAGTCTGATTTTTTCACATAATTCAAACATAAACATCAGCATACTTTTGGGGCAGAGCTCAGCGTCCTTTTACTTCTGTTCCAGAGAGAAGCTGGTGGACTGGAAAGACTTTTTGTTGGTGAAGAGCAAGAGAAACATCACCATGGTGTCATATCCCTGATTCCAGCAGCACTGTGTTGCTTAATGTACTGTTTTTATATTAGAGTCTTATGTTTAGTTAAAACGATAATGATAATGATAATGAGTTCTTTTTTCCTCTTATTCCTCCTTTATTTCTACTTGTTTATCCCTACATTGGATATCATGATAGTTGGTTACTAATATATCATTGTTTTAGGCTAGGTTTGGATTGATTTTTTTTTTTTAGATTAAAAATGTTTGTTATTGCAGTTATTTTACTTTAACCATGCTCTCACATACCTGGAGGAGTTCCCTGGTCTTGTACATTTTATTTATGTGGATCGCACATCAGGGCAAATGAGTGCCCCATCTCTCAATGTGACCGACCGTAGCGCTTCAGAACTTGGCAAAGGCCCGATGGCACACTTTATTAAAAACAAGGTTAGTTTTGAACTGGACCATATCATATATTGTAACCATGCTTTGTCAAAATGCTGTTTATAGTACCAGTCAAAAGTCCACACCTGCTCAATGAAGGACTTTCTTTTTACTCATTTCCAAAATTTTAGAATAATACTGAAGGCATCGAAATTCAGAGACAGTTTGCACAGACAAAAGTATTTCATCTAGTTTTTGCTTCTAATTCTTTTAGAGATTAGCCCTACTTCACCTTCATGTGGCTTTATTCACTCAAGGCATTTGCTTCAAGAGGCAGTGGTGGCCTGGTGGTTAAGGACTAGTCCCCATGATTGGAAGTTTGTGGGTTTGAGTCCCAGACTAGTAGGTTAACCTTGAGCAAAGTACCAACCCCAAAAAATACTCTAGCTCCTGCTCCTGTGTGTGATTTTACTACCTGTGTGTTTGGATGGGTTAAATGCAGAGGAACAAATTCACTGCTCACTGTTTTCTCTCCAGTAATCCGTAGCGCAAGGGATTTCCATTTAATTTTGCATTTAAGACAGCTTGCCGAAAAGCAGTTGCTGGTGGAGCAATTAACTTATTCACGTTTGTTATGTTATTTTCATACTTAGAATAAAATGTCTTATGTTAGGTAAAAGGTTTCTGACTAGTAGTCTATAAAGCATCTCTTCAGCTCAGTTTGGCCCTTACAAGTAATCTTTTAACTTTTGCTTTAGCTTTTGATGTATGAAATATCAGTTGTGCTCAATTATATGTGTACTTTGTGCTTTTAAATAGGTATAGGCGTTTTGTTGCAACAACAAGGCGATATTTGCAAAGAGCTACACAACTGTGACTCTACGAGATGGAGACTACTTCTTCTGCTACTTCCTGTGGTTCGAAAATGAAACGGTATGTGTGGTCATCACATTCATCATGTCCTCACTGTTTCTCAGGAGTGCAGCAGAACCATCATTTCCAGAAGCATGTGAACATTAGCAGGCTGATTAGTATCATTCATCATTCAAGGAGCAGATGTATGTAGTATCTGTTTTGTGTCTTGGCAGGGTTACAAGCTGGAAGTAATAGACATACCTAGCCTTCCTGAGGATTCAGCTCCTATAGGAATGCTTGCTTGGGATTATTACAGGTAACAGCTTATACTAAAGATGTGACAACCTCATGTTATGATGTGAGAAGAAATGCAGTTCTTAAGAATGCAAAATTCACATGTTCTCATGGCACTCTGATTTTCAACTAGGCCAATTAAGGAAGTAAACGTAGACTACATAACTATATTTTACAATGTACCTCAATTTACAAGTGATCAGAAGAACTTTTATTTTGCATTAAGAAAAGGTTTTCAGGCTTTTTAGACAAGCTAAAGCTAATGACATGTTTTGTAGATGACAAAGCCCCTTTGTGATTTACCAGACCTCTCAAAAAGATTGACTATTGAAGACTGAAGAGTTTTTCCAACCACTTGGAGCTTAGCAGAACATTTTTTTTGTCCCATAGGAAGCTGCTCCGCTTCTATAGTAAGAACCACCAGAGCGAGGTGGTGAAGTGTTATGAACTACTTACCGTGCACCTGGGAGTGATCCCTACCGAGTACATCCTGCAGCTTTTTCGCTTAGCTGTATAGCTGTGGGAGCCCTCCCGCATACCGCTCTTATGAGCTTCTCCATGTGAGCAAGACCCTTTGCCTTCTCTCCATCAGCTTCCCTCATCAGCACTGCGAACTTATTGAGGCCATCTTTGTTCCAAGGCTGCTGGGAAGCCATCCATTTATTTGCCCTGAACACTGTATGTTTTCAGACCTGTTTCTCTAATGTTATCTTACCTATGCTATATAGGGCCCATGTAAACTTTATTTACGGCCTTTGTCTTTACACTGGTTTGACACAATAATGGCCAAGTGATCTATGAAAAGCACTTCTGATTTTTTACGAGTTCACAAGCCACTTTCCCTAAGCATACACATTGCACAAAGATCTCTCTTGTCTGTTATGGTATAATACTGGAAATGGTGCACTCACTTTTAGTATTTGGTGCTGGGAAGAAATAGGAAGGAAATTATCAACTTGTTAGTTTTTTTGTTTTTTATTTCAAAAACATTACATAATTTTTCATCGCTAACATTGCAACATAGCAGGTTACATATTTATAAGCTTATCAGACCATTATAAACCCTGATCATCATGCAGTCTCAGCTGAGTGTTCTTATTTTAAATGAAGCTACTTTGTTGTTCTAACTAATGAAAATTGTAACAGATGGCAAAATATTAAGACATTTTTTAAAAAGCCCATAAATACAGGGACTATTTTCTTTAGTTACCTATTGTATTGTTTTGAAATAAAACAAACAAAAAACCACACCGTAACATTCTGAAGTCAATAATTCATCAATTTACCTTTTTATATATATATATATATATAAAATATCTGTCTGTCAACTAAATTGTTTTCTTTTTTCACATTTTGCACTTTGCCATTGACACCCAAATTTGATCTAATCTATGAGTTACTAATAATGGAGATATTACAGAGAAGACATAATGACATGTTTGATGCAGAGACACTAATCTCATCATACAGCACTTGGAAAATCACCATAGTGCACCTGTGAGATCATGCACAACTTCAGCTTTAACTAGCTCCTGCAGTAATCTGCCCTCTGTGGTGACGTCATGTACCACTTGTGTCAACATGGCGTCCATGCGCAGGGTCGCGTAGTAGTGCAGCAGAGCACCAGGTTGTTGAAGATTGTGGCCGACCCTGCAGGCCACTTCATCACACAGCTGTAGTGCTACCACTGCACTGATCTGAAAAGTGAGGTAGTCTAGAACAGGTTGCAAAGCAGACTTGAGGTTTCTCGGCTGCCTGTAAACCTCTGGCTTATTATTCAGTTATCTGCCTTAGGTTCGCCAGGACGTGCGTTATGAGAACGAGGAAGTCACAAAGCAACTATCAGGCCGAATAAGCTGCTCTTAATTATGGTGCATTTTTTAAGGTTCTTGACTGGGATAAACTCTTACAAATAAGATGTCATAGAAAGCAGTTTCCTAGAAGAACCGTTTTAGGTTCTGTAAAAAAAAGTTTAATGAAGAGGTTTAGTGAGTATCCGTAAGGAACCATGGTTTTGTATATGTGTCAAAGCCTTTTAAAAGTTTAAGCAACCTACCAACCTACTAACCTAATATGTATTTTTTAGTGAGTGTATATGTAACTATTGTGCTTTACCTTTCTTTGTTGATTTCTGAAAGTTAGAAGCACATTCCATATCCTCTTGAGTATTTCAGGGTTCAGAATGGCGGAAGTTTCTGGCTGAAGTGGAATCTCATTTACCACTTCCCTCCAGAACCACAGTTTAGACCACCAGCCCTAAAGAGAGCGATCATTAGATTTTTTTTTTCCTTTTGGAGGGTAAGCTTGGTAAATAACAGAGATTTGCTCACCAAGGGCTGCTTTGTCTATGGGAAGACAGCCCTCCAAATCAGTCTCTTGAAAACAACTAAAGGCAAGTATATCTGTCTTCTGGTATTCCTGCTTTAAAAAGGTGCTCCTTCAGGATACATCAGCCGAATAGTGGTTCGTGATCCAGCATCCTTCTCAAATCCAAACACTGGAGCATTGTTCATCCTAAAAAGTGTTTATATAAACCTCATATAGCTTGTTAGTTCAGATCCTGTGATATACATCAATTATACCAACATTATATATATATATATATCAGTTTATATATATATATATATATATATATATATATAGAATGTGTGAGTTACTAAAACTACTGATTATATAAAAAATAGATATAAATACTAAAGCATAGACGTGAATCAATTCTAATAATTATTATAACCTTTTAATTAAGAATTGACTTGTTACAAATAAAATTAGTGGAGTGGAGTCCTAACCCTGGTCCAAAAGTAAGTACAAAATGCATTAAAGTAAGCCAGTATATCAAAACAATAATAGGCAAAGAAGGAAAAAATGCAAAAAACAATTTACAAAATAACTAAACTGTGTAAATTATAAAATATAATAACATTTAAAGAACCCAAAAAGTGAGAAAAAAAAGAAAGGAACGCAATGTAATACATGTACACACCTGATGATGATGTCATATTTATCAATATGGGATCCAAGCTGTTTTCCATGCAAGACTCCACCACTCCCCACCACCATGCACCTTCTACACTTCTCTTTGGCAAAGGGCAGCCCCGAGTGGGGGAGAGCACTAAGGGTGTGATTCAGTGTTTCTTCACTGCCCTGCAAACCTAGTGGAGGTTTTGTGTCCCAGTTTCTGGTTCCATTCTGTAGAAAGACAGGGATGTCTAGCAGGCCACGAAACCGAGGCACTGTGCTCAGCCTCGCTGTGCTCCAGCTGCTTCTGCATTGCTGAGACATCAGGACTGCAGAGAGATTTAGAATCTGCTGTGGAACAAACGTGATACTGTTTTCATACTGTCACATACTGTCCCATAATGCAATGGTTCCCAGTGCTGGTCCTTGTTGGACTTACACTCAACATGCATATTCTGGTTTGGAGTGGTTGGATACATAGATTAATACTTCCAGTCCTGATACCACCATCTAAACAGAATGTCTTTTTTAATATTTTCAGCTGTTGTGAAAAAAATGTTAGTAGTAAATAGGAACTACTTTTCCTTCCTTTCTTCCTTTTACTTCTGATGCACAGACAAGCTGTGAGGACTGTGGGGCAGAGGTGACCTAGTGGCTTGGGACTAAGCTTCATAATCAGAAGATCATGGGTTCGAATGGGTTTGGTGTGTCTATGGGTTAAGAGCAAAGATTGAATTTTGTTTTGTTTCACTGTGTGCTGTGCTATGTTTCACAATGACAAATAGTCACTTTCAGTTTAATAATCTATCAGATACACTTTTTATTACCTGGTACTAAATAGAAAAGCAATAGCAGCATAACACATTAAATGTAATATAAATACCAGCTAGAATAAAAACTCTGGTCAAACACTGGGACAACAGCTTGTTTAAAATTGCAACAACTGCTATTAAAGAAGGCTATGAAAGTAAGCAGAGCATGGATAAGTCAATTAACAAGCTCCTTAGTTGAAATAGGTGTGACAGAGTAGGAACAAATGTGCTGAGCCATGGTTAGGAACCACTGCCATTCAATGCACTTCCCCGTTTTACAGCTTTACTCTTATCTGAACAAGGAAAAGTTGTGTCTGGTGCTGGGCAAAATTAAATTAGTTACACATTATTTATTTCTTGAAGGCAAACTCTGTACCATGGACTTTTCTGTGGATCTCTCATTCCAGGTGGGCATCTGCTGAATAGGCAGATAAGCAGGAACAAGAAGTGCTGAATAACAGCCCAGCAGGAGGACAAAGCTCAGCAAAAAGTTTTTCCGCCTGCACAGATAGAGATAATACATTACTTCAATGTAGAAATCTCAGTAATTTGGAAGTTTTGGAAATATCTTTTATGCGACTAAAGAAAATGATCGCTACATTTCTTCCCCCCAGTTAGGTTTATAAAAATCGGAGTTCTCTTGATTGCTTATCATAAGTGAACCCACTGGTTAAGGAAGAAATCTCTGGACTCTGCCCTCCTGTGCTTGGTGCTGGCAGTCTCCAGGCTTCCTGCTTCTGCAAGCTGCGGCGCACTGCCCTCGTCATGGTCCTCCACACTCAGGTGCTTCAAAATGACCATCGAGCCACAGGATCCCACAGTTCCCCCAGCAGTGCCTATTCATTCCTCTTAGAATCAGCATCCAAACCACAAATTTCCACAGTGACGTCAGTACACTAGGAAACACTTCAGCGGCACCTACTGCGTATTTTAGCATTTGGCAATTTGGGCAATGGATTGAAAAACATTTCCAGGAATGTTTTTTCCACTTACCTCCTTTTTCAGATGTTACTTTTTATTCTTAGCCCAAAATGCGAAGCCATGGCTGTGTAGGTTGGAGAGCTGCACAAAACAGTGACTCTAAGCAGCAAAAATATGAGAAGGTTGTTTGTCTCTGACTTATTCTTGACAGTCAAAGTTAATGATTCACCTGTCTTTGAGTGAACTTGCATACAATACATACAGTTCTGTGCAAAGGTTTTAGGCAGGTGTGGAAAAAATGCTGTAAACAAAGAATTCTTTCAAAAATGGAAGTGGTAATCATTTATTTTCATCAATCAACAAAATGCAGTGAATGAACAAAAGAGAAATCTAAATCAAATCAATATTTGGTGTGACCACCCTTTGCCTTCAAAACAGCATCAGTTCTTCTAGGTACACTTGCATACAGTTTTTGAAGGCACTCGGCTGGTAGGTTGTTCCAAACAAATAAAATGATCATAATAGCATACAGTTGTATGTTTCCATCCATCCATTTAAATGATCAGCTCCTGGATTTTTCCATTGCAAGAGTAACACCGAGCAGTGATATGCTTAACAAACCATGTCTTAATAAATATTTTAACATAGTCTTATCCTGCATTTGAGGACATTCTTGCTGAAGTGTGATTGTAAGGATGATCCTGAATGCTCTGTGATGATTGGTTGTTGTATTATGTGACAGTAACAGGCATTTACAATGTATCACTTCATGCTAATAAAACACTTACAAATAATGTAATCCCCAAATCTGTGTGTTTATTGGACAGAGGCTCTTGTAAAAAATGGAGGATCCTAGAACTGGCATAGAAAGGCGCAGTGGAAGTCGATGCCCTGGCCTGAAGTGTGAGCTCATGGGACAGGAGTGGGTCAAATGTCACAGCGCCATCCAGCTTCTGAGCACACCTGTTACACAATGTTCACTGTGGGCTTTGCATTCCTGCTGTGTGGTATAAGAGCACCCTCACTGCATCTCATTCTCTACAGCTCTGTTGTTCTCAGCAGACTCTGAGCTCTGCTTTTAGATGTTGGGTCCAGCTAATGCTTTTTAATTCATAATTCCATATTTATAAAATACATGCACACTTAATTAAACAGAGAAGAGCAAACTTGCCAAGACACATAATTCTGCCTTCAGGTTGAGGTTGTTTTGAATGGGACGGATGAGGATATCTTGTGGGCTACTGCTGTGCTGGATCAAAGAGCTGAGCTGGATAAGCAAGAGCAGGTCAGATGTATAAATTGAGGGGTGCTCAATTTTCAATGTGGAGCTTTGTGGCTGATTTGAGAATGATTTAAGGAACAAGGCTGGTTTAGGAACCTTGGAACCGTTCAGCAAGCTTACTTCAACATTAAAGGCATGTTTTGCACATTGGAAAAATAATGATAGATATACATTACATTTACCCTTAAATTTACTTCAGCATAATAAAAAATTATTACATGTTTATTACAAATGAATAAATATTAATAAACCATCATAGATAATAGTAATTAACTGAATGAATAAATCTTCACTTAGACATTAGTTGAAGGTAATTTAAATCATTTTAAGATGCTATTTAGATTTGTTTCTAGATGTTCTATAACATCAATAGAATCTATCAATTAATGTTTTTCTTTTCTAGAAACGTCAAGCATGTGCACAGAAGCTGAGAATTTTGTTTATTGGTGGCCCTGAAAAGAACAAGGAATCTGTCGAGCAGAATACTAAAAATATTCAGGTGAGAGTAAGAATCTCCTGTAAACTTACATTAGTTTGTAGCTATTATCTACGAGTAGGTGTCCCATAGGTAGGTGTGTGTATCTGTCCGTCCGTCCATCCGTCCGTCCGTCTGTCTATCTATCTATAAACATAAATGTATTTATTCCTTTCATAAGGAAATTATTCCCAAAAATTTCTCTATACAGCTGTAAAGAAAAAAAAAAAAAATTAAGAAAAATAGAAAGATAAAAATGAATGCAAACAATAACATGACTGTCTATTTAGACAGAACGATTAGGCCAATTATTTTTCACATGGATTCTTTCCACCGCTCTTTCAACCTATTGTAGAGTTGCCATACTAATCTTCTAGGCAGAGAGCACTCACCGCTTCTTCGGTTTATTAAGAGCACTCTACATTACGACTGCTATTATCCAAACTCAGCAACCTGGCACCTAATGGTTTCCAAGCCCAGAAGTGTCTTGGCTGGTCAGTAGCTTTATTAATGGTCTGAAATGATTGGAATGCAGAACAGCTCCTCTGAAGTAACTCACACTATACATTTTAAACAGATACAGCTTGAATCCCTTGAGAATGTTAATCACTGGTAATTTTGTCAGACTGAGGAGCGGGTGAGGAAGATGTCGTCTGAACTCAGGCATGAAATAGTGGGTCTAGGAGATGCTGAGAACATCCCTGAGCTTTGTTTGAGGAATAAAGTCAAGAACAAGGCAACAGAATCCAGTGATCAGGTAGGCATTTCTGTGGTAGGGAAACTAAAGGGGCAGCGGTGGCCTAGTTGGCCCCGTATTGGAAGATTGTGGGTTCGATTCCCTCACCAGTAGGTACCCTTGAGCAAGGTACCATCCCCGTCACTGCTCCATGGGCGCTTTCAATAGCTGCCCACTGCTGCACAGTGTTTGCATGGGTTAAATGCAGAGGTCGCAGGGCAGTCGTGGCCTAGTGGTTAGGGAGTTGGCCACAGGATTGGAAGATTGTGGGTTCAAACCCCTTGCCAGTAGGTTGCCCTGAGGTACCCTTGAGCAAGGTACCGTCCCTGTCACTGCTCCCCGGGCGCTTTCTACCATGGGTAAAATGCAGAGGTCCGATTTCATTGTGGTTCACTGTGTGCTGTGCTGTGACCTTATAATGACAAGGGTTGTCACTTTCACTTTAAACTTATCAACTTATCAAATATGTTTGAACATTTACATTTAATAAAGTATCAAAACTTGTATCTGAAGATTTGCCATTGAATTTATTAAATGGACTACTTCTACTTTGTGTTGGAATAAAGAAGAATATTCCTTTTACTGTCTACTTTCGTGTACTTTCATTTCCAAAAATACGCCTTGTGCCTGTGTAGGGACCTGTGGATTTCTGGCTGGCAGCTGCAAATGGAAAGCTCAAAGTTGTGGATAAGTTCTTAGAAGATGGAGGTGATCCGAACCTGTGTGATGAGGCATGCCTACATTTCAGACATTGTATCCACTGAAGATCTGAATCGATTAATTGATTGAGTAATTGATTTCATCCATCTATCCATCTATCCATCCATCCATACCTCCTTCCATCCATCCATCTTCAGTTCAGAAAATCAGCCCTGCACAGGGCTGCTTTTGAGGGTCATGTTATGGTTGTGGAGAAGCTACTGGATAAAGGAGCAGACATCAACTTACAAGACCGGGTGAGAAAATCTAAAGATGTCATCCATATGCCAAAGCAATCCTAAATGATTACTGTTTCATTTATTAGAACATTTAATATATTTCAAAATAAATTGGTTTTGTTCCTGGTGTTTTCCTCTCAGTTGGACTGCACGGCTGTGCACTGGGCTTGCAGGGGTGGACGGCTAGAGGCTCTCAAAGTCCTGCAGAGCAGGGGAGCTAACTTAAATGTCAGAGACAAGGTAATGAGCTTTTAAAAACCTACACCTGAGACATTGCCCCATTAATTTATTACATTCTTTTGTATTTGTTTTTTTCATCCCTCAGCTCATGAGTACACCCTTACATGTGGCTACCAGGACTGGTCACTGGGAGGTTGTGGAGCACCTGCTGACCAGTGGCATCAGAATTAATGCTCAAGACAGGGTATGTGATATGGAGCTATGGATAGTTTTGTGAGATCTTTTCATCAGTGTGTCATGTTCAATCAACAGTATATCCCATTGTGATTGTTCTTAAGGAAGGGGACACTGCCCTGCACGATGCTGTCAGACTGAACCGATACAAAATTGTTAAGTTGCTTATACTGGCTGGGGCTGACATGAAGATCAAGAATGCTGTAAGTACTGAAACAAATACCACTCAGTCACTCACACACTCCTTTTCTTAACCGCTGATCCTGTGCAGGGTTGCGGGAACAAGGGCCATATTAAAAAACAAATAAACAAATGATTACCGGGCCATCTGAACTTTATTGTGAGCACACACCTTGCATTTCAGGAGGGTGTCACAGCCACAGAACAGGTGAAGATGTGGCAGCTTGACACTAAGGAGACATTGGAAAAGCTGGAGCAGATAAGAGGTTGGCCTGATTGTCGTTCTTCATTACTTCTGAATGATCCCGAGGGCACCAGAGCTGTGGAGAAGGGTGACCACAGATGGAAAGACTAATGCTGGATCTCTTTTGCTGAAGCAGAAATCAGACAATGTAGAAACCAGTGCATTGTCTTATGCTTATGCTACAGCTGGTAAATTATTTTTCAACATGCATTTATTTCTCTGTTTTTTCATATCATCCCAAAAGCGTTGTGAATCCAATTAACTCCAAGTAAGTCCTAGAACTATCCTACCCTAAAATTGCATAGTATAAATGTATGTCTTGCCTATAGATTATAGATGATATAATGTGGAAACCTTAGTTGCCTTGTATTTTTTGTGTTGGGCTGCAGCACCTCAGGATCAACTCAGGATTTCCTGTCCTGTCCTTGACATATTAGCACCATCTCTTTCAAGCATTAATTTGCTGTATGTTGCATATTCAGCCATTTCAAACAAGTGCTAGACTGACGAACTTGGTGATATCGCTCAGGTAACAAACTTACAACAGTGTTCACTAAATGTTTCATTGATTGCATTTATCTGATTTTAAGTACAATTTCAATCATGACTGAAAAACAAATGAAAAATACATTTGGCTTGTGTCGTTAAGTGCATTAATATACAAATGTTAGCGGCTTTGTTTTGTAAATACAAGCCAGGGCTCACAGAATGCAGAGGGAACATGTTTAGGATTTCTGCTTTGTCCCTGACTTAACAGAGGGGTTGGGAAGAGGCCCCAGTGCATAGTTTCCTGATACTATCAGGAGGCATAGACGGAGCTGATATGCACACGCCCAGTCACACAAGTCAGCTATATTTTGCTTAAAAGTCATAAAAATAATGTTATTCTTAAACTGGTAATAGGCCAAAAATGCCTCTTGACCTTCTAGCAAAAAGTGCAAATCAATACATGGGCTAGTTTTGCAAACACTGCACACACACACACACACACACACACACACACATGCACACACACACAAGTGGGGTAATCCCAGCATTACACGATGACCTCTGTGTTTTCTGGCATTGTGTCCTTTGTACATAATGAGGGATATCTTGTCGTTGCCACTGTTTACAGTCAGCCTGAAAGAGTAGGTATATAGTTTTTTTATAAATAATTTGACTGAAAAAAATACTAATAGGTCCCACCTTGAACTTATAGTATTCAAGGAATCTGCTGCTAATGTTTGAGTGCCAGACACCACAGTATACCTTCAGAGGTCTTTTTTTAAAAAGTGAAAGTGATTGTAATTACACCTCTACATTTTACCCATACACTCACACGTGTGCAGCATGAAGCAGCTATTGAAAGCACCCGGGGAGCAGTGACTGGGATGGGACCTTGCTTAAGGATACCTCAGGGTTGCTGTTCTGGGATTCAAACCCATGACCTTCTGATTCTGGGGCCGGGTCCCTCACCACTAAACCGCAGGTTTTGTGAAGTTTATGGCTTAATGGTTCCGAAGCTGTTCCTACAGAACAAGTGGAGCCTACACAATGTTAGGCTGGTTTTAACTTTATGGGTATGTAGAGTAGTATATTTACATATTTCTACATTGTAAAAAGGCCCAGAGGGTTAATGATATTGACAGTTGAACAGACTCTCTACTGCAAGCATTTAAAGACTGCTTCAGTGCGCTAAAAAGGATATTTAAAAGTTTAACATAATATTGAGTACATAAGTAATTTCAGGAGGATTACACTTGATACCCCTGCAGAAATGTCTTTTAGGAATTTACTTATTTTGAGTCATTGATTTTGCATGCCATGTACCAGTTTGACCAGTAGATGGCACTGTCCCCCTCTTTAGGGGAAAGATAACCCTGTGTTAAGAGAATACAAAGCATTAGGTAATAAATGTACTTACTCAAAGGGCTGATATGCTGAATATGTAGTTTGTGTGTAAGTGTATTGTAGTGTATAAATATAGGCTGTATTTACACTACTGTGCAAAAACTGTAATGTTTTGTTAAGACAAAGCTCTCCAGGATTCCTAAAGGAATAAGTTTTTGGATCCTATTTATTTGTCCAGTCCCTAAACCTGAGTCATTTCAAATTATTGTTTTTTTCATTTGTTAAGCCACACCGTAAGTTATGTAGGAATCATTAAAGAACAGTTGAAGTTGAAGTGAACAGCTGAAGATCTGTTTAAGTGAATCATTTGTTCCTATTACATTAATCTACTCAATGTGCCAAAGGTGAGAGTTTAACAGGCAGAAAATAGTATTTTGTACCAACATGCAATTTCCTAAAATATAAAGACAGGATGTATTAATCAGGACTTTTTACATATATGGCAATTTATGAGCTGAAAGCTGGAGGAAAGTGCTATTGCACATAAAAATTCAAAACAGGGATGAACTGAATGGTGACTTCTAGACAATTAAAACTGAAAACTTAGGGGTGGGGTGGTCTAGTGGTAGGGTACTTGCCTACAGGCCTATGGATCAAGAGGTCCCAGATACAAATCCCACCTCTGGCACTACCACCACTGGGTTCCTGAGCAAGACCCTTAACCCTGAGTGTCTCTAGGGTGGACCGTCCCTGTAGTTAGGACATGGAAGTTGCTCTGGATAAGAGCGTCTGCTAAATGGCGTAAATGTAAATGTAAAACAAATTCAAGTGCTCAGCACCTCCTCAAATATTTTTATTTTTCTCAGAAATATTTTTTCCTGATAGGAAAAGAGACATTTCTCCATTTTCATTTGAATCCCATTCTATTCAAGTAAATAGCAAAGGTAATACACATTTTGGTGTCAGAGTATTTGATAAAGTGATGAATAAAGCTCCTCTCATGGATACTGTGCATGGTAAGAATAGTGTAAATACAGTTAGAATGAAACAAAATCTCTGAAAATGAACATTGTTAGTGGTGGGTGTTATGGAACAGAACATTTAAGAATAGTGTTTATTAGTAGATGTAGATTAATAGTGTCTATTTTAAATCATGTAAGTTTACTTCAGTTTAAGTGCCCTTAACATATTTACATGATACACTGACACTCTTTAACTTCTAACTACATGCTTTTATAATCCAATTTCTATATTTACATAACTGCCCTTATATGTATCATGAAAATACTGCACAAAGTGCACAAATTTAGAGAATTCTGATACCCATACTGCTGAGTATTATGTGAATACAGTCACAAGGGGCACTCATCCTTGCCAAGACTGCCCAATTCAAATCACAGTTTCAATAAATAACACAGGTTTGTACAATCGCAAAATAAATCACCTAAATTTTGGAGTATCTCTATTTTTGGAGTTTAAAGGGTAATTTATAAGGTATTTTTGTGAGCTATATACACATTCATAAATTATATTTAGATATACTTCAAACCAATACACAAAAGGCAAATTGTGATATATAAATTAAGTGATCATAAATGCAATAAATAAATATGCGATAAAACAAGTGCACAATCACTGTCTCACAAAGGCAAAAATACTTGTTTTACACAACTCCTGTAGCCCCATGTTGTTGATGGTGACTTTGGTTTGTCCATATGTATATGTTCTCAATTATGCAGCAATAAAAAACTTTGCCCATTTGCGATGTTTTCAAGCCATAGGCAACCAAGGCAGAGCAGCACTGAGAAAAAGAGATAAAGAGAGATAAAGAGAGATTAAGAGAGATGAGAGAGAGAGAGAGAGAGAGAGAAAGTCCGTGTGTGTGTGTGTGTGTGTGAGTAAAGGAAAACCCTGTTATCCATTCCTGAGGGTCTTCTTGGATGTACACATTAAAGGAACGCTTCTATAGACCAATGCTCTTTAACATTTACCACTGCAGTAGAGTTTGGGGGAGTTAAACTGAGAGCAGCAGTGTATGGAGGGTTCTTTCTTAGAGCTGCTGGTCATACAGAGAGGCTGCGAGAAGTGGAAGCAGAGCTCCTGGCCCTCTGCACCACCGCCTGGCTCTTTTCCCGTTTTAGCAGCTTGTTGTTGGAAAAGACCCCTTCATTCCGTGGAATACCATGGGAACCATCTGGAAATGTCAATAACCCTGCAAGAGGAGCCAGGACCACAGATAAGATCTCTATTCACTCGTTGATTCCATGCAAATTTCATTAAGTTTGCTCAACTGATCTTGGCACATTTCTCAGCTCAGAGCAAAAAAAATAAATAAATAAAAAGGAGCTATATTGTTTACATTTCTACAGTTTTACAGTTATTGCACATAATTCTTTGTTTAAAATTTGCCTGATTTTCAAACTATGCACCTCTAAACTGCAGAAATGAAAATTTAATGAACCGAGTAGAGGGTCATTTTATAATTTATGTCTATGTTGTGTTGTATACTATAATACAAGCAACATTCGGTTTAAATAATTCAGTTGTCATTCATTTCCAAAGTGACCATTAAGCACTCTGTTATAACACCTCTGATCTAAAAGGAAGAGAAGCACTTGACTTTGGCACGTCATTAAAATTAGGGGGATTTCACACAAATTATGTACCATATCCTTCCACACGGCCGTTTTTGAATTCCCCCTCAAACTTCATCCCATCAAATCTGCTGAAGACTCCAACACCTTGGAATTTTCCTTGAGCAAATTCACCCTCATACCTGAAGAAAGGGTCAGAAAAAGTGATGACTTCACCTTTAGTGTGTGCTTATACATTAGAAAACTGCCCAAAAAACACTGAAATAGCATGTACGGCATGCTTATCCGCAAAACAAAAAAAGTTTTGTGATCATGCTATGCCTCACCTGGAGCCATCAGGAAACACTAGCACCCCACAGCCGTGGAACAGGCCGTTCTCAAAGTGCCCTTTATAGCAGGTACCATCAGAGAACTTCAGCTGCCCTACTCCATGTCTCTTCCCTGCACGTACACAGTAATAGTCAAACGCCACATATAATCATGCAGAAAGCAGGGTTAATGCAGGCAAGCGTAAACAAATATTCCTCCAAATAGTGGGGCAGTGGTGCAGCAGTGATCAGGGAATTGAACCCAAAACTTGAGGGTCATTTGTTTAAGTCCTGGAGCAGTAAGTTGTCCTAAGGTACCCTTGAGCAAGGTACCTCAACAATGCTCCCCTCATGGTGGAGGTTTGGTTTCCTACTGCTATACTGCATCTATGGGTTAAACACAGTTTAAGAGAGCATTTTATTGTACTGCAGTGTGTTGTGCTGTGGTGTGTTTTTTTCCACTGCACCTCTTTCCCACAAATTTTAGCATTTTCCCTGCTCATTTACACACTTCGGTTGAGGAATACTTTTGTCATTTAGTTGGTTGGATGAGTCAGATGTGTTGACAGCATAAAGCACTTAAACATGTAACATAAGTGTGTTAGCAATGCTTTCAATGAAGTTAAGAAGCTTGTAAAGTCATGCCTTGGACAATTTAAGGTTACAGCATGACTCTTCTCATATCAGAACACTGCATTCACAAGAATCCTTATTGCAGCTCCAAGCTTTAATCCACTGAAAGCCTTTTAATGCTATGTGAGGGCAATCTTCCTGAGTCACTAGGTGCCGGCTAATGAGGATTTAGCCTTTTTGGCAAAAGTTATTTCTGGCATTCCATGAATGGAAATCAAAATGCTGGGTGTTACATCCACATCCATAACCAGAATTCTTCTGATTTGTGAAGGTATAAAGATTATCCATAATGTTAAATGCAAAAACAAACTACGAATACTATGAAGACTATTAAAAAGGTCCAGCAATTCAAAGAGTGTTACTGCAAGGCTGCAAAAAATAGCAGTTTGATGTGACATTTCATGGTCAACGTAGGTTGCCCTGAGGTACCCTTGAGCAAGACCTCCTCAACACTGCTCCTTGGCAACTGTTTCTGGTGTGTGTGTTCTCTGCTGGTGTTTTTAGATGGGTTGAATGCAGAGGACTAATTCACTGCTTGCTCTTCTTGGTGTGTGTGCCAGAGCAAGGAATTTAATTTCATAACATGCAGTGAGGGAACAGACCCCTTTCTGCTGCCATGGAAAGTCTAGATGGTCTACTAAGGAACTTGCCTTCCTTCCATTCCCCACTGTACTCTTCTCCAGTGGAATAAGTAAAGGAACCCCTCGTCAGTGTCATACCTCCACCAACCTGCAAGCAAAGGCTATTTAATACACAATAACACAAGGAATGGCACAACATTTGTGTTTCTCACTGTAAAGTCTGCAGTGGGACAACTTTCTGAAGGACACTGTCACTATAAGTTTTGCGGTTATAACTGGTGGAGAGTTAACATCAGGATTGTGACAGTGATCCACAGAGCTCAGGGGGAGTCGAGGAACGTGAACGCGTTGTTGAGACACAAAGCTGTCACGTCAACGAGGCTTCACCAGGCGTGTGGATAGATTAGCTCGCTGTGGATTTCCCCAAAATGTTTACTTCTATCCTCAGGACCATGTGGACACCATACAGAAAACAAAGAGAGTCGGGCCCTAAACACAGATGTCAGTGAATGAAGAACTGAGAGCTGGGCTGCTCGATTTTAATACAACACTACCGCGCACAAAAGGAGAAAGGCAGCAGACTAGCCGAGCTTAAATATAAGACATTCTCTTTTACCTGTCAAATGTCTTCTCAAACGCATGAAAACCCTGTGGAGGTCTTTTCCAGCAGATTCACGGAGAGGGATGGCGTGTCGAGCTGAGGGGCAACAGCGCGCGCTCTCGCTCTCGCTCTCGCTCTCGCTCTCTCTCTCTCTCTCTCTCTCCTCGCGCTCTCCTCTCTTGGCAACGCCGCGCAACCACTCTCTGAAGGTCGGCCTTCTTCATTGGATGTCTTTCTCAGCTTTGCATTCAAGCCGCACGCTGATTGGTTGAGTTATCACCTCCTAAACAACGTCAATCGACACCGCCGCCTCTGTTAAGGAATGCGATTCTGGCGTTTATCGGACTGGAGGGTCATGTGTATAGTGCTGCAGTCAGTGTGTCCCCTCAGAAGAAACAAACAAACAAACAACATTTACACGGCCTGCAGTCTGTAACTTAGCCTCAAGGTTTAACTAGAAAGTAGCGTTAAAGATGGTTCGACAAAATACATAAATAAACAAACAAATAAATAAACACACCGTTCAAACCGGATTTACTCATCCACATAATTTTTGAACCTTTTCTTGGCATTTCTTTTCCACGGGAGGACTAGAGAGTGCTTTTATGTACAAAAAAACAACCAAACAAACAAAAAACCTTGTTTTGATTCAAAACCATTTCTAAGGCCCCATTTAGCCATGTTATTAAACAGGTTGGCTGAAATAATATGGAATCCGATAATAATGATTATATAATGATATATTAGCTGTTAACTTGAAAACAAATTATTGATGTAAAAGAATATATTTTTCGTGTTTCGTTCTTTTTTGTTTCTCTTTCTTTTGAGGCTTGCCTTTCGGGGGGCTGAGGGGCGGGCTGAGGGGCGGGCCGAGGGGCGGGGCTATCTGTGCTGCATTCTCATTGGCTAAATAGTTTTTGAGCGCTTATAATTTTTTGCTTCAGCGAGCGTTCATGAAATACTTTAAGTACTTAATGAAAATAAAATACTTCATCACTAACGGACTGTTTTTACTGCTTAATTTTCAGAAGCTACTGCAAGCTGTAAAATAAGATTTTCATGTTGGATTAATTCCTTTCATAAGGATGAAGTGTTTATTTATTAGCAGGGAGAAAACTGAAGCTTGTAAAGCAGACACACACAAAGCACCCTAACATAAAAAAGGAAGGGGAAATGACCTTGTTCGTCCTCGAAGTGATCTTTCTGACCCTCAGACATATCTTCTCTGACTTTAATACATGTCATCTAAACCTCCTTCAGGAAGTTGGTGAGCCTATTTTTCATTGCATTTGAACCACCATCCTCTCTGATACTAACTCAAGGCATTTGACAGCTGATCTCTTCATACTACAGAGAACCATCAACATTTTGAACAGGCCAGATATTTATGGCCTCCTGTATAAATGTGAAGAGCTGGTAATGGGAAACGTCGATAATAATCGTGCCCTTGAGATGTATTGGTTTTAATACTGTAGATGAGTTGTTTTTGCTCTAGAACAACTGAAATATATGGGGCTGTAAGTCAAGCACAAGAGCAAATTACCACACATCACATGGGTTTATTTTCCAAGGAAGAGTGCTGTGCATTTTGCAGGGGATGGGACTATTATATAAACCAACATAGCATGTTGGCCTAGTCTAAACATACATATGACCTCTAGGCAAATATTTGTTCCAAAATTACTACTGTCTTGTTTCCAGTTATTTAAATAAACACACATTCATGCAAACAGAATTTTCATTCCCTTGACCTTCAGTTCATATGGTCTCCAAGCTCATGACACACACACATACACACACTGGGGAAATTGGGGACTAATTTGGCCTCCTTTGGTGATTATTGCCCTTCACTGGTAGTAAATCAGCATGGTGTTAATTCCCGAGGGAAATGGGCGGTCTGCTCCATATGCCCCAGAGTGACAGGATGGGTCATACAAGCATCACTACACACGAGCAGCCATTTAGCGCTGCATAACACGCACACCGCGTACACACTGAAGTAACCACACACACACACACACCTACACAATGAGTCTGCTCTACTTGCAAGAAAAATCACAAAGGTCAACTTCTTGTGGGAGAAGGGGGGTGGAGCAGAGGTTGTTGATGGTCACCACTCTCTCTCTGTGGTTTAATTGACCCATAATTCTCTCTACAGCAGAACATGAGTTCAGAGCTGTTGTGTGTGAACCATGCGTTCAACCCAAGGTGAGCAGGGTTATGCTGTCATGCTGTCATACTGACCAATGCGAAGTCTTTTCCCGGCACGGCTCTGTAAACTATACAGTTATATAAGAATATGTTCCCCTTAGAAAAATCATTGTTAGACTGTTTCTTGGGATGTGCTATTATGTGTGAAGCAGCACTCTTTTGCTTGTACATACACCAGCGTTCAAAATGTAGCTTTAATGTAAGTCGCTTTGGATAAAACATCTACTAAATGAGTAAATGTAAGTTCTAAAGATCTATTTTTTTCCCTTTGTAATACATTTGACCAATCTTGTAATGAGGTGGATTGATTGTTTTACAGCAGATTCTGGTCCTGAGTGCTGTGAGTTTTTCTCCACTGATAAAGATGGAAAGTGTTATAAGTAAGCACTGGGATAAGGGATGCACTATGGTATCAAAACTGGAATGGTGTTTCTGGGTCTGTTTGCCTTTTTTTCTCACTTTCATCTCACTCAGTGCCATCAGTACCACCAGTGATTGACAAAGGTTAAAGGCCAGTCAGTATGCCTAGAAGTGAACAATAACTGCCAAATCTAGTACATCAGTTGACAGTTGCCTGCATCGTTCCATGTGATGAAGTTGTGGGAGGGCCACCCAGTTTGGGGCACCCTAGAGTGAGGATATTTCAGATGAGTATGGGTTTTTTATTTCCAAAAAAAAGGGTATGCATTTACAAGTATAAAGAAAGGTTATATTTACATTTACGGCATTTAGCAGATGCTCTTATCCAGAGCGACTTCCATGTCCTAATTACAGGGACAGTCCCCCTGGAGCAACTCAGGGTTAAGGGTCTTGCTCAGGGACCCAGTGGTGGTAGTGCTGGAGGTGGGATTCGAACCAAGGACCTCTTGATCCAGAGGTCCGTAGGCAAGCACCCTACCACTAGACCACCACCACTGCCATATTGCTCCTATTGATATTCCAGGTAGATTCAATTGGTATATTTTTAAACGTTCATCTATCGACATCAGCAGCATGGGTTTCACCCAAAGCAGCACACCTCAAAGGCTGCAATGTTTAAATGTAGGAAGTTTTCAAAAATGATAGTTATAGTTAGAAGTCTAACCTCATCAACATGTAATAAAAGAATATGTTCTAGTCTTATATTCACTAATATTTTCAAAAGATAAGATCATTTTTTAAATGTGCCTTTAAAAGTGACCAGATATCAGTATTGCCAATATAGTATTTTGCCTTTATTATAGCCACAAGGTCAGAGAGGGATACAGAGTGTAAATGAAACACATCACATTGCGATGGACACAAACGCATATCAATACATACAGACACATTCCCCTACACACACTCCTTGCTCATGGCACAGAACCTTGTTGGATGAAAAAGAGCAATTAGAGTAGAAATGAGGGGGAATCACAGGGGGAAATGGCTGATGAAGACTTTATTGATTAGCAACGTTTCACTGATCCAGCTTTCACTATAGCAATTACACTGCAGTCATTAGAGACCCGAGCTACAGGAGCCCTTCACAACAACTACTGTCTAAACACAGCGCACTATCATGCCCTTAGTGCACCTCCCTTTCTGCACTACTGATGAGCAGCTTCTGTTCTGAAACCACTTGCTATACAATGAGATGAGAAACTGTTTAGACAGTCATTTTATTTTGTTGGCATGTGCTGTGAGGCATTCTTGTTTAACTTTTGCACACCACGCCTGCTATAATAAAACTGCTTAATATCATGCTGCATGTCTATGTGTGTATTTGTGAAAGTGGGGCAGGTAGTATATAGCTGGTCAGTGGTGGTCTTGTGGTAAGGCACTTGATTCCATGACCTCTTCCACTTAACATAAAACGTTTAAACTAAATAATGAGAGACAGAACATGATACAAGATTTTTCTATTTTATTTTCCTCCAGAATTTTCAGAGTCTTTCCTGAGCCAAATATGTCATATATCAAAGGATATACTCAGGTAAATGGGATATTTAATTAATGTTTTCATTTATTTTATGCATGACCTTTTCATGATCTCTAATGTTCTTTTTTTTAATGTAATTTTTGTCTGAAAAGATCATAAAACAACAGATTTCAGTTTCTATGCACTCTTATCAAAAAAACTGGATGCATTAAGAAGTTCTGCATGTTCAGGTTCTGTAAGCTGCTCAGTGCTTAATTGGTTGTTTAACTTCCAACTAAGCCCATGCTACCTATGGGTTTAGTTATTTATGAATTATTAGATAATGGTCAATAGATTTTGGTCTCTAATTTAGCTACAAATGCATCAATTGCTACAAAATCTACTGTACAATGAACTCTTTTTAAGACATAATATAGACCACGTATGAAAAAATATACACAAATGACAACTTTTTTCTGACTGTATATAGTAAAACATGGCTGTGTTCAAGCCAACTGTGATTGATTCTCTTGATTTTGTAGCTGTCGTTATGCCTAGTAAAATTGCTATTTACTCTGAAATCTGGCAGTTTATTAAACATTCTAATCCTTTATTAATTAATAAGATTACTGCATAAGGGGCCAGCTGCAGACTGGTAAAAATAACATGCCACTGAATGCACCTGCAATAGGTTCAGGAGCATCAAAACTAGTCCATGGAGTAAAGGAAGAAGATGGCCTGGATTACAAACACTTCCTTTTACACTGAGTGGGTGGGTGCAAATGCTTTATTAAACTGGAGAAGAATCTGCACAAGGATACGCAAGATGGTTGAGGAAGCCCTGATCAGTATTCTGCTTAATCTAAAGGAGCATCAATAAGACTAATCAATTTCATGGAGGCTCCATCATACAGCATGCAGGTCTCAAAAGATCTGCTGGTAAAGGACACCTGTAAGAATCTGTAAGAAGTCTTGAAGGACTTATGGTGTCATTGCCATGATGGTTTTTCAAATTGTTTAAGTTGATCATTGCATGTGTATGATTATATGCATATAAATGCAATCTGCCGGTATGAACCTTTCATGATAGACTATTTAATGGAAATGGTCTAAAAATTATGTAAAGCAAAACGTGTACAGTAAATGTCAGTGATGACAGTAGTTACAACAATTAGTAACTTAAGTCTGAACCATTAATGAACATGGAAATGAACACGAACATCTTTTCTCCAAAAAGCAATGTAAGACAGCAGTTAGATTTTAGAACCCAGAGTATCACTGTTGCTTAATCACATTCACTCATTATACACTTTTAGAACTGAGAACGTGTCTAACTGAGCAGCAGCAAGGACAGCAGGATTCACAGGCAGGGTAGCAGAGGGTGAAGCGATGTGTGTTAAAGGGACAAACACAATCTGTTTCCTCCCAAATAGAGATGAATCTGGCCCTGCCTCCTTTCTCTCAATCAGCCATGCTCGGCCAGTTTTGCCCATGCCTCGCTTCCTCTAAACACCCATAACCATTAATCCCAGACACACTATTTATATTTTCTAATTGTGAAAAGGATGAATTATCAATTATGGTTAGTGCTTAATTGCCCTTCATAAAGTTAGCCTCCCCCTGGCTTTAAAGTGGGCTATTTAAATAATGTAACTAATAGCCCTCTCCTTTACGTGGAGAATACATCTTCATTGTTGGGTGCGGGGAGCGTGAGAGTCGCTCGTAATTTAACGGGCAATCGAGGGAAGGCATGCAGGTGGCACCGGAGGGACTCGTTAAGCGTTAATGAATTATGACACGACCTTCTGAGAACAATGAGCAATTAATGCCAGTATTGACTGACAGAACCTCACA
The DNA here is from genome assembly GCA_017165825.1 of Hepsetus odoe. Classification (NCBI taxonomy): domain Eukaryota; kingdom Metazoa; phylum Chordata; class Actinopteri; order Characiformes; family Hepsetidae; genus Hepsetus; species Hepsetus odoe. Next base: position 18,396,025 of record CM029367.1, on the reverse strand, counting down.
TCTGCTATGGCCTGCATCACAAGACCCCACATAGGGGCAAATATGTATTTGTTTGCCTGTGTGTGTATGTGTGTTTGTATTTACTTTTGCATTTTGTTTTTTTTTTTTAGGACAAATATGTTCTTCGCAGGAAAATCAGAAAAAATACCCAGATCTAACCAAGAATGTCAAACCAAGAAAATGGCTCATGAAAAGAAAATTGTAGATTACCAAAGCTATCAGTGTCTTTTAATTGGAAGAATTAACTTATTTTTGTTTACCAGTTAGTCTTTTTTTTTTTTCTGTCCATGCAAACACAACAAGGAAATGCGGACGGTCCAGGCATGTAGCCCTATGATGCACTAATCTAATTCTAAGTAGACTATATAATCTGTTGTCAGGCCCAATTTTAGCTAATTAATTTTAACACCAATTACATTAGTGCAGTGTGTCTGCAAACACCTGGGACAGAAATGAGGGTAGAAATGTCTTTGCTGTGACATGAGGTAAAAGGCCTCTTTCATTAAACAGGGAGGATATGGGAATTGAACAGAATGACAGAAATGAAATGCTTTCTCCTCACATATCATCACAGTCATAAGAAAATCTAAAAATATAGTCTTTTTTCACATCACTTACAAAGATGCTCTAAGCATGGGGTGAACATTGAGTAAAAGAAAGTCTAAAATTAACTGATTTAACTGCAACATTAAAGTTAATCTTTCCCTTCTGGTATTGAGTAGCCTAAAGAACAATTTATCATTACGGTAATGATATTTATCTAATTTAATTTGAATAATCTGACCTTTTTAATTCATGTTTTGCCTATCATACACATTAATTGATAATCAATATGCAATTTTAATATAAAACTCCAACAATGATGCAGAAGGTTACACGAATGCTCTATGGTGTCTACACAGCCCAACATGTGCCCACTCCTCTAAAAACATTTTAGGAACACTTAACTTTACTTTTATGCTGTAAAACTAATGACCAAAATAGTTCAATTTTTTGTCAAATCTAAATTTCCTGGGTTTTTTTCTTTTTTTACTTTTTTAATTATCTATTCAGTTCATTATTAGACTTTCATCATTATTATTGTAGACAGCCCTGCAGCCTTTTGGATTCTCATTAAAGCACATGTTATGACTCTTTGATGTGTGTTTGCAACAACAGGAAGTTCACATTGGGCACTAGTCTTTTTATTTTATAAAGATATTGTTTAACACAGAGTACCACTAGAGGGCATCCCACCACTCCTACACCTCTTGACTCTAGCATGGGAACAGGTGAGAGGATGCAAACTGACCTTTACCTCAGTATGTATGTGTGTGTGTGGGGGGGGGTGCGGCAGGCCTGAGTGGTGTCTGATACTAAGTGAGTCCTTAGCATAATTACCCTCTCCTGCAATGATGTGGCCTTTTAACAAATCGCCCAGCAACTTCCCACATCTGCTCCATGTCAGCATCTGGCAGACGCGCTCACCCATCCCGGACGCATTGTGGAGAGCCCTCATTAGGACCACTGCTGAGCAGGTAGAGCTGCTAGGACAATTACGGGGCAATGCAGCCGACCTTGTTCTCAACTCCATGTCCTAAAACATCACTCTAACATCCAGATGAGAGCTGCAGAAGAGAAGTTAACACATTCATTAAAGTACATTCAGTCATCTGATAATGGGATAACTCTTGAGTCTTCATTAGTCAGTATCATGGTATTTGTTCCTCAAGTCAAAATGAAGCTACCTAAAGAACCCTTAGGACTGTATGCCACAGGAGGACCACTTTTTTCGATTAGTGTTTTTTCTTTTTTTTTAAACAGTTTTAAAGAACTTTTTCCATGATTGTAAAATTATTCAATTTTTTTTTCTTTCTTAGAACTATACATCCAAGCTGAGAACCATTTGAAGCTTTATTCTTTTAGGGGTGTAAGCTGTAACTGTACACTGTGAGCAATATTATTAAATCTAATATTAAATAAAGTTTCTAATATTATTTTATACCACCTGTGCATCAAACTCTAATGATGAACAAACCAATAGAAATGGTCAAAAATGGCTTGGAAAAATGTGATTGCATTAACTTATATTAAAAATGTAGACATTTCTTTTCCTTATCTTGAAAAAATGGCTATTATGGTAATACAAAGTTTTGTTCAGAAAGCAAAGATATATAACTGTTATATATCGTAGGGTGATGTCACGGTAGATGGCGCTCTGCTCTGACTGAGCACACCTCTGTTCATGAAGGCACAGGTATGCTTCATTGGGGGCTGGCTTTATGAGCCCCAATGAGTCAAAGCAGGGTGTCGACCATTCGAGCGGCTTAGCCTTTATGGTGACATTGGTGTTTAAGTTCTGAATGTTTAATTATCTGACGTCCCTTGTTCAAGTGATTCCTGAATTGTTTCTAATCATGGTTAATAAAGTCAAGAACAAGAATCCCAGCTACGCACATATGTCCTACCCTCAACACCCCAGCGTTACAGGTGAATTGCAGAATGCTCAGCTAAAGTCCAAGTCTCTTTATCACATTGATTAAAATTAGAAAATGGTTCTCTTCTTGTTTTGGCTGCTCTCATTAGGGATTGCCACAGCTGATCAACCATCTCCATTTCTTCCTGTCCTCTGCATCTAAAAACCAACTGCCTCATTTCTAATCCTGTCCATCCTCATGACACCCAGTGAAAATGTTAGCATCTTAAACTCTGTAACCTCCAGCTCTGCTGGCTGTTTTTTTTTTTTTTTTTTTTTTGTCAGCGCCACTGTCTCCAACCCATATAGAATATGGGGCATCCGTGGCCTAGTGGTTAGGGCCACAGTTGGCCACAGGATTGGAAGATTGTGGGTTCAAACCCCTTACCAGTAGGTTGCCCTGAGGTACCCTTGAGCAAGGTACCGTCACTGCTCCCCGAGCGCTTTCATAGCTGCCCCTTGTGGTTGTGGTTCACTGTCTGCTGTGCTGTGTGTTCTCACAACGACACAAATAGCCTCATTCATAGCTCTTGCTAGTACCCATCTGTCCACTCCTGCCATTTGTCTCCACCCATTCCAACCTGCTTGCACTCTCTTCCACACTCCCCATTACTCTGAACTGTTGATCCCAAGTATTTAAATTGGCACCTCCACTAACCACCTAACCACTCCCCTTTTCTTCCTTTCATTCACACTCATGTATTCTGTCTTTGTATTACTCACATTCAATTCCTCTCTTCTCTAGAGCATATCTCCATCTATCCAGTTTCTCTTCAAGCTGCTACTTACTCTCACTACAGATCACAATATCATCAGCAAACATCATAGCCCACAGTGACTCCTGTTTAAACTCATGCATCAACATTTCCATTACCACTGCATCCAAATGCATCTGTCACTCCTTCTGTAGACCTCACCACTGTCACACTATCCTTATACATAATCTATACCACTCTCACATACTTCTCGGCCACACCTGACATCCTCATACAAAATCACAACTCCTCTCTAGGCACCCTGTGCTTTCTCCAGGGTTAGCAACTCCTTATTACCTTCTCTGTACTTTTACATCAACACCCATCAACATTGCATCTGTAGTGTTGTTTCTCGGCATAAAACCATACTGCTGCTCATTGATCATCACCTCTTTTCTTAACCAAGATTCCAGTACTCTTTCCCAAAGCTTCATGCTGTGGTAGATCAGCTTTATTACTCTATAGTTACTACAGCTCTGCGCATCACCCTTATTCTTGAAACTCGGTAATCCACTCAAGATGTCCAGATATCCTCTCACTTTCCAGGATTGTGTTAAACAAACAAGTCAGAAACTCCACTGCCATCTTTCCTAAACCCCTCCATGTTTCCACAGGTATGTCATCTGGACCAACAGTCTTCATCCTCTTCATCCCTGCCCTTATTCCACCTTGCAATCTTCCTCCTGCAACTTCTATCATTTGATCCAAGACTCTGCTCTCACTTTCCTCTTCTTCTTGACTTCCAAGGTCCTACAGACCTCCATCCTATGCTGTTTAGCTACACTCTCCCCTGTCATTACTTTTCAGTCTATCATTTCCTTCAGACCGACCCTCCTGCAAAGGATAAAATCCACCTGTCTGCATCTTCCTCCACTCTTTTTATGTCACCCTGTGCTCCTCCCTCTTCTTAAAACATTCCTAATGTAACTTCCTTAAAGCATTCCTCCCTGTGATTCCATACCTACCCATCACGTCCCCATCACATTGTTCCCTTCACCAACATCTCCATTAAAGTCCTCACTAATCATCATTCTGTCTCTCCTGGGTAGACTCTCTGTTACTTCATCTCAGTCTCTTCAACTCACTCCAGAATTCTTCTTTCTCCTTCATCTTAGAACCAACTCATGGGTTATAAGCACTAACAACATTCATTATCACACCTTCAAATTCCAGCTTCAGACTCATCACCCTACCTGACACTTCTCTTTCCATACACACCATGGTAAAATTTTAAACCCATCTCCAAATACAGCTGGCTTTACTACCCTCCATCTAATCTCTTGTACACAAAATATGAGCTTTTCTTCTCTCCATCAGCTAATACTCTCCAGCTAATACTCTCCCTTTAACAGTCATGTTGCCAACATTCAAAGTTACTTCTCGTCTACACTCCCTTCCCTCCTTGACTTTAATAGCTTTAAATTGATATAAATTATATGTACTGTTTATAACCACCTGAATAATTTGGTGACTGTCACAATGTCATAAAGGTTGTTTTATTAATACACAGCACTTGGTTTTCAATCAGCTGTGGGCAGTGATTACTAACCCTTGATAGTGACACTTTGCGACAAAAAGTGACAGACCAAATACAACTGTTTTTCAATACAGTGCAAATATATTTGTTTACACTTTTAATAATCACTATGGACCTCTTATCTATTGGTCCTATTTCTTCACCATCCTATCTTCATCACCTACACCATGCTCTTTGAGGCCTCAATGTGTATTCTGCCTGGAGGGCATGTGCCTGTCTTTTGTCTAAACTAAAGAAAGGAAGAGGGTTAAAAGACATAAGACTGCTCTTTTGTGCAGGAATAAAGGGGAGAGAGGTTGACAAAGGGAAAGGTTCAGTCTGTGAATGGAACTCCACCCAGCAACGAGACTCCTGCCATTATACAAATGATCTAGTGTTTAACTGGATGCTCAGGTCTTCCTGGTACTCTGATGATTTTATGGGTTCTGGAGGTGGTAATGCAGGAACAGCAGGAGGGTTTGCCCATAAGTGTGCCCCCTCCCCAGGCAGCCCGCTTCCTGGCTGTGAGCCCTTTCTGATCTCCCTTGCCTGGAGCATCTATCTTTGGACATAACTGCCCCCCAACAGCCGCTGCTTTTCTTAGGACCCCTTCTATCACCTCGTGACTTTTGTACTACCATTACCTGTGTCTGCATTGTAACTGAGACGCACTTTTGTGTCCTGGCCCTGTGTAAACACATGTGCGCACAGTGTGGGCTGCAGAGAGGAAGTTGTAAACCACCAGTAAGAGCTCATTCATATGGAACATGCTCAGTTACTGGGTTTACACATGCTAATGAAGGTAAACAGCAGCCTCAGTGGGGACAGACACTGGCTGATGTTTGAACATGTTACAAGCAAGAAACATACGCTGCAGGATTCCGACTACTGGAAACCAGAGCAGGACAAAAAGACTTGGGAATGGGGATCAAATCAGCCTTAGCCATAAAGCAAGAGCACAGGGAGCAAATGACATGCTCAGTGAAGTGGGAAAGAATTAGGATGGTCATTTAACAGCCTGCAAACTGGATTTTTGTCCTCACCATTAATAAGTTGTGTTTGAGCTCTTGATGTGGCATCATGATATCTCTCAAGCACATATTACCTGTCAGCACCTTGTAACTGCATTATTGTTTTTTATATTTGTACACGAATGAACCAGATGCAATAATTCTAAATAAAATTATGTAGCATAAAATGTAATGTTAAGGATGAATAGTTTAGGGATGCTTCTTCCTTCTTGAAGAAAGTTACATTTCTGGAAGCAGATTTTGTTGTTGGGGTGTTGTGGTGTTGGGAAAAAATCAGGCAACCTCTTTATAGATTAATTTAGTGTGCATGAGATTTTTTCTTTCTTTCTTTCTTTCTTTCTTGGCATAGGCTTATGCTTCCTAGCCCCTTACAGATGATTTATAAGCCATGTTAGAACTATTAGAATTACTTCACTCCTGAGGCTTGTAGTTTCTAAAATTTAATGGCAACTTAAATTCAGATCAATAGTGAATCAATGATTAATGGACCTGTCAGTACTAGAATCCCAGAAAGATTTATCTACAGCAAAGTCTGAAACTATCCTGGATTTTCTGCCATTTTAATCTTTTTTGACTGAGTAAAAAAAAGTAAAACATTTTTGATATCATGTTAACAAGTGTAGTAAGTGAGCTTTCTAATCAGATGGTTGCGCTAATGGTTTAATGGTAAAGCTCTCTTTAGTGAGGCCATGCATTGTAGGCCACTTTTATCAGCGCTGGACACCCGCTGAGCGTATTGATCCAGACTGTCAGCTATCATCCTTCGCCAGGCTCGCACTCGACCGTGACACATTAGCATATCATCATAACTGGAGAAGAACAGTTTGATTAATAACAAACTTCACTGGAAGACAGAATGGAAGTGTAGGATACTCGGAGCAAAAACGAACTAGCCTGCACATGATTTCATTGTTTTCCCAGTTGGAAGAATGTTTTCATGGTGGGAATTTGGTTTCACAGATTTTTCAGTTTTCAGTTACAGTATTAGAAAGGTTGATTAATCAAAAAAAAAAAAATATCTGAAAAATACCATTTAAAAATACAAATATTTCTAAAGAAACTTATAGAGATTCCATTTTCTGAACCTAACATTTGAATCCTTCAATGACTACAAAACCTACCTCAAGGGGACTTCACACCTAACATGATCACAAATGTGCTAACATTGGTCTAATGTTCTCAAAAACAGGCAGGTTGCTATAAGGAGTAATATCCCTTAAAGATAATATTCATTATCCTATTTAATAAAACCTAGATAGTAAATAGAATGACTGTATATACTGAAGATATCACAACACGTTTCCTTTCATCATCATTGTAAATATGAGAATATGGTCTGTCAAAAGGAATATCATAAATGTTGTATTCTGATCAGGGGTGAACTCTGCAGTGTTCAGGAACACTGTTTTGCCTTTAGTCTGTTACATTTCTATCACAGATCTTTCTCCTCCACTACATGTCTGCTGTTGAACTCTCCTTTCATTCATTCGTCTCATTTCGTGTGTTTGACCAAACTTTAAACGGAAGGTTTGATCTCTGCTGTCTTTGACACGGTCTCGCGCTCAGCACTTGCACCTGCTGCTTTAATGGGCTGCACTTTATTGGAACCCATTAGCAGCTGATCGGCCCGCGCGCTAAACGGCGGGTCACGTGGGCGCCGGAGCGCGCGGCTCTTAAGTTAAAGAGCGCCGAACAGCTGCCACATCTGGGCGAGCAGCAGCTGGAGGAGCAGCAGGATAGGCTTGCTCCCTCCTCAGGTGCTCTTCGAGGGGGGCTTGGAGGAGTGAAGATGTTCGAGTATCAGGATGCAGGAGCCAAAACAACGGCCAGTCACAGAATTTCCTTTTCAATCATCGACATTTTGGATCCAAAAAAGTTCACGCGTAAAAAGGTCGAGGGAGTTGCCAAAGACAGCGCGGAGACACATTTGCCTGGAGAAGGTGGAGATGGGGAGAGCAGCCCGAGGAGGACAGGAGATGCGGCTCCCTCTGAGGCTTTAACCTTACAGGAGGATTCAGGTAAGAGATCAGCTATCACTTAACACATATCATAACATCACAAAAAAAAACAACAACAACAAATCATAACCTGCGGGGGGGCACAGTGATATGATTTATTTTATTTAAAAAATAGATAAATATATAATATAAACCACTGACACTCCTGAATAACTAGAAAATGTGCAATATGTAAGTATGATCGGACATAATTAATAGGGTATATTAAAAAAAGGGAACACACTGGATTTAAGAGAGGGGGGTGGGAGCGACAGAGAGAGAGAGAGAGGTAGGAGGGAGAGAGGTAGGAGGGAGAGAGAGAGAGGGAGAGAGAGAGAGAGGGAGAGAGAGAGAGAGAGAGGGAGAGAGAGAGAGAAAGAGAGAGAGAGAGAGAGAGAGGGAGAGATC